>JARYHS010006964.1:9290230-9374186 GCA_031002005.1 Vandiemenella viatica | reverse complement strand
CCCACGCTCTAATACACACTGCTGTTCACTCATTTTCGCCTTTCTTGTACTCGTCTACTTTCGCCCACTGCGAATATTAGTTTCAAATTCTTTCAGCGTGTTTGGTAAATTATTCATCAATTTCCTTGGTAATTCATTCCAATCCCTGACCTCTTTAGCCACGGAAAAAAAAAAATCTCGCGCTCATATGTGTGAAGTGGAGTGCCAGCATGCGGTGAGGCATGAACTTTTATACAACCTACAGAACACCTGACTATCGGGTCAATATACGATAAGCTGTTTGGGAGGGAACAGGGAAAGAATTAAATATGTCACGCGATGAATTTATTTTATTTTCTCTGTTGACATTGCACGTTCGCTTCTCAGTTGGTATTTAACTGTTGGAGTATTTTTAACGCAAATAACGCGAATTCTGGGACTTTGAAGGTAACGAAGTGATAAGTGGAAAACATAAAATAAACATTTTAATCCTGTATCTCTCACATTTAAAACAAAACATGGAGTGATAGCCATTGTTTAGCAACAATTCTTGGGAGTATACAGTTTCTTTCTGTTGCTTCTAAAAAGCAACTGTAAAATAGTCAAATCGTTCCTTGCTCGTTTGGAAATAAATATTAAAACGTTTCAAATCTTTTCGTAATTGTTGCACTAACCGATGAAATTCAACCAGTTGTTATGTTTTATGTTGATGTCACGTATCCAAAAATGAGAGTTTTTTTATTATTTTTGCCTATCGAGCGTGGAGATCAATAGTGGCGGGAAAGGGCTGTAGACAAGGAACGGTTAGGAATTTGGCTAGTGGTATTTAGAAGGAAGCATCCCGGCATTCGCCTGGAGTGATCTTGGGAAACCATGTAAAACCCAATTCTGGATGCTGGGACGGGATTCGAACCGGTGTCCTCCCGAATGCGAGGCCATAACATAACCACTCACCCGCGACGCTCGGTTTTAAATCACACACAACACTGCAAACAAGAAAATGCGTTCACATGTGGCGTGATGTGGTGTAGTTCTGAGCATGCTATCGCGTTGCTGTTTTAGTGAAATTCTAAATTTAAAATTTGAAAATGTGTGCTGCCATAACGGGGGTAGTCCAGCTAGTGTCAAAAGGAGGGGGCGGAGTAGTGAAAAAACCAGTGGAATTTGTGTCACGAAATTTATGGGTAATCGTGTACGGTAGATAAAGAGTGCGGCCATAGCCTTTTGAAGGAACCACCCATACAGTTTCCTAGAGTGATTTCGATAAACCATTGAAAACTAAAGATGGGAATGATGGCCGCCTGGGAATCGAACCTGTTTGCTGCCACTCAGTGCCCAGACTGAACAGACTGGTCTATGATAGTAAACAGTCACAGCCATACCTGCAAGAGTGGGAGAATTCATTACTGTTAGGAAAGAATTACTTTTAACAAGATACCACGCGAACGAAAGAACAGGCAGTGAGGTATTTGCAGCTGGTTGAGTTAGTATATGTAGTATCCCCGATATACCAGATGTTTGCTGGTCGTCGAAATATTCGTGGCTGGTGTTTAGGAACTTTGTCTTACAGCTTACAGTAGCTGATAGCTTCATACAGCACGACTACAGTGTTGACTTTATGTGAACAATTTTAGTAATATTTTTTTATTATGATATCGTTAAGGATATTATAATTCAAGCTTCAGTTTAATTAGAAATTCAATAATGATTAATTTAATTTCCAAACAAATTAGGGCATGTTTAAAGAAAAATAGATCTGCATGATGGTACCTGCAGCTAAATTTTGTACACCCATTCTTTCACTAAAATCGCATTTCGATGAAATAACAGACGAACGTTTTCATCAGGCAGCTGGATATCAGACTACATGTTACAATAAAAACAATAAAAGTAGTAATTACGAAGCTAGATCTTAAAATATATGGAACGATAAAAATCCGCTGCTGAATTAATAGCTGTGGTTTGGTTAAGAACAGTCGGCGGCACTTCTGCTGTTCCGTTATCCGCTGCGCGCCCCCTCTGGACTGCGTTGTTTGCCTCTGTGTCAGATGTTAATAACTACGCTGATGTCAATTTTGCAAATTGATTTATTTCAAAATAAAACATTTCGCTAGTATCTCAGTGCCTTCTCCTTTATTCGGAAAACTGCCAAAACTAAATAGAATGCTGAGTAGGTACTCTCCACTGCACAGACTATGGCTGTTACATCCAGCACACTCCCCCCCTGTGCCGTATGCAGCTCACCTGTAACAATCTGTCTGTTGGACTACATTGAACGGTAAATCAAGTGAAGGCGCATTCAGCATATAACACACACGCTGTGCTACAGTAAATCTGTTCAGAACAGAAAATGTTAAGTGTCCCACAACACATGATCGACTATTTCATTCCATTTTTAAAATGATAAGAAACTGTCAAATTGTTTCATGCAGTTAAGACTTCTATTTCGGTGATAGAACAAAATTGCATTTTTATTTTATTTTTTTATTTACGTTAAACTAAAAAAAAAAGTTTTTGTGCTAATATCACTTATTCTCTTACTGGCCTAATTCTGAAGAAATTCTTTCAGTAATATAAACCTTAATCACACCACGTACCAATCTGCTTAAAGATGTACTTTTTTACTTTAGTTTTCAATCGAGTAGGGAGCGTCCATACACCAAGTGGATCGGTCTGGGTGGGGGGAGGGGAGGTGTTGGCTGGAAAGCTATGCTGAGCTAGGTGGGGGGGGGGGGATGGTTTTCGAGCCAGGCCACGTAGCTTTCCATCCATATTATTTGTCACAGTTAAAATCAGGTACAGAACACACAACAGCATGTGAATACTTATTTCCGTCATTTAATTATCTCCTTGTGTAATTTACGAAAGTCTGACAAGAGAAAACAGTACAAATGACTTCTGGAATAAATAAGGAAAAAAACTACGGCTAGGGGGGAGGGGGGGGGTAGAGACAAAAGCCACGTCGGGCTACGTGGAGATATTGAAGTCGAGTGCCTGCGGTCCTGATCAAAAAGTTTCGTACAGTAGTGGCGTTAAATATAAAAATTATAGAGCGGAACAAGGAAGATGGCGGTCACCATTTTGGTTATTTGAATGCCGCAGTTTTCGCAGCGGTTGCAATGTAATCTCTGGAATGAGCAAGTATTGTGACAATTCTTCGTATTGTTGCTTGACACAGACGCGTGGAAATAATTTAATTCAGTTCTTGTTCATTATAACTGCTCAGTCACGTAATTGTCAGGAATGTTTTCATATCAATCTCTCCAGTTATTAAATGGATTGTAGACATCGTGGTAATGAATAAACGCACTAAATAAACAGTGAATTAAATGTGTTTTCGTTTCTCCTTTGCGTTATTTCCGTTACGAGACTGAAGCAGATTCAAACTGCAGTAGTTCCGCTGGCTGCCGCCAAAGGCGTTGTTGGTTGCAGTCGGCCAGTGCGTGGTTTGTAAAATCGAGATTGGTAAGTTAATTTAATTGCAATGGAGCACATGCTCCGGTGGCAATTTCCCTACACACCCAACTTCCCCCTATACTACACTCACCTACATTTGCCCTCTACAAATTTTAACTTTAAATTCTTTTAACGTTTTCGGTAGGTTATTCATCATTCCCCTTGGTAACTCATTCCAATCCCTGACACCCTTACCTAAAAAAGAAAATCTTCCCACACCCTTGTTCCTGAAATCGAGTGCCAGCTTGTGGTCATGGTCATCTTTTCCCTTCCATGAACTACTTTTCATACCTACTGCAATATCTTTCCATGCCTCATCGCCAGTACGCCCTGTATACTCCCATTACCCTCCTCATCCTCCTCCTGTCTTGCAATGAATCCCATTCCAGCTCCTTTATCATATCTGTCACTGATTGCATTCTGCGATAATTTCCAGAAACAAATCTAGCAGCCCTTCTTTGCACCTTCTCCAACTCCTGTATTTGATACTCAAAATGTGGGTCCCATACTACACTACCATATTCGAGCAATGGTCTTATCAATGTTTTGTAACCCAATTCCTTTACTTCTCTCGTGCATCCTCTCATCACTCTCTCCAACAAGTGCAGAGTTTTGAAACCTTTTCCTACCACCTGTCCAATGTGTCCTGCCCAGTTAAGCTTGTTATCAAAAGTAATGCCAAGATATTTACATTTCAAGTCTTCAGTAAGCAATTCTTTCCCCACCTTATATTCATAATTTACCTTTTGTTTTTATTTGTGTATCTAATTAGCTGACTCTTCTTTGCATTTATCTTCATCCCATGTTTACCAACCCAACTAAATATCCTGTCCAGATCACTCTGCAACTGTTTACAGTCCTCTATCGTTTTGATCCTTTTATACAGCATTATGTCATCTGCAAACAATCTAATTTCAGATAGTAAACAATCAACACAATTATTCATTAGAATAATGAATAGCAATGGTCCCAATACGCTACCCTGCAGCACTCCCATTTTTACTTCCACTTCCTTTGATACCGCATTTCCCACCCTTAACTTTCTGTTTTCTACCTTTTAAAAATTCTTCTACCCAGCAAATCACTTTCTCATCCACTCCAATAGATTTTACCTTATTTACTACCAGTTTTGTGGCTTACTCTGTCAAACGCCTTTGAAAGATCCAGCGCTACACTATCAATTTGGCCTCCCTTGTCCATTTCATCTGAAATATCTTGCATATATCCCACCAACTGAGATTCGCATAAATATCCATGCCTGAACCCATGTTGCCTACTTGAAAACCACTTACGTTCCTCACATACATTTCTGATGTGGTTGCATATCAATCTTTCCTTTAATTTACCTACCACTGTAAGTCAAACTGATTGGCCTGTAATTCTCAACTCTATTTCTCACCTCTCCTTTATGTACCGGCACTACTATCGCACTTTTCGAGTCTTGTGGTAAGCAGCAAGTATCCAGACTCAGTTTAAATAATATTTCAAGATAAGGTACAATGTCACATCCGACTATCTTTAAGATATCTGTAGTAATATTATCTGCACCAGCCCCCTTATGTTTTTTCAGCTTTCTTATTTCCTTCATGATTTCTTCAGGATGAATTTCAAATTTTTTAGTATCTTCATTTCTAATCGTATTGTTAAGCTCGTTCTCCGAATTAGACCTTCACGTTTTTGATTCATTGTCCCTAATGCTCTCACTAAACCAGTTATTTAAAATCTCTGCCTTTTTCAAATCCTCAGTAACTACTTCTCCATCCTTATCTATGAGCATCTCTACACCCTCCCTTCCCCTCAGTTTCCTGATATAGCCATAAAAATTTCGAGATGCTTCAGTCAGTGGTCCTCCTGCACTGACAATACTCTTCATAAACCCATCTTTAGCAACTTTCTTTGCAGTTATTAGGTCCTTGTTTAGTTGTTTCAAATATTCCCTACTACCCTGCTATCTCTTAACTCTGTTATGTTCTCTTCTTAGCAACCTCTTTAACCTCCTCACTTCCCCCTTTCTTATTATCTCCTTGAATTCTTCCCACCTTGACTCTACTGTACTTGTGCCTTCCTTCCATTTGCTGAAACGTTCTCTGAAATATCTCTTCAAATTTGAAATCTGTGCCTTTTTATAATTGTACCTATTTCCCCCTTCAGTTTTTGCTGCTGGTTCACTGAATCCTCTAATATCCATCAGAACTGCGTCATGATCACTTACTCCTTCCGTTACTTGACACCCAACGAGGTTATCATCGGGTTGTATTAGGAATATATCCAAAATATTTTGCCCCCTAGTGTTTTGCTCTACCACTTGTGTAAATCCTCCTTTCCTTACTCAGGTATTTGCAAATCTTTGTTCACGTGTGTTATTAATCTTATTTCCTTCCCAGTTTACCCTGGTTATTTACCGGAGCTTCCGAAAAATTTATAACATAATACTAAAAGTTTATACACGCGGAAAATTTTATTTCGCTCTCCCATAAGATTTGCTTTGTACAGAAGTTTCAAATTTCTGTTCTGCTTAAAAACATTTCTTTTTTTCTTTTGTTCCTTTCTGAAAAAAAAGGATGTTGCAATTATTTCCATTTTCAAAGACATTATTTGCATGAGTAAGACGCGAAAACTTTTACGTTAACAAGTATAACTTTTTCTGTGCATACCATTTTCAGGTGGTAGTACCATTGAGCGACGAGACAGTGTAGTCTGCATATGTGGTTCGACACCAACAGTCAGCAGTAGTAAAAGAAGGGATAATTACTGTATTATCTACTTGTGTTTTAATTGCAGCAACAGATTGGAGAAGTGAAATTAACTGTTTTGAAAGCCAGCCTACGTTGTTTCCTTTATTTTTCTCTTTGATCCAAATCTGGTTTTGGTTGTGGAATATATACTGCGTTGTTTTGTTTCGTTTAACGAGCTATTATGGCGATGTTGTGAGTTGATTTGAAACTAAAAGATCTACCTTTTGCCCTGTTTATTCACGTCTGGGGAATAGGTATTGTTAGAGCAACTTATTGGCCTCATAGCCTCATTCAAGTTTGGTTTTGTTTTGATCTTAAAAAAAAAAAAAAAAAAAAAAAAAAAAAATTTGGAGACCAAGCAATCTGCAATGGAAGGGGTAGCAGAGCAAGCTGATATGCCACCCGGAATGGAAATGTTGGTGAAGTTAATGGAAGAGATGAATAAAAACTTTAAAGAATTTAAAGATAAGGTTGCTCTTAAAGCTGATATAAATGGTTTTCAGGATAATGTGATTGCTCTTTAAGCTGAAACAAATGGCGTCCAGGATAATGTGATTGCTCTTAAAGCTGAAATAAATGGCGTCAGGATAATGTGATTGCTCTTCAAGCTGAAATAAATGGCGTCCAGGATAATGTGATTGCTCTTAAAGATGAAATAGGAGTGAAAAATGAAGCTCTTCGCTCTCAATCACTGCTCATTTTGATGATAGACTCTTGCAATTAAGGGGCGAGTTAGTGCAATTACGACAAGATTGTTTCGTGAGGAATGAAGATCAGTTCAAGCAGGAGAGTAATTTGAAACCTCTTAATGAGTCACAGGAGGGACCCCGAGTACCAGAAAAGGATAAGAACATTGTTTTGGTCCAGGAAGCAACTCCGGTTTCCCATGATGCTTTGCGTATTGAATCCCAAACTAGTGTTCAAATGGAAGTGGTTAGTGTTCGGTCAATTTCAGATAGTCCTTTTCCAGTTACAGGTATTCATGTAAGCAATGTCCCTATAATTTCTCTGAAGGAGAGCCAGCTGGCTATGCCCAGAGCAATTTTCAAACGCCGCAAACCAACTTGTGTCACTAGGTTTGCGAACCACATTTATAATTTAATGTTTCCTTTCGGGGCAAGACCTTGTTTTCCTCACCCACCACAGTACTAGAGTATTGGCAAATGAGATTCCCATTGGGTACAAGCAATTTGTACACGTTGAACAGAACCTCAGTACTAGCCCATATGGTCATAATGTAGGTTTTTCAATCAACCTAATGAAATTTTTCGTTCTCCAACGTTCACTTGAGACTTTTGAAAAGTGTAGTTCCAAAATGCGAGGAAGGAAACGTAGGAAGAAGGATAGGATGGAAGAACCAGGAGTACATGTTAAGAAAAAGGAAATAATCTCTCTTTGGTCCAAGGGAAAACTGGACTTATTTCATGAGGGCATCAACATACTTAAATTTAAATACAACCATTCTTCTTTTAGCATAAGGGATTCACATTACTCATGTACTACAGTTTTAATGGTATTTTTTTAAAGTGATTTATGTTGGGCAAAGTGATTTTAAAGCTGAAGTCTGAAGTGTTTCTTCAACATAATGGTTTTCTAAAAAAAAAACTTGATTTTTTCTTAAAATGCCTTGCACCTTGTAAGGTTGTTTAGTTTAGTATTTCTTGGTAGGTGTTCTCTTTTGTTTAAGACAAATCACAAAGATACTTGATATAGATAGTGAGTTAGGGAATAAATGTTTTGAGTTACATTAAGTAATTTATATCTCAAGTCAGTATCACTTTAAGGCTTGGAGGGTGTGCCCTGGAGTGCTTAAGGGTAGTCCCTACCCCGAACACCTAGTAACCCCTCAAGGATGTGTCGAAAGGATAGACGTCGTTGTGGCTAATTAACAGAACTGTAAATATGTTCTTTTAGGGTTTGGTGTAGTCTTAAGTCGATTTTCGTGGAAGGGGTAGTAAGTGATTAGACCTAAGCGCAATTTTAGAAGTCTAGAATGACAAACCTTCAGGTCACTGACCCCATTTTTAACCGAGCATCTCCAAAGAAAGGAAATGATTACCTTATCATGGGAAGCTCTGGTAATAACAATCTGGTGTTTCACTGACAAAGATGTATCCTGGATAGAGAGATGTACTATCCACAGAGAAAAAAGTAACTATGACTGATGTAATGGTGTTAATGTTCATGTGCGTTTGAGTGAGGTACAGTCGTTTAACCTCAAGAGATTATTATTTGTAATTTTGTGCTTTCTTTCCAGGGAGATACAATTGTATGTGAAGATATAATTGTATGTGAATGAAATTTTGTGAATATGTTTTTTGTAATTTTGTTCGGTAATCTTGTATAGTAATTTAATTCACGGTGTTCTTGTATCAGGTAGGGATTTTTTTTGTGTAACTACCTACTAACAACTAACCTAAAATATGTCCCTGGTTCAAATGTCTTGCCTGCGGCCTCACATTAGAACCGTGACAAGGAAGGGGTTGTCACATTACAGTAGGCTTGCCCCCTTCAGTAATTAACTTATTTTAATTATATTTATTCTATGCCAAGTACCGAATGCTATGAGTATCGGTGACTTGCGAGCCGGACAGTTGATGAGTGGTCAGAGAGTGGAGTCGAGTGCAGAGAACGTCGTGTGTATCGTTCCTCTGGTTTTTGTGAAAGTGATTGAAAGAATTGTTTTTCACTCTGAAGAACCTGCATCTTAGGATTATGTAGTCACTACCAGTAATTTTACTTGTATGTGCTTTAATTACTTTTTCCATTGGTGGCCGGGTACATTTGTGCAGTACAAAACTGTGAATAGATCTTTGGTTTGTGTTCTGCATACAAGTGGAGTTATTTGAAGAAACTTTTCATTATATAGGTATTGATTTCTACCCTAGCCAGCTAATGGTGGTGGCCGAGATTAATTTAACTAACGAAGTCTGATCGTCCTTACATTAGGTGGTCGAAACTAATAATATAGGGGACTAATTTGTGAGTGCCGGAAGGAACTGCTATTATCTATCCCGGCGTACACTATTTATATATGTTCTCCGACAAGTGCCTGCGGTCCTGATCAAAAAGTTTCGTACAGTAGTGGCGTTAAATATAAAAATTATAGAGCGGAACAAGGAAGATGGCGGTCACCATTTTGGTTATTTGAATGCCGCAGCGGTTGCAATGTAATCTCTGGAATGAGCAAGTATTGTGACAATTCTTCGTATTGTTGCTTGACACAAACGCGTGGAAATAATTTAATTCAGTTCTTGTTCATTATAACTGCTCAGTAACGTAATTGTCAGGAATGTTTTCATATCAGTCTTTCCAGTTATTAAATGGATTGTAGATATCTTGGTAATGAAAAAACGCACTAAATAAACAGTGAATTAAATGTGTTTTCGTTTCTCCTTTGCGTTATTTCCGATACGAGACTGAAGCAGATTCAAACTGCAGTAGTTCCGCTGGCTGCCGCCAAAGGCGTTGTTGGTTGCAGTCGGCCAGTGCGTGGTTTGTAAAATCGAGATTGGTAAGTTATGAAAATGATGCAGGAAGAACTTTCACGTTGGTTTTTAACAGTATTTCCGTTTGAGCTGTTACTTTCGTGTTGTAATCAAGCTTTTCTTTGTGTTCCCATGTTCCACCTGGTGTACACTGCATTCAGCAGCAATATTGTTTAACCTTTACGTAATGAAGTAATTTGTGCGACGGATTCTGAGACAGGTTAAAACACAAAATCGGGAAATACTACTACAAGACATCGGCTGAAGAAACCACCAACACTGTGATTGGTTAAATATTCTCTGTTTCCTATTTGTACGAATTCTCTTCACATTCCATTTTATAATCACTCATTTCAGTACAAACCATTATTATTATTATTATTACTCCGCGATTCACTAAAAGTGTGTGGCGGAGGCTGCATTGCACCTATCGAAAAGGGTTATGGTTTGGAAGGGATATACGGGAAATGGCAGGAGGCGCCCATGGGCTATTGTGAGGAACCATCCCAGCATTCGAGTGGAGTGATCTGGGAAAACCATGGAAAACCCAGATCAGGATAGCTGGAGAGCTTTATCGAAGCTACTCCTGTCGGATTTTAAGTTTACTCGCCCGGTAAATCCTTTATATTCCATTCCCTAATCGCTCGTGGGAAAAAATGAGTACAGAAATGAATCGGTTCTGGCCCTGATTTATCTTATCTTATTTTCGCGGTCATTTCGAGATATGAATGTTGCTGGTAGCAATATTTGCTGGCTGTCAGTTCCGAAATACGTCTGTCGTGAATTTTTCAATTAGCTTCCGTCGAGAGCAACGCCTTCGGTGTTCCAGGTCTTCCAAACCTAACTCCTTCAACATCGCACTTACGCTTTCCCTCCAACTATATATACCTGTCACAAATCGGGCGGCTCTCCTTTGGACCTTCTCTAATGCCTCCATTAACCCCTTTTGATGGGAACCCCATACAGAACAACAATACTCTAAGTGAGGACGTACTAGTGACTTGTATACAATCGATTTAACTTCCTGAGTGCATTGATTTAAATTGTGACCTAGAAATCGGAGCATACGATTTGCTTTTCCCATTACATTATCGATATGCTCATTCCACGACAAATCATTACGAATTGTTACCCCTACGTATTTAGCGAAATCTACCATTCTAAGGACAGTGCCATTAATTATATATTCATAGTTAATTGGTGTAACCTTTTTACTTACACGCATGACTTGGCACTCTTTACACCACGCAATTATATTCATAATATCGTCTTGTAACAAAGCGCAGTCGTCCTGGGTTTTTATTTCGCGATAAATAATAGCATCATCGGCAAATAATCTTTTCATCCCCCCTATTATGTCGCATAGATCATTAATGTATATGAGAAACAACACGATTCCCTGGGGAACTCCAGACTCCACTTCAGTAAGTGATGAACGCTCATCGTCTAGAACTACACACTGTGTTCTGCCAATCAGGAAGTCTGCAACCCAGTCGCATATTTGTCTAGATATGCCGTAACCGCGAAGTTTCCTAAGTAACCTAGTGTGAGGCACAGTGTCGAAAGCTTTTTTAAAGTCTAATAGAACCAAATCAACCTGGGATTTCTCATCTATAATTCGGCACAAGTCGTGAATTAGAAGTGTTTCGCAGCATCGGCCTTTTCTGAATCCATGTTGATTTGGATTTAAAAGCTCACCTTCATCCAAGAACCGCATGACATTTGAATAGATGATATGTTCTAAAATCCTGCAAAATATTTAAGTTAACGAGATCGGCCTATTATTCTGAGGATCATTAACATTCCCATTTTTAAACACTGGAGTTACGATGGCGGTCTTCCATTCGGCTGGTATTTTTCCTTGATCCAAAGAGACGGTATACAATTTCATCAAATACGGTGCAATTTCCTTTGCGTATCTTGAGTAGTGTCTTGTAGGAATACCGTCTGGTCCGGGAGCATTATTGGTTTTTACATTCATAAGCAGTTTAGTTATTCCCTCGACATCATTCACACTGATCACAAATGCTATTTTTAATGAGACGTGATTGAAGTCCGCCACTGTTGCCATTGCTTTCTTTTCTTCCACAAACTTCTTTCCTTAAAGTACTACTTCTCTTGGCTAAATATATCCAAAATTGTCAATTTAGAACACCATCTGAAAATTTGCCAGGTACCCTATCCTCATACTATTACATGTAAAGCTTTCAGTTTTTAATAACTTAATACTCTTCATGTGGGGATACTTGGGGCCAAATAACATTCATTTATCACAGCTCTGTCTGGATGTTGGGATTTTAATTTCCGCCAGTGCGTATTCCACCTTGGTAAGGGATTAGGTCTATTCCTGGGTACAATCGCTATCCCAGTTGAGCAGCATTAAGCCCAGAAATGATCTTGCACATAAATTATTCTCGGCTGAATGCGTTAAGTAAAATACTCGCTTGCCTGAGAACGCGGGTTCGAATCCCCGTCCAGCCATATTTTCCCGAAATCACTCTATATGAATACAGGGATGGTTCCTTAGAAAGCCTATAGCCGAATTCCTTCTTTTTCCTTACCGCCAGTCCTCTCCTGCCTCTAATGAGCTCGACATCGACGCAATTAACGCTCCAGTGGTCAATTTTTAAAACACGTTTTACATCTGAGTAGTGACGGCAGCGAAATCTTAAATTATTAGCTGGATCGGATGATCATGGTGAGAGTGGTTAATAACTGTTAATGTGGCATCGATCAGTTTACTATCACTACTTAGTAATACTGCTCTGTATAAGGAGGTGGTTTATAATCGTTTTTCTTTCAATTTCCAGCTGCTGGCGGCTCGCTAGAGTGCTCTGCCTGCTGCTCAATTCTGATACTAGTTCCACTAGCCGCCAACAGAGCGCACCCCTGGCGCTATGTAAAGAAATTCAAAGCTTCAAGCTGCACGACTATTGAGGGCGCTCTAAAGGTATTACCTTATTTCTCTATAATGGCTAACCATCAAGTCATTCAAATTTACAACATTTTTTTTTTAAGTAATACAGTTTACAATCCAGACCAGTGTGAACTACAACCTGTGCTAATATGGCGGCTAACGATCAACTCGACATTCATCGTTCGCTATCTGGAATGAATCTATACAGCTGAGCAGTTAAATACGCTATTCAAATTCATTTTCTGACTTCCCAAATGCCTTACCGAAATCGGCTCCAAAGTATTAACGTTTTAAAACCAAAACTAGTCGATGCGCCATTGTTGTTATTTCTTCATTACTGCTAAATAAAAGACAAAAGCTACATCTTTAAAATTATAAATGATAAAAAAATGCGATAAACTTACGATAATAATTGAATTCAGAACTCAAGGAATAAAAAGGACAATTAAAATTAACTAGCCACACAAGTTTTTTACGAATAGATTCCTCAATGTTAAATTCATCGGCATCAAAGATATTTTCAACAAACGTTAACACAATGCAAAGATGTAACAATAAATCTTGTTTCCTATGGAAATGAAATTTAGTATTAATTTAATTCCCATGGATTGCATGCTCCTTTGCCAATTGCCATACTTACCTATTTTCCCCTTTATTCACCTTCTTACTATTTTTTTTAACCTAAATTCTTTGAATGTACTTTTCCAACGATCTACTTTCGCTCTTGAAGGTTTTAATTTTTAAATTCATTCAGTGTTTTTGGTAAGCTATTCAGTACTTCCCTGGATAATTTATTCAAATTACTAACTCCATTAAGCTTCATCAAAATTAAAATTAATAATAATAATAAAGAAAATCTTCCCATGTACTTATGCTTTACACCGAGTGGTAATATCTTTCATTACACATAATACTCCTAATTCTACTACCAACATCCTCCCAGGCCTCATAGCTATCATACGCCCTGTACACTCCCAACACTCTCTTCACCCTCCTCCAGCCTTACAGTTGATTCCAGTACAGCTCCTTTATCATATAAGTTACTGATTGTATTCTTCGGTAATTGTCGCAGACAAATCTAGATTCCCTTAATTGCACCCTCTCAGACTCCGCCAAACGTGTGCCCCCTACTACACTACCCCTGACACAAAACTCAAACACTAGACTGAGGAAAACACGATTCCTTCACTAATCTGGTGCCTTCCCTAATTACTCTCTCCAATAGATAAACGATTTTGAAACCTGTTCCCACCACCTGCGAAATGTGAACTGCCTAGTTCGATTTATTAACAAATGTTATGTCAGATATTTATTGATTTATGTTATTGTATTGTATTGTATACTTCAGTTCTTAAATAAGAAATTCCCTCTGCACCCTACAATCATAAATAACCTTTGGTTTATTATCTTTGTTCCTAATAATTTGAGACTGCTTGACCGTTATCTCCATTCCACGTTGAAACATCGAGATAGATATCCCTTCGATGCAAGCTTGCAAATCTTCACTGTCTTCTCCAGTTTTGATCTATTACATACCGTTAGATCATTTACAAAAAAACAGAACTTGTATACCATTATCAAAATTATTCGTTAAAATAATTAGTAGCAATGGTGAGAATACAATACTTATACATCTTATGATACTCCATTTTTCTTCTTTAATGATTTTCTTTCTACCTTTTAAGAATTCCTCCGTCCAGGAAGTAAATTTTTAATATACTCCAGTGGGCTTCACCTTGTTTGTGATGATTTAAGTGTCATCCTGTCAAATGCCTTGGCAATATGTAGTGGTCTGCTAGAAACCTGGTATCCTTTGTCCATTTCATCCAAATTATGTAGCATCTAGTGCACCAGCTGAGATTCACATGAATATCCTTGCTTTAAGCGAAGTTGCTGATTTGCAAACAAGTTTATTTCCTCACAGAAATTTTTCTCGTGATCCCATATCAACCTCCTATTAATGTACCTACCTTTTATGTCAAACTATTTTGCCACTAATGCTTAACGCTATTTATCACCGTTGCTTGACGGACCAATACTACTATCGCATTTTGTATGTTCTCTTGTAAGCGACAAGTCTCCAGACGCAATCTAACCTACATTTCAAGTAAACTACAATCTTGTAACCAACATTCTTTAATATGTCTGCAGTAATTTTATCCACACCGGTAGCTCTGCGCTTTTTTAATTTCTTAGTTTTATCTGATGCTTCATTACCACTGTGATTAAATTAAATTGGGTTAAATATCCCTGAGTTATTTGGTCTGCTCATTTCGAGGAATGTGCAGAAGCTCCCTTTTTGGTTTACTCTCACCATTTCCTGAATATTAGTCCATAATGAGTCTCTGTCTTCTTCAGATCATCGGTAACTTCCTCTCCACAGTTTCTTATCTCCATAGTTCTATCCTTAGTTTCTACTTCAATTTTTTTTTCGCCCACTCATTACTCCTTACATATAGACGCTCCTCCCCTTATTTATCATTTCCCCTCCACGCACTATAATCTGTAATGGCCTCATTAAGCCAGTTACTTAATAATCTCAGTAGCTTCCTCCTTATGCCTATCCACAATTTCTTGAATACACCCTCATTCCCTCAGTCTCTAATCATAGCCATCGAATCTTCTAGATTCGCTATTCAGACGTCTTTCTACACCAATAATTTCATACACTCATCTTTAGCTTCCCTCATAGCTACTATAATTTCATTTTTGTTTCAAATGTTCACTACTGCGTTTCTGTCACTTACATCTGCTGTTTTCTCATCTCACAAACCGTTCTAGCCTCCTCAACTCCCTACAAAATTGAGAAACTTTGGAATTGTGCAAGAACGTTCATTACAGTTTAGCGCAATTATTGTTATGGAACCAGAAAATATGATGTGAGTCTCACAAAACAAGGAATTTAAACTATTATTCTTAATTTATCTCCCAGACAGAGGGATGAAATATAGTCATATCTCCACTGATGATAAGTTATAAATATTTTCTTCCACCATGGAGTTAAAAGACCATTGGAAAGGTCGCTTTTGGAATAGTAGGACAATTAGTTAATAAGAAATTAAACGTGACATGTGCTGGGCCGTAGCTAGAGTTGAATTTAATGTAGGGCAGCGATGGTTACAGGTAGGGCGGAAGTTAAAATTTTACTTAATCTAATCTGATGAATACATTTTTGTCGTACTTGTGATTGTGAGTGAGTGAGGTAGTACTTCATTGTCAGAAGGCAAAACATTCATTTATCAAGTTTATATTATTTCCACAAACATGATATATTTAATATAATAATAAAAATGCCTTCCTTAAACAAGCTGAGTTCTTTGAATGGCCATATAGTTAAAAATGCAAAGGATCTCATTCAGATCAATTGACTTCGTTCTTTTATTTTCAAAGGCCAGAAATACCATGCCTGCCATTCTTTCATGACCCACTAACAGCCTCTGAGGCCTGTTGATTGCAGTCAAAGTTGAAAACGTAGATTCGCACGCAGCAATACTACATCCTATGGTCACCACAGATGCAAAAAATCATATGTATCTTTGAATGCCTCTCGCTGCTGTACAAAACCATGGAGGAAGGAAATATATGGAGTAGAAGTGACGTTAAATCTGTGAAGCTGGCTCTAACCTCTCGCGCATACGCAGTGGCGGCAGCGGCAATATTGCGATCCAAAACAAATGCGATGTTCACATTGTGTTAGATGCTGTGATTGTTTCATTTTGTAATGTGTATAAGTGTTTTATAATGCCAGCTTGTGTTGCGTACGGTTACACAAATAGGCAAGAGTGGAAAGAACCTGGAATATCATTTCCTAAGTAAGTTGAATTCTAATTATGGTTGTTGAAGTGGGAGTTAGGTTTTGCAAACTTCGGTGCCTGTGTATAAATATTTAGTCTTAGCTCTCAATGTTATGACTTTGTTTTTAAATTTTTGTTGGTGTAGTGTAGGAAATCAGCATACCTTGCTACTTTGCACATAATAGACTAGCATTACTTTTTAACGAGTGTTGAAAATGAGATTTAAAGGGGTGTGTTTTACATCACGATTCAGTGAATTTAGTATTGCGATTGCTTTCGACACATTGCAGTTTACACTGACAGTGTATGATGGAATTAAATGTATTAAATTATGCTATGCTAATCTAGGAATCTTGAAGAAGCAAACGATGTTGTTACTGCAAATACAGTTTCAGAATCAAATACGCGTGTGTGGGTATGTCTACATAGTTTTATTCTATAGCGGCAATTTAATGGAGATTGTGGTTAGGTCTTAATGCAGTCTGTACCAGAATGGTTTTGTTGTTCCATAAGGGACAAAGAATTTATCTATTACTGTTAGTAATTTCATGAGAACCTAGTTAGTGACAAAACGTGTATCGTGAGATAAACTGCTTCCAGGTATTTCCAATTTAGCTTACGATGTATGGGAACAAGATAACTATTTTTATTCTGATCTAGGCCGCATTTAAGCCTAACCACAAGTAGTAGTAAAAAAACTGAAATATCAATTCTCCATGTCCACCATTGTGACTTTGGCAGAATTAATTTTTGATCCAGGCCGTATATCAACCCCATCCCAGTATATCCCGAAAACTAAGCAAGATATCGAAACATTTTTTTATTTATTTTCGATTTGTTTCGTCGTGTTATATAAGAATCGATCATTAAATTTGACTTTTGCGAAATTTTTCTTCGGCATTTCAACTCAAGAAACCTCAATTTTGATACAGTATATCTCGAGAACTAGGCGAGATATCGAAAATTTTTATTCTTTATTTTTTTATTTGTCTCGTCATTTTAAATAAGAATCCATCATAAAATTTAACTTTGACCAATTTTTTCTTCTGAATTTCAACTAGAAACATTTCACATTTGAGACAATATCTCGAAAACTAAGCAGGATATTCATTTTTTATTTGTCTCATCGAGTTACATAATAATCCATCACCAGATTGCGGCGTTACATTTATCCTAGAGTCCCCTTGAGGATTTTGTACATATACCCCGTGTCTGTATGGTTTCGGCTCAGTCCCCCCACTCCTCCTCCGCCCGGCTTCACTTCAATGCGTGGTGTAGGTCTCTTGCGTCGTTGTCCAAAAATCTTCTTTATAACTCAGCAATTAATATGTACAGTGTTTCAAAATAATCAGATTTAAATGGCTGAACATCTTGGTCGTCTATATTTTGTCTCGCAGAGGGACAGGAAGGGCCATCATTTATTTAACATCCATACAAATTGATTTTTTGACTTGCCTCTTGAGCCTCTTCTAGATATGGGTCCTATTATCGGAATTGCCGCTTGTCTTAGACTTCTTCCAAAAGCTGATGATACATTTCATCTGATCTGTTTTTTAATTATTATTTTGGACGCACTTTAAGATTGTTATGGCATCTTTCAATCCTGCACTTTTGGCTTGTAAAGCTGCGTCTGCAGGTTGAAGCATGGATAAGATTTTTTTTTTTTCCCACAACAATGGCCATGCAGAATTTCAAATTGAGTATGACTTTTAATGCTGACACTCTAAGCGACATCGTCACCATAAAATCTGTCATTTTAATTTCATCTAAAGTCATCAAAATCGATGAATAATTATCATTTACAACTTTTATAACCACCAAATGTTTTTACTGTTCGAGGAGCCAGACAATCCTTTTTTCATCATACAAGGCAGCTGTTTTGCCATGGTGAAATAATTCAAGTAACATGAAACAGTTGAATGAATGTCATTTCCGAGATAGTCCTGATAACTTTAAAATGCAAGCGATGGTTGTAGCAGTGGATGTAAGGAATTTTTTGGCCAAATTTATTTTCTGTTCTGATTGCAACTCCCGAAACTTTCAGATGCTTTACACTTGCACCATCATAGCATACTGGAGAGTTCAATGTTATTTTCCCTAAGCGTGTTTGATGTTAATTCCGCGAAAGTGGCTGCTTCAAGGTTTTCAGTAGTTGTAACTGTCAGCAACGACTCATTGACGAATCTATCCGTAATATAACCTAACACTATTCAGCGGTTATTTTTAATTCTTGTCTCATCTTCCATTAGAGTAAACCAGTTCAAGTCATATTCCTCAATATCTTTAACAATGGAACTACGCACTGCTTGAATTATTTGAATTTGAATCTGAGGTGAATGATTTGTTGCGTTTTGTCGTATATGACTGAGAGTCTCCTTCAAATTCAGGTATTTCATGCACGTGTAATCAGACAAATTCCGAAATAATCCTTGTTTTTTTTCTTCCTCCAAAATATGATTTCCAACCCAATTCATTGACTACTAGAAATTTTATTACTTCAATAATAGAATTCACAAGACCTATTTTGTTGTAATGCTTTTTACATATCAATGTTTCAACACTGCTACTTGTATAAGTAAATATTCCATGTAATTTTTCCTTCCACATCACCAGGGCTCGTGTATTAGAAATGTATTTTTTGTGGTTTGGAAAAGCAGTTTTTTTTAATCTGTGACATTTTTCCAGTTTCTGAATCATGTGGAAGTGTACAAAGTCTGTTTGCTTCCATGAGGTAAAACTTGCTGGCAAGAATAGTAAAAAAAGGCAGCATCTTTCTCGACTGAAAACTGCAACTATTTATTTAACTTGAAACAGTCCGCTGCAAAGGTCCTGTTATTTTCTTTTACATATAAATCTAAAATAATTGACTTTATCGGTTCTCCGATTTGTGTAATATCAGAAAGAATAATAACATAACTTGCAATGTTGTTGCAGGCCATGTTTCCACAGTTGCTTAGTTAATTTCTAGTTGAAAATATAACGCCAATGCAACTGTTTCATTTATTTATTTTGCGTCGTACGCGTTTCACCTCTCATCGAGGCATCATCAGCGACGAATTATTTACATTTGTTACTATGGTATGCAGCTGCGCATCTCCGTTTTCATATACAAACCATGTTTTGCCTGTATCATATTTACAATATTGTTTGTTATCATCGTTCAGTCGTCTGTTAGCGTCAACTGGTTTGTTTATGTCTGGTCTCTGGTGCGCTATCACGTCCGTTGGTTGTCTGCAGTGGCCATCTTGTTTTCAGACAACCGAAGGACGTGAAAGCGCACTAGAGACCAGACATAAGCAAACCAGCTGACGCTAACAGACGACTGAACGATGATAACAAACAATATTGTAAATATGATACAGGCAAAACATGCTTTGTATATGAAAACGGAGATGCGCAGCTGCATACCATAGCAACAAATGTAAATAATTCGTCGCTGATGATGCCTCGATGAGAGGTGAAACGCGTATGACGCAAAATAAATAAATGAAACAGTTGCATTGGCGTTATATTTTCAACTAGAAACTAACATTACAGTTTCACCAAACCTGTTTCCATAGGACTAGGAGTGGCAATTGTATTTTGTGCTTCCATCTGTTTTGAGGAATGAGGTCCTTTGTGGTCAATTTCCTCTTCAACTCTTCGTTTTTTGCTAAAGGTAGCCCGTATTATCCAATGCAAAATTAATCGGTCTTCAGTTCACAACAATAAATAAACAGTTGTGTCACTAACCGACTGAAACATTATATCTGCACAACACTAACGAACAGCATAGACAATATATAATTCAAATTCTATCTGCGAGCATGATACATTCAGCGAAGAATAGAGTGAGGTACTTAGCCTGCCTCTTCTTCTTTGTTGTTTGGCTTGGCCCCGAGGTTCACAGGGATTTACCGCCACACCACCCACTCCCGGGGGAGTAGAACCCCCTGGCGTGAGTGTTAGGGTTATCTCTGGTCCTGCCAAACCTAACGGTGACAACAAGGGACCAGAGCAACACTCGGTTTAGGCCTGCACACACCTCAAAAGATGTCTGAATCGAATGGCACTTCCCGCGCTCCGGCTTCCGTCACCTACAGCGACTCTTGGTGCTCACCTTCACCAGAAGACGCCGAGGCGGAATCAACCTGCCAGATCCTGAACGTGGGAGTGGACACAACCCTGATCAGTAATATGCTGACACCCCAACATCTAAAATGACGTTACGAACCACGCGCAGCTAAGAGGCGCACCTTCCCTCTTGCTACAGAGACTTCAAAACACCCAGGAAGTGAACTCCCAGCGCAAAGCCCTGCTGCACACGGCCAGACCACCACCACCAGAGTCTACACCAAACAGCTAGAGAGAAATCTTGCCATCAAACACAAGAAGACGCCGAAGAAGAGGAAAGGGGTGTCGGACCAAGAGACTGCCAAACCACCTGTGTGGAAACCATGTACAGATACCAAAAGTAGTGCAATTGAAATTCTAGCGTCACTCCTATTCGTCGGTGTGGGATCGAACCGCTTGGAGTAGGTGGGGGGACTCTAAGCTTCGGTGCGAAACCAAGCAGTGGAAGTGGCAGGACATCAGTTATTGTGAACCTCTGCGCACAACGGTTTCAAGTGAACTTTTACAGCATGTTGGAATTGAACCTCGTTATTTGGACAACATCATCACTGCTGATGAAACCTGTATTTTTGAATACGACCCAGAAACAAAGTGAGCGGCACACCGACCAGTCCCCCAAGCCCAAAAAGGCAAGAATGAGGAAATCAAAAATGAAAACAATGCTCATTGTCTTTTTCGACAGCAATGGAATTGTCCACCAGAAGTTTGTTCCTCAGTGATTGAAAGTTAATGCTGCCAACTACAAGGATGTGCTGGAAAGACTCCGAAAAAGGGTCATCAGGACGAAGAAAGACATCTCCGCTACCTGGCAACTCGATCACGACAACGCGCTTTCCCACAAAGCACTACGAGTCCTTGAGTACCTGGAAAAACACCAGGTGCCAACGCTTCCCCACCAACCCTACATCCTTGATGTCGCCCCAGCAGACTTCTTTTTGTTACCTTGGATTAAGGCAACCCTGAAAGGGCCCCGTTTTTCGTTCATTGAAGGGATCCAATCAGCCTTGACGAACACTTCGCGAGAGGTCCCCGAAGACTTCTTCCAGGGCGCGTACCGGTCATGGCAGAATCGCTGGGAAAAATGAGTAGAGGCCCAAGGACAGTACTTTGAAGAATTATCAATATTTGTGCAAATCTTTTCAATAAATTACTTTTAAAAAAAAAATAATTGCATTACTTTCGGAATGTCCCTTGTAGCTCTGGAAGCCCAACAGTTGTGAGAGACGAAGAGAGTTTACCCACCACCCACCAACCCAGCAGTGAGCAGATGTGGAGGACTTCGTGTTTCCTCAGCACACTTTTAAAACTCCACCAGCGCTGGACTCCAACATCATGGAAACTAGAAACCAGTTTCCACCCCAGCAGTCCGAAACTGAAGAAGCGTCATCAATAC
Organism: Vandiemenella viatica; assembly: GCA_031002005.1. Classification (NCBI taxonomy): domain Eukaryota; kingdom Metazoa; phylum Arthropoda; class Insecta; order Orthoptera; family Morabidae; genus Vandiemenella; species Vandiemenella viatica. The sequence continues at coordinate 9,352,311 of JARYHS010006964.1, read as the reverse complement.
AGAGATCTTCACACATCCCCCCTATTGTGGTGCAATTTGAACCACAACAATAAGACGCTCCACGATATGGTTGAAGCTGTAGTGAAGAGTCCCTTCGCTGCCAAAACTGTGGGTGGTGATAAGATCAAGTTCACGTTCACCACATCCGCTACAGGGATGCTGAAGGACAGTAACATCCCATATTACACCTTTCCTATTGGAGCTGTTCCACTACTCAAAGTAGTCTTCAGGGGCATCCCACTGAAGAACTGAAAGAAGAACTGTCAGAGATGGGCAACTGTACAAACGGTGGCCCAACTTCACCATCCTGGCAGTAACATATTAATGCCCATATTCTTGGTGATCCTTGCGGACTGCCAGGAAAACAGAGGGTGGAGAGAATCTGGCACCTCAAAGTGAAAGTTGAGAAACTTCGGTCAATGCCCAGACCTGCGCAATGTTAAAACTACCAGCGTTTAGTTCGCGTGTCCAAGAATTGTAAAATGCGTCCAGTCTGCATCAAGTGCGCAGGCCAACACGACTCTACAAAATGCACGTCACAGAAGGGTTGAGAATCCACCAAGTGTTCCAACTGTGGAGGTGTATAAGGGCTGCTCGGCCTTCAAGAGAGCAAGTGACGGACTTAGAGGACTATTAACTGAACAGGAAAAGCCATCAGACCATACTCCAACAACAAATAGTATGTTGCATCAAGACCAGACTCCATCTCCAGGCACCAGGACAACCTTCCCGCAACAGGGCAAGATCATTAAAAACAACATTCCACACCATGAAATAGTCCTACCACCCCTTCAGCAGATGGAAGCCGTCGAAGTCGAAGTGGCTACTGCTAATTGGAAGTTAACCTACCTCACTCGCCAGACCTTCAGCGTCAAGCTGGACAAGGCTTACTCCTCTACCAGGAACATCTAGGCAGGGGTTCCTCAGGGCTCCGTGCTTGGGCCAGTGCTATACTCCCTGTACACCGCTGATGTACCGTCCAGCAATGGTAGAGCACTACCCCCCCCCCCCCGTGCTATAGGAAGTTCTCCAGGTAACCGGCCTGGGATAGCAGGTGGCGTATAGATATAAATCACACCAAGACCCAAGCCACTATTTTAACGAAGTAACTTGGCACCTGTCGACCAACTCATCTTGCTATCACTTCACCTGCATGGTAGAGAAATCCCCACGGACAGCAAACTAGCCCCTTCCACAGGTCAAAATATACACCTTGCTCGTACACGCCATAACGGAATATGCGTGTCCTGTGTGGACATACACCAGTGACAAGCAAACCAGAAAGCTTTAGATCATTCAAAATAGGGTCTTAATGAGAGCCCTCCATCTCCCACGCCGGTACCCAACGGATGCACTACATGAGGACGCTGGTATACCTAAATTGAACAACTTATTCTCTCAGCTGGCGGAAATATTTTACAAAAAAGTTAGGCAATGCAAAAACTCGGTGGTCAACTCAATTTGTCGCTATGACAATAGTGACAATAGACATAGAAGACTGCTCAGTCTCCTAGCAAACTGATATTCAACAAGACACACCGACAGTAAAGGATTGTAATATCTTCATTAAGTTGGAGGCAATGTTTTTGGACAAACACTCCATCCTCCACCTGCTTGTAACCTAAGGTAGTGACGGTGTCATGTGTGTGAGAGCAGAATAAAGAATTAGTATATATATATGATATTGACAAACTGTAGTTAATTTGGAATTATTTACACATAACTACGTTAGTAGTAAGTTATTTTTTCCCATCATTTCATACTATTAACAAACAGTTAATTAGCAAATTATCTTAGTTGATGGTTAAGGTAGGGCATTGGAATTTTAAGGTAGGGCATTGCCCCACAATGCCCCCGTTTAGCTACGGCCCTGGACATGTGTATCGGACGTGCATACAGTTAAACGTGAGTCATGTGCAGTCTATACTAGAACCTTCGGCATGATCGTCTGCAGGCCACTGTGATCAGCAGACCCCCTGGGGTAACGACCGCGCCGCACGCGTTTATGGGACAGCCATGCGGGAACCTTGCCGCGTGACCGCAGGTGATCGCCCCTCGATACGACAAGTCCGCGTGACTAATCCCTATTTTAAGGCCGGAAAATGGAGAGAACGAGCCCGAGATCCTGGACAAAGTGAAATTTCTGGCAAGTAAGTAAACTCTGAAATACCTCCGACCTCCACTCTGCCAAACCTGACAGACGAATAAGTCCGGCCAAAGCCACAAGGCTGATTAACCCATAATTGCTAAGTGGGACCTCACACCATGCAAAACGCCTCTACCCAAGTAAATGTTACATCTACTGCTGTGCATCAGCTAGATGGAATGCATTGTTTCTTGGGTGAGACAGGGGGAGCAAAAGCAAACGGTACAGCCCAGTGCGAGACAACAGAAACTGAATCGACTGATTCAGCAAAGAGGCGAGGCTTGCTCGGTCGTGGTGGTGGATCTATCGCTCTCTTAAACAAACTCTACTAGTCTAAAACATCGCCTAATTGAAATGGTAGAAAGTATACATCCCCTCCTGTCGCAGTCCCGACTTCACACCAAGTCTCACTCGTTTGATTCTGATTACAAACCCACATCAGCTGCGGCACAGTGGCTGTGTTCACTGGTGGCTGATTGCGCGGTCTTTCGGCGTCTAGTTATAAAATTATGGAGAAGGTTATGGGATTCACACAGGGGTCACAGTATAACATCCTTTCGTGATCAAGAAGTTTTGAGAAATGTGTCTGATCAAATGAAATATGCCAGGACACTCTGTGAATCTGATTCGAAGGCAAACTGTTGTCCCAGCCACGACAAAGCCTGAATAAGCGGCAAACATGAACACGGTCATCGTGTCGTAGGACCACACGAACTGACTTTATCAAAAACATACAGAAACAGACAATTAAAATAAGTGCTAACTATTGAAGATTCTGTATTCCACCTTCAAGCTCATTAATCTTTTAGATCAGTGTCTCAGTTATTTCTAATGTTTCTCCATTTTTAAGATTTTTCTATTACAATCATTGCTTTTACATGACGGCAAAAAGATTTTCCATTTAAATCCATACTTTGAAATTCACAAAACTGAGGATGGCAGAGGGTGCTTTACATCAAAACTAATCTCTATTATATGCATACGAAATCCGAACATATCGAGGGAAGAAAGAATTGAAGGAGGTAACAGTAAAGCGTTATATTTTAAAAGTTTGAACATGGCTGCGTTTCAGCAACGGTGAGAGCTGTTCAGGTGAAAATGAAAGCCAAAAAGCCTGAAAGCCTATTTGGTAAATTTCAAAAGAAATTGCTTGTGAATATGAACCCGAAGGCGCCAGTACTTAGAAGTCAGTTTAAGTTACATAAACAAGATCGTCCGAATCGTCTCCTAGTTAACGGGATATGTAAGCGCACATAACTTACCAGCCAGACGCCTCCACTATAGAATTAAAGATGCCTTTGTTTCCGAACGTAACTTTTCAGTTAAAAATAGTGCTGACTTCGTTAATAAAATGAAGAGTGTAACATGCTCACCTATGACTAGGCTAATCTCATTTGATATAGTAAGCCTCTATACAAATGTACCTTTAGACATAACCCTCAAGATCATTGAAGAAAATTTGTTACAGCACAATAAATTAACCGAAGTACAAATTGGAGAACTGATTAATTTATTATACGTGATACTGAAGTACAATTACTTTACATTCAATAGAAAATTTTACATATAATCCTATGGCTTAGCGATGGGTAGCCCTCTTGCTGGAATCCTAGCCGACATTTTCATTAATTCTTTAGAAACTACCTTTTTAAAATCCTACTCAGAACTACATAACAAAATACGATTTTATGCTCGGTACGTAGACAACATAATTATGGCGTTTGATGGAGATGACAGAGAATTAGGAACGTTGTTCAACTGCTTTCATGAAACTATCCAATTTACAAAAGAAGTCCAAAATGAAAATTCCGAGCTTAATTTTCTTGACCTTATATTATCAATAACAGACAGCAGTATTAACTTTAATATTTATCGTAACCCAACCTACCCAGACAACATCATTCCTGCCGACTCTTCTCATCCAAAATCTCACAAAATAGCATTTTTCCATTCTGTAATTAATGTGCGTTAAAAACGCCCCTTACAACTGTTAATCTACAGAAGGAACTAATTGTATTAAAATCGATAGCTATGAATAATGGATATGAGCCAGACTTGGTGGATTCCATTGTGAACAAGAAAACTTCAAAAAATGCTCAACATTACAAAGAAACAAATCTCTCCAAAACAGAGGTGAATGCAGGAAGTTCATCTCCATTCCATTTTTGGGTAATGTGTCATATAGAATAAAGCGCCTATTAGTGAAGAAGTACGATTGCAAAGTAACGTTTACTACTAACAACTCCCTGAAGAAAAATATTGAGCATACCCTTAAAACTGTTGATGAGCCTATTTTCCAACTCAGGAGTCTATAAAGTAGTATGCAACGACTGTCCCCGTTATTATATAGGTCAGACTGGCAGGCCAATCAAAGAAAGATATAAAGAACATTTACTTAGAAAGAAAGGTATTAAAATAGACAATTCTACATTTGCTGAAAATTTGCATACTTCAAATCATTCTCTGAGAGATCTGAAAGAAACTGTAATTTTACACAAGGAGGTTAAAGAGCGGAGACTAGATTTATATGAAGAATTAGAAATTTTCAAACATCTAACGAATAGTGATGTCAGTATTTTAAACGATCAACTCCAGCTTGCCAATAGATAGTTCTTCAAAGGCTTTAAGCCGATACTTTCGACCGGATAAGAAGATAAGGCTAACTGTTCATAACACGATGCCGATTCTCCTCAGAATTCTGTATAAACTTCAGACGTGCTGCATATATAATAAAGTATCGCGTCAGTTGTTATCTTCATATCACTCCATTTTTAGTTAATAATTATTATATATATGGGCCGTTCATTGCAGCTATGCGCATGCTTGTACGCGGTGGCGTCATATACTTTATTTACCTGTTATTGGCGTGGCCACATCTTAGCCAGTCAGAGGAAATCACCCAACCAACATGTACGTTTTGGACCGGTGAACATATGTATTTAACATGTCTGACAATGTAATAGAAAAACTAGGTTACAGTAGTACGGGCATGTAAAGAGGATGGAAGAGGAGAAGTTACCAAGGAAGATGCTGGACATGGATGCGAAAGGGAAAAAGCCTATAGGAAGACCAAGGGACAGATGGATTAAAGGCGTTAAGAAATGTGTGGAGGAAAGAGGAAGAAATTGGGCTACAGTGGAACAAGAGAGATGGTGGTTGGATAGGAAGCGATGGCGAGGCTTTTGTTCCCAGCAGACCCGGCCAGCGGCAGGAGGCTGCCCTAGATGATGATGACAATGTAATAGAAGTTCTAAAATATTTATATTATAACCATTGACATAGGTGCACATTGCACTGTGATATGACACGAGTTATTTGGCTCCTTTCTGAGTATATGTGATTCCACGAGTGGGTATCATATAATATGTATAGCTGATGTTAAGGTTTAGGTGATTATCTAATAATACTTATGATACTATTTATTATTAAACTCAGTTTGTAAAAAATGTTCTTAAAATGTCCTATAAGTCCTTCTGAAGAATACGATCTTATGATCGTCGAAACCGCGGTTAAGGTTAAATAAACCTAATTGATGCAACTGGTTGGCTATCATTTTCACCTGAGCATTATATTTCTATAATTTTTTCTCTCTGGTTATTGCAGACCAAATAGGTCGTGAATGAAGAACTTTATTGCACTTGTACATAAAGTTGGATGGTCTCATATTTTCCAATAAATTCAAACTAAATCTCCATTGCAATTAAATTAATAATAATAATAATCCCAGTCTAATCTATATAACAATTCGTGACGATTTTATAAAGACTGTTGCAAGCAGTCACGTATAAGTATTGAGTGGCTCTTCTCTGAACATGTGTGAATCGCTGCCTTACGATACGGATCCCAAATTTAATTTAATTTAATTTAATTGCAATGGAGCACAGGCTCCGGTGGCAATTTCCCTACACACCCATCATCCCCCTATCCTGCACCCACCTAGATTTGCCCTCTACAAATTTTATCTTTAAATTCTTTCAAAGTTTTCGGTAAATTATTGATCATTTCCCTTGGTAACTCATTCCAATCCCTGTCACCCTTACCTAAAAAAGAGAATCTTCCCACACCTTTGTGCCTGAAATCGAGTGCCAGCTTGTGGTCATCGTCATCTTTTCCCTTCCATGCACCACTTTTCATACCTATTGCAATATCTTTTCATGGCAAATGCACAGTAGTAGAACAAACGTGGCCACGAAAGTTTTTTATACTTTCTTCGTTGTTTTTTCGTTGCAATTCTTCAGTATTCAACACAATAACTGCACGAAAGTTTGCACGCTTTCACCTTTGTATGTTCGTTACAATTCTTCCATATTGGGCCCATGAACCACAGCTTAGATGAGCCCTATGACCGAAGTTTAGTACTAGACCCATTTCATATAGCTTTGTATTTTTTCTGCTAAATATTTCAGGGAATCGATCATATCGATAACCGAAAATATTTTATATTCCCAAACGAAAGTTTTTACTGCTATTAATGATGTCTCCAAAATCTCTAATTACAAATAATCCAGTATAGCTACATTCACAGTCTATAAAAACATTGTAAAACTTACTGGAACAGATTATTTAGTGACATAATATACGTATTTCTCCCTCAATGGAAAGCTTGCTTCTTCAGAATTTCTGGTTTGATATTGCAAAATTACAAAGATATTTTCAAAAACATTGCCACATGCAGCATGGAGGAAGGAAATATATGGAGACGACGCAAGAGACCTTCACCACGCATTGAAGTGAAGCAGGGCGGAGGAGGAGTGGGGGGCCATGGCTGGAGTGGAGGGGGCATGGCCGCTCCATACAGACACGGGGAATATGTACAAAATCCTCAAGGGGACTCTAGGATAAAGGTGACGCCAAAATCTGGTGATGGATTATTATGTAACTCGATATGGCAAATAAAAAATGAAGAGTAAAATTTTTTGATATCCTGCTTAGTTTTCGAGATATTCTGTACCAAATGTGAAATGGTTTTGGTTGAAATTCAGAAGAAAAATTGGTCAAAGTCAAATTTGATGATGGATTCTTATTTAAAAAGACGAGACAAATGAAAAATAAATAATAGAAATTTTCGATATCTCACCTAGTTCTAGAGATATACTGTAACAAAAGTGTGGTGTCTTGAGTTGAAATGGAGAAGACAAATTTCGCAAAAGTCAAATTTAATGATCGATTCTTATGTAACACGACGAGACAAATCGAAAATAAAGAATAAAATTTTTCGATATCTTGCTTAGTTTTCGGGATATACTGGGAACATCGCAATTGTTTGGAAGCGCAATATCGCCGCTGCCGCCACTGCGCATGCGCGAGCCTGCGTCACCAATTTAACGTCACTTCTCCTCCATATATTTCCTTCCTCCATGACATGCAGCTCTTAAATAAAAACCATTTTCTACGGCGTCTGACAAATAATCGAAATAGATGACATTGAGAAGAGATTGACTAAACAGTTTTTTTAATTGTTTTTGAGAAGTAATTCATTGATATATTGATGTTTATTTTTTAGCAAGTTAATTATTTTCCTTAAATCGTTTGAGTGTTTGAGATGATTGTTTAATAAAGAGATAGATACGTTGTAGATTGTTTTATACACAGTAATTGTTGTTTCCTAATCCAAGCTCCTTCTTATCACATGTTTATGAATAATCCTTCAAGCAGCTTGGATAATGGAAACTAATATTTAGTAACTAATATTGATAATTAGACTCCTAAGTAACATCTATCAATTTGAGTTATGCTGCTATGAAAAATTACAAACATTATCTTATGATCTGACAAATTTACTGTATACACTCTTGTATAGTTTAATTTTTATTTAATTTAATTATGTTGGAGCACTTGATCCTATGGCGATTTCCCTACACTCCCATAGTCCTCTTTTCAAGAACCTGTTTATTCTTACCCCCCAGTAAAATTAAATTCTAATAGCGTAATGGTAAATGACTCATAATTTCTCTATATTATTTCAATCCTTCACTCCCTTTCCTACAAAAGAAGATTATACTACACCCTTCTGTCTGAAATTTAAAACCAGTTTGGGATTACAGTATTCTTTTCCATTCTATAACCTATCTTAATTCTTCCATCAATATCTTCCCACGTCTCATTGCCAATATAAGCTTCATGACCTCACCTGACTCTCTTCACGCTTATCCTGCAGTCCAAACCATCAACATTTCAGTTGCTTTATCAGTTACTGATTTTGTTCTGCAATAATTTCCTGAGAAAAATCTAGCAACCCTTCATTTCACACCCTCCTGTAATTGATATAAAAAATGTGGATCCTATACTATACCAACATATTCCAGCAATTGTTTGACCAAAGATTTGTTACCCAATTACCTTACTTCCCTCATCATTCTCTCCAACAAGTGAAGGATTTTCCTATTTCCTGCCTAACGTATCCTGCCCATTTGAGATTGTTACCAAACAATATCCCAAGGAATTTACATATCAAATCTATCGCAAGCAATACTTTGCCACCTTACATTCATAATCAATCTTTTTTTTTATCTATATACATAATAATCTGATCCTTCTTTTCATCCCATGTTGACCTACCCAGCTAGATATCCTGTCTAGGTTACCCTGCAGCTGATCACAGCATTCTACCCTTTCGATCTTAATAGATAACGTTATGTCATCTGCAAACTTCCGGACTTCTGGTAGCAAACCATCAACACAGTCATTTATTAGAATAATGGATAGGAATTGTCCCAGTATACTAACCTATTTTGTTCAACTAATTTTGATACTGTATTTCTTACCCAACATTTTGCTTTCTATCGTTTAAGAATTAACTTATTTCAATAGTTTTTACTTGATTTAGAACCAATTTGTATCTCACTCAATCAAATGCCTTTTGAAAAATTGGTGCTACACTATCAATTTGGTCTCCCTTGTCCATTTCATCCGAAATATCTTGCATTTAATCTAGTAACTAATATTCGTTTAAATATCCTTGCCTAAAGCCTTCGGTGTCGACTTACATTCCTCACATACATCTCTGATGTTACATATCGATCTCTCCATTAATTTTCCTACCACTGATTGCCTTGTACTTTTCGATCCAATTTATCACCCCTCCTTAATTGATTGGTACGACTGTCGCACTCTTCCGGTCCTCTGAGGTATCCAGACTCAGTGGTAGCGAGTGTAAGCCTCCTGGGGTGCGCTCCGTTCATGTCGTGGACGCAATGGTATCGGAGCCGGTTCTACTTGTCATGCGAGTGCTTGAGTAATTATATAGTGTTCGCAAAATATGCCGCTTTATCTAGTGAATGAGTGAAATGAAATAGCCTTGGGATTAACCAGGGTGGAAAAATTTTCTGCTGTTTCTTTTAGAGCCTCAGTCGCGGTAGTGTACGAAATTGGTGTGTAATAGTGAATAGTGTTGTGCCGTGAGTTGTGTTACGGTTTGGCACAATGGGCTACTCTCTGTTTTAAACCCACCCCTCCGACAACAATGGCCCCTCACAATCGTAATAGAGAAACCCAACTGGGGAAATGACATGAAATGATTGGTTCCATCACTCTGTAAACGTTTGCCGCGAGATATGATCACATTGTCACGTTCCTAAATTAGCAACATTGTCAGAAACTGTCTGAACCTTGGTTGCGGGAAATAAAGGACAAACTGACATCATGTGCTTATAACAGCAGCGTACATAGAGGGAAGGCAATTCCCATGATCATCTGATTACCCCTTTTATTTGTATATTTTTCTTTTTAATTTTCTTTTATAATTGGAATGTCACTAGCTTATGCATGAAACTGAGTGCCAGCTTGTGGCAGGGGCGGCCCGAGGGCGGTGCGAGCGGTGCGACCGCACCGGGCGCCGTCGTGTGGGGGGCGCCGAAACTGCAGTGACAGATCGTCTACTCAAAAAATAGATTCTATAATAACCCAATTTGCATATTATTTTAACGCACTAATCATCCAGAAGAGTTTATAAACGCAAGTGCTATGTCGTATGTCATCATAGAATAGAGTCAACTGGAGTTGCGACTCGAGTAAGCTCGACTTATTCGAATCAAGAAAATCACAACTCGTCCTATAATTGGCACTCTCTGGGTCCGCGTCTCCCGCACCTGTTTCCTGTCTTTTGGGCTGTAGTCTTGAGTTCATGGAGCGAGATTCCATCTAGTTATCTATTTATACCACTTCTAGACTTTAGGTGATTGCAATTAAAGTTGGTATCGTAAATATTTATGAAGCATAATGCTTTTACAGACAAAACATGTGCTGTATACAAAAACAAAAAAATAAAACAAAAAATAAGATGGTTTAAAAATTGTTTGCAAAATTTTTTGCATTTGAGAAGTCATCTGAATCGTCGTCACAAGAACTAGTTCAAAACGCGGCGGAAGAAAACTTGTTTAATAGTTCTGCCCTGGAAGAAGAACCCAGAATGAGGGTCGAAACATCGACTACAAGGAACATGACGCGGCACCACGCGGACAACCAAGAATCAACTGACTCTGGCCGCGGAAGCCTACAATTATATTCGTTTGATAGAAGTTCTTCAGACCAGGCTTACGATAATAAAAAGCAGCATGTACGAGAAGATTTGGCTATGGCTGGAATGTTTTCTGCAGTTCAAAATATTACAGAATTAGGTATACCAGACATACCATCACCGTCGCATTTTCAAAGTATAAATTATGATGATATTTTAAAATGGTCGCTCATTGACTCTGCAGCCAGAGATGAAATAATTATTCTAGAAGCAAAAAAATAAAAAAATTATTATGTATGTCATTTTTCAAATATTCGTTTTCAAAGAGTAATGCCAAATGGAGAAATATAAAAAAAGATAGCTTGCTTACTCTCAATATTTAGATAAATTATATTGTTTTTACTGAAGTTTATTCAACAGAAGGTCTCATTCTTAGTAGGGAAAAGAAGGATTTGATGACTGGAGCTACTTATCAGAGAGTCTCAAAACTCACGAATCTTCCTCAAATCACCAACACACCATAATCAATTGGATAGAAGTGTTGATTAAATTAAACAATTTTTGTGTCATAGACAAGCATTTGTAAATACAGATTGAAGGCGAAACATCAAGGAAAGGATGATGTCCAAAGTATTCTTTTTAACATGCAGTAAATTCTTGTTCAGAGGAAGCTTTGGATCTAAAACCTAAATACTTCTAATAATTGTAACTTCCTGGGTATACAGTATTGCAACTGCTAGGAAAATATGAACCTGTAATGACGGAGCATCTCCGGCGTGTTGCTAATAGGGAGACAAATGTCGGATATGTATTCAAAACGAATGAAATGTGTAATAAAATACTTTTTCATCACACTGAATTTAACTCCTGATGTCATTGCTTTCGTTGACACTAATGAAGACAAAGTCCAAGTGCGTGGATGTTTCGTTGCTAACAAGCCGGCAGTGACTCTTAGGGGCCTGGAAACAGGACTCTCTGGCCTGTTTATCGATGATACTTTTCACAAGTTCTATTTGGATATCAACGATTTTGAGGTCAAAGTTATGACAATGGATCGAATATAATATGAAGAAACAAAGGTGACCAAAGCAGAATTCTGAACTTATATCTTCGAGCATTTTTTAATCCCCGTAGCTGTCATTAAATTTGGTAATAGCAAGTGCTGCCAAAACATCAGTTAAATCAGTTCAATAGTCCGGATTTCTTTAAAAAATAATTTTGTTCTATTCTTCCGATCAACAAAGCTATGGGAAGTGGTATTCAAGCACTTAGACGGACTATCACCAAAAAAATTTCGAAACTATTTTGAACAATAGAGTTTTTAACCTCGCCGCAGTTCGTTATCACCAGCGGCGACGTTAGCCATTACAAGATTCGGGGCGGCAGATCTTTGCGAGGCCCTTGTCCTTTGTGCAAAGTATGAGAATCAAAAGAACGTATTTCTGATGATCGACGAGAAATGCAAACGTCATAAATAAATACATTTTGTGTTTTAAAATATTGTATTAGAGAGTTATTAAAATTTATCAAACATAAAGACGACAAATTATTGATGATAAACTAACGTATATTAAAAGATATACACAAGGATAAAAAATGATGTTTGCGGCTTTTTCTGAGACTAAAATATTTAACTAAAGCATGAGCATGAGCTACTTCATTTTCAATTCAAAGAATAGAAAGGGCTGAAAGTCGAACTTGACACATCGAATAATTTTCAACCACGAAAAATTTCTTTCTGCGTACGCAACTGTCTCAGGTATGGTGGCAAAAATTCTCAGGACTAATTACTTCGATAGTGGGGTACACTTCAGTTAATGTTTTTTTTTTTTTTTTCCTTCTTCTATTAGTTATCTCATCACCGAGATAACGCCGTGGATCACTTCTTATACACGGATAAACCTATTGAGTTGTTCATCTACGGTATATCAGATGTTTCTCCTATTGTTAGACATATTTGCAAGTCATTGCATTGCTTCAGAAGTTTTACAATCACTAGTTTTCTTTAATCTTTTTATGTTGTGCATGAAACCAAATGTGTTTTCATCATGTTTAAGTTCCTCAAATCTATGTTGGCAACTTGCGCGCACATTGTCAACAATAACATACTAATAGTTTATTTTGAAAATCTCCTCCGCATGAAATTCAAGAGCTTCATTTTTTCTCCTACATAATGAAATTTCGTTCTCTTACGTTTCCTTCTCACTATAATGAACTTTGTCAATATCGTTTTAGTCAGCTGTTTCTCTCGCCGTTACCAAGGATAATGACTCGAAACCATATCCAGATAATTTTCAAGCCAATATGTAAATGCATCATGTGTTGTTTAGCCGCATGTAGTTGCATTTTTCGTTTTGCAACATTTTTCTTATTACATTTATCTTTGTAAGAATGTCATACCATGCGACGAGAGCAACTACAAATTCGTAGGTAGTTATTTCCTTTTTTATAGACTGGCATTCACTAACCCAATGACAATCTGTTGTATTTTCTGCTAAATCTCTTAAAGCATCACATATATTTCTTGGTTGTAATCCAGTCAAATAAGGTGAAAAAAGGGGCAAACCTCGGAATGAAAGATAACAAGTTGAAAATTTGCTCTTGCTCAAACCTTTGTTTCGATATTTTACAAGTTGGCTCAAAAGTCCCATAGAATCTCGTGTACGACAGTCAAGATAATCAAGGTCAAATGTCACAAAAAAAAACAGTTTTTATAAATATCTCGCTTCCTTTACCCTAAATGTTATTTTGAGTTATTGTAAAAGTTGTAGAGCATAAAATTCTCTACAAATTTCGTCACAGACAATATTTCACAGCTTTAACCCTTCTTGAGATAGAGCGTGAAGAGTGGGGAGTGCTTAGCCGTATGGTCGACAGCGCTACTTATGGTACGTTCATTATTAAAAACTAAGTGAATCCGACCTTTACGTGATGTGAGCATTTATTTCGCCACAGTGGCTTAAACAAACATTTTCAGACATACAGCATTCCTTGTTACTTCTCTTGTTTCTTATTCATACCGTTGCTGTCCTATACTAATTTTTCTGAGGTTTGAGTTATCTATATATTAATACGCTAAGCGAAAACTTATGTTATATTTTTAAGAATATTGCGTGCACGGAAGTATGAGATTTGGCATAGTTAAAGATGATATGGAGAAGAAGTGAAGGAAGCTAAAATCTATATATAATATGCGTTACAAATACATTAAATTAAGTAAAATAAAAACGCTCGCTCACCTACGTAGTTCGCTGAGATGGCTGGTAGATGGCGCAGCCAGCGGCCTTACTTTGTCTTCTTTGGTGAAACAAAACAGTCGAAACTAATCTCTGAACTTATATAGAAGCAAGAAGCATCATTTCGAGGGCTGGTAGATAGCTCAGCTAGCGGCCAAAATATTGGTCGAACGTAGGAACTTAAAGAAATACAGAACGCTAAAATTATATATAATATATTTTACAAACCTTAGAATCGATATAAGCAGTCAGAGATAATCGATTGCTTCAGTTGTAAACAAATGCGCAGTTTGTCTCCGGTTTGCGACATGGGCTGCGCAGAACGAATTTCCCGTAAACTTTTTACTCTTGGTCCAGGCCGAATTTCAACCTAACCATGATCACTATGACAGAACGAACCTATTTAGGTTGATATGATCCCTGTACCGATAATTTTTACAGTGCTTCTAACATTTCGCGGTTGCGGAGCATCCCATATTTCGGTTCGTGGCGAATTTTTCGGAAAAGGAGAGTGCTAAACGTGAAGAGGACGCCATAAGGAAACAGTTAATCCAAATTTCAACAGGTCAGTAACAGTTTTTCACTGGTGGCGAATGTCCCACCCCACCCAAAAATATAATAAGCATAGTTAATACATGTTACAAGTAGATTATTAAAATAAAAATTTAATTTGTGAACGTGTGTGTGCGCGTGTAATAGGATCGGAGCCAACGTTCTTACGTGAATTCCCCGCATTGAGACACTCTGTAGTCTTTGGTAAAACGAAAGACTCGGATAAAGTAGAGATTAATGTTTGAAGTTATGAAAGGAATACTTTGAAAAGGAATGTAGCGATTCGCCAGATACTATATGTTGTTAAACTTTGGTTAAGTGTCTTTTGATTTTTTAATTTCATTAGAGAGAGAGAGAGACAAGAAATAAGGAATACTTATTTGCGTGAAATTCAAAATGATAATAGGCCAAATTTAAATAGCGAACACACAAAATGACGAAATTATTTTGATAGATACATTTAAATGCGCATGTTTCATAAAGCTAAAGCAGTTTTCCGGCCTTAAGTCAAAATGAATATTTTGAATTCAAATGAACCATCGATAAATACATTTCATCATTTGATATGGTTAGATTAGAAGCTAAAATTTAGCATACAGTCACGCGTGGAGTGTATCGTTTTAATTTTATAGGTAATACAGAGAATTACTAGATTATTACTCTTTCATGAAAGAAACTAAACAACTTAATGAATTACGGTCGAATTTCGATCGCTGGGCGATCACTAGTTATTAATAAATGAAGACTATCTTCTGCCACGGCTTTGCTCGAGTGGAATTCATAACGCATTCGTACACGTATTCGTATCTGAATCCCACAGGAACTACTTTCTCGATCGGGATAAAAGTAGATAACCAATACATTATTCCAAATTTTATTTTAAGCCATTTAGACGTGAAACAGTAAAAACTTTCAAGCAAACTTACTTTTGCATTTATAATATGAGTAAAATGTAAAAAAAAAAAATTGTTATCTTCAATCTGTCTATAGGGACACCCTAATCACGAATAAGCGATTCCACATTTGGGGCGCCACAATGAGATCTCGCACCACCTAAAAAAATTGCTAGGGCCGCCTCTGGCTTGTGGTCATGGTCGCCTTTCTCCTTCAATGAATTATTCCTAATTCTTTGACCAATATCCCTCAAAGCCCCATCACCAACATATGACCTGTACATTCCAAGCACCGGTAGTAGGCCTAGATCACAAAACGATTTTTCCATATACACAAATAGTGATGCAAGAGACATTTCGAGATTTCCTGGATTTCATTACTATAAAATGGCACAAGTTGCTACAAATTGTTTCAGACATCAAAAGTGATAGTTGTTTAACCGAGCATGGTGGGCGAAGCGGTAACGCTCTGGCCTCGTATTCGGGAGGAAGCCGGTTCGAATTCCGTCTGGTCATCCAGATTTGGGTTTTCTAATGGTTTCCCCAAATCGCTCCATGCAAATGCCGGGATGCTTCCTTCAAAAGGCCATGGCCAAAGTCCTTATCGTTCCTTGTCACCAGTCTTTACCACCTCTAATAACCTCGACGTCGATCAGGCATAAAGGCATAAGGAAAAAGAAAAAAAAACACATAAGTTCTCTGCACATAGCTGTACACATTCATCTGACCTATAATTCAAAAGATCCGTTGGGGCTGTTGTGCAGTTTTACGCTATTGTGTGGGTAACGTTAAATCCAAATGAACCGGTTGTAGTAATTTAATACAACACATGCGCTAAAGAAGAAATGAGACAGAAGAAACGATACATATAAAAAGCAAAAGAAAAGGAAAACTCCTTACATAAGGATAAGGAATGCAGTACAAGCGGCAAGATGTAGGAAGAAATTGAGAAAGAAGCTTGAAGTAGACAAAAAAGACTTTGGATTCCAAGTGTATAATAGACAACTACAAGATACAATTCAAAGGTTAACTTTAGTACAAACCAGAGAGTGGTAAGGCAGAGGTGAGTTTTGACCAGAACCTATCCCAATGCGCAACACTATAAACAGGACAGCAGTTATTTCTTAATGAATACCGTTTATACCAGAGAAAATATCTGCTCAATTTGCTAATCCTATCAGCATTTCCCAAAGGTAATTTCCTTAACTTCAAAAAAGCAAGAAACTCCGAAATACATTTGTGTTTAATTGACAGGGAAAATACATTGAGTGATCAGAAGTGGAGTTCGAGATACAATCGTTATGATTCTGAAATCGCTCACATCTCATTTTTTGCAGTAAGTAATGGTCTCCTTACTCTTTAATTAACATGTATTACATCTTGTGGAAACCTCGTTTGTGTTAAAAAGCAACACCTGCGCTTGTTGAGATGCTTGCTAATCTTATTTAGTCCCACTATGTATCTTTACTTATTTCAGACCTTTTCGCAAAGGTGAGCACATGAGCTCTTTCATGATCGTGAAATTTGATTTTTCTCTCATCACTATCAATAATGATGCAAACAACAAGTCTGGCAATCTGTTTGGCTCTCTATTTTTGCCCAAGCTCATCTCAAAGTAAAGAGTATACTGATGCATATTTTAGGGTCTGCAGTTCATATATTCTTACTTAGGGTATTAGTTACTATCTATCGGTGGAAATACTTAATCATGATTCAGTTAGGAGACCCAAATAACTACTCGTTAACTGTGTTGATGGTAAATTCTGTAAGTGAAAAATTTGTAAAATTAGTAGAGAAATTCTTGTATACAATATAATAATATTTTTTGCCAAAAAACTTGAGAATACAAGTTTTTAGCAAAGTCAAGACTTTATGGTCATGCAAATTAAATTACATTATAAATACAGTACATTCATATATAGTTTACAATTGATCAAATTTGTATAATATCTTATTACATAAATAATGTTTTGTTACAGCTTTGAATTTATTTACAGACAACAATTTAATATGAGATGGAGGTTTAATAAATGGCATAGTTTCCATTTTATGGGCACTCTTATCTGTAGCCTTAGAATTATGTCTTTTGATATGTACATCTGACTTGATTTGAGTATCATATAAATGACATATAAATTTAACTATTTGTTGGATTAAAGTTTGGATTACATTGAATCAGTAGTAATACCCTACATATATGTAGTGAAAATACAGTAAGAATATTTTCCTGTCAAAATATTTCTCTACATGATGCTTTTCTATCCAATATGTGTATTATTCCAATACATTGATCTATATATGTATAGCAACAAGGCCCCCCAAACAATTCAGGATATGTGGAAGAATTATTGTATAGTATGCAATTTTTAGAACACTGCTATCCAACATTTTAAAAAACTGATTGATTAGAAAAATTCCCTTATTTTTGCACAGACAGAATCTACATGTTGATCCGAGTTAAGAATTTTGTCAACATATACTCCAAGGAACTTATGCTCAGATATTTCATCAATGTTTCCTTCACTATCCACTAGTCTTAAGTTATTATTAATATCACAATTTTTTAATTCAAATTTTACAAAATAGGTATTACTTTTAATACAAATTAATCTATTTATAAAAATATAATTTCATAACTCATTTTAGGTCATAGTAGGAGTTTTCTCCAATGTGGAATCATTGTTATCTCAAGAAATTGTGTCATCTGTACATGTTATAATACTACTTTCATATACTGAAAAAATAGCCAAGGACAAGGTACAGATGCCTGAGGAACAACACATCTAACTATCCCAATTATTTATTTCACATTACTTACTGATTCACCATTTTGAAAATAAATTTTTGAGGTAAGATGACAGTAGTCTATTAGCTAATCCTCTAATTTGCAAAGTAATATTTGGTTATCAACACAACTGCATGTACAAACTGAGTGACAGCAATAGTAGTGGATAGCTCTTTCCAAAATCAGAACTGGAATGAGCTAATAATTCTGTTTTGATATATGAAGTTATTTAGTGATACTAATATAACTTTTTCATATAATTTGTTCAGAATGGAAGTCAGAGTAATAGGTATATAGTTGCCAATATCTCTCTTGTTGTCTTTTTTAGACAGGCCTACTATGCTGAATTTAAGACAATTTAGAAATTCTCCATTTATAAGAAATGCCAGTGGCATCGCAAGGACTTTCTTACACTGCTTCAATACAAATGCAGTTATACCATTAGAATTTTATTCTTAATTATAATACTAATTCTTCTTCTGTTGCTACTCATAGCTTCTCCTACTTTTAGAAAGAAATTATGAAACATATTACCAAAGTTCTACTACATTTCAGTTTGTATTTAATGCAATGTTCTCCAGCCCCTGCTTGTCCTATCTTATATCATTTATAAGGCCCCAACTGGTCTTTCCAATGTTATTTGATCCAACTATTTTTTTCTATATAAATTTCAGCTTTAAGAATCTATAGTTTATATTTAAATATTTGTTTGTAATATTAATACTTATTTTGTAGTAGGCAAAAGCTGATAATTGGTACAAATGCTACATATGTTTCAGTTTTTCATACATCGCTGTATCAATTGATGGTAATTTAATTGTGGTTATACAGTTTATCTTTTTTATGACAGTTGGACAAATGTGGTTAAATGATTTATTAAAAAAATTGTAAAAATTTGTTATCATGTTCCTGGCAAGATACACAGCAATATAAAGGATTGTAACAGAATTCAAATACAAATATAATACCTCTATTGATACTATTTAAAGTACACTTTAATGTTCATTAAGAGATAATCATAATAAGTATATAATACAGATATTTAAAGTCATAGATACCCACGGAAAATACCTTTTGGAACAAGTTCTGCGCCATACTTTTGAAAAGTTTACTGTTTTCATTAGCAGAGAAATGTTTTGATGTTATTTAAAAATAAAAAACTACTACTTTGTCTCTATCATTCACATAAGACTGTTGTTGTCATTTGCTGGCAGTTATTACATAATGTTATTACAATCCATGGTTAGTTTCTATTATTTTACAACCGTTTCTGTACTACTATTTTAAAATATAACCCTGTACATCTGAAACTATGAAATATTATCACATAAGATCCTTATCACAGTGAATCAGCCAGTAATTTCTTCAGTTTGATTTTAGGTTTATATCTAATCAACACTGAGGTTATTAGTGGCTGGAAAGAAATTGGAACAATATACAGGATGGAATTCGGTCATAGCTATTTGAAGGAACCACCTCAGCATTCACCTGCAATGATTTGGGGAAAATCATGTAAAATCCAAATCTGGAATGAGGGATTTGGATTCAAATCTGTGTCCTCCTGAATGCAAGGCCAGAGCTTTACCGCTTATGCATTGTGCTTGGTAATTTGTATTGTACTATGGCAAGGAATATAATTTTTTTCTATTACTCTATTGAACTTAACGAAATTTAACCACTTATATATCTCTGGATGTTTAAAACTCCCACTACATCTATCCTTGCTTCACGTGCCTATTATTGTATTTATCTTGGTGGCTGTAATGTTTCAAACTTGTATCAGTAAAGCAAAATAGACATACAGATTAAATAATATTGTGTTTGTTCATGAAAGGAATCACTGTGTTTCACTGTTCTTTATACTAGCTGATGGATCTATACATGTCAATAATACTTCCTCCAATGAAGAAGATAATATACTTTTGGAGTTATATTATGTTTACTCCATATTTTCAACACTAGATATGAGAGTGGCCTTTCTCAATAATTTAGGGAGCATCCATAAAGTATGTAGTTGGGTTGGAGAGGAGAGAAGGGATTAGGTAGATAACTGCACTGGCATATATAGGGGGGAAGGGGTTGAAACTGAGCAGTGAAATTTTTTACTCTATTTGGAGCAGTTAAGACATGTTAGAAAATACATAATAGCATTCAGATATTTATTCCCTTAATTTAAGTATCAATGTATTTTAGGTACAAAATATACCTATAGCACCATACTTGTGTGTGACTTTAAGCCATAATTCTAGGATGACCCGGTTTGAAATAGCTGACACCTGCCAGCCAGTATCATATGTTGAAAGCATCAGGCACATGATAGCTAGGCTCAAATTGTAGATGTCACATAAGATTCTCGCCACTAAACCTCACCCAGAAAAAATTTGCTTTGGCTTTATAAGGATTGGAAATAGTTCACCACACTGCTTGTTGATGAATTCTTTTTGACCAGTTAAGTGACTATTAGGGTGTCTTTAATTCTAGTACTCGCTTAATCATTATATTTAGTTTAAAGTATGAAATTGATATGATATAGCACTATATAGTACACAGAAATCTTTTCTAGCATTTTTTCAAACTTTAAAATGGAATCATTGAGTTATAGAAGTCTTCTAAACAGGACAATGAATAATTCTCTGGAATGTAGAGAGAAAGGTGACAAAACATCAGGAAAAAAAACCCATAACTAAAAATGATGCTACTCTTAACTTCTTTCATGTGGCAAATATAGTTTAAGCCACTTGATCAATTAATCAGTACTATGAATGGGGTAGTAAAAATTGTTTTCTGCAAAACCTCAAGAAGAAAAGAATCCCTTGGCTGTACCTATTAAAGATGTTTTTTTAATAAATTGCCATTTGCTGAAGTGGTTATCGTCACCATGTTGTTCAGAATATTTGTAATACCAAAACAAACAACAAAAAAACAAAAAAATGATGCAAATATCAGTCACGTTCATTATAAAACCCAACTATTTTCAAGATAAGCCAACAATGAAAAACAGTAGTAACCGTCAACAGAAAACTCACTGTTCCTCAAATTGTGTGATGCTAAAAAAGAGTAATGAAGTTTATGCATGGTCCCTTATGGACAGTCAAAAAAAGTACTGGGAGGCAAGGATACTCAGATGCAGTTTAAGGCATTGCTGAAACAATTTCTATACTTTTGGATAAAAGATAATATTTATTTCAAATGTGAAAAAGAATGTATTAACACCAATTTAAAAGTCAAATAATTTTTTTTACAACCAACTACTGTAGAACATATCATCCACTAAGGCTATTTTTGTATTCCAATAATAGTTGATAAACCTAATAATGATTCGAAATACATTTTAGTAAACAGTCTTACATTTTATATTAAACAATCAATACACTAATATGTCTGAATAATAATGTCAAAACATAAAAAAATCCAAGTGAGTTAAGTAAATTTTTTATTTACTACAAACAACTTAGATATTTATATTATAATAATAGTAATAATAAAAGTAAGGAACAATTTAATACCTGTCATACTGTGCTCCTCCAACATCCCAAACACAAAAGTTATAGACACTATAGAACACATTACTGTTAATACATATTGGAAATAAAATCATCAGCGCTATTGTTTAATCAGCTATTAGATTGAATTCATTAAAACACAAACAAACAATTATCTCTATTTTTCGGCTTTGCTGAAAAGATTTATAGTGAAAATAACAAAATATTCTGTAAGAACGAAGTTCACCCAAATATCTATCCAAAGGCTTCTAACATCCATAGACAATATAAAAGATTTATGACAAATCTTACACAAAAATTGAAATTCACGCTTATTAACTCTCTAGTGACTTAAAATTTTTCTAGACTCCATGAAACATCTTCTACAAATATAAATACAAAATGGCTATTCACCCAACTGAAATTTTTTGATATACTTTCTTATTGTCAGATTCTGTAACAAATTTCCAAACTTAGGAACACTATGGGTATCTATCTGCAAAAATCCAGTAATTACTCTTGAAACTTATGGACTGTACAACAGAATCTCCATACCTATACACAAAAAAGCATTAGCCTAAATGAACTTTCAGATGGTTTATAAGGCTACATGAGTCTGAAAAACCATTTTCCACAAACCCCAGAAGAAAATGGACGTTCATCTGAATGAATTAGCTTATGCACTTTATGAATAGCAGACAGTGAAAATAAATTTCCATGAACCTCTCAAGATAATGGGCGTTCAACTGAATGAATTTTCCGATGGCGCTTAAGTGTCCCAGGGTCTGTTAACGATTTTCCACAAACTTAACAAGAAAATGGGTGTTCGCCTGAATGAATCCCCTGCTGATTCTTAAGTTTTGATGGCTCTTTAAAGATTTTCAACAAACCTTACAAAAAATTGCGTTCGCCTAAATGAATCCTCTGATGCCTCTTAAGATTCCCAGACTCTGTAAAAGATTTTCTACAAACTTTACAAGAAAATGGGCGTTCACCTGAATGAATCCTCTGATGATTCTTAAGTTTCCCAGACTGTGTAAAAGATTTGCCACATACTTTACATGAAAATGGGCGTTCGCCTGAATGAATCCTCTGATGATCCTTAAGTGCCCCGGACTGTGTAAAAGATTTGCCACATACTTTACAAGAAAATGGGCGTTCGCCTGAATGAATCCTATAATGATTCTTAAAATTCCCAGACTCTGTGAACGATTTTCCACAAATGTCACAAGTAAATGGGCGTTTGCCTGAATGAATCCTCTGATGTTTCTTAAGTTTCCCAGACTGTGTAAAAGATTTGCCACATACTTTACATGAAAATGGGCGTTCGCCTGAATGAATCCTCTGATGATCCTTAAGTGCCCCGGACTGTGTAAAAGATTTGCCACATACTTTACAAGAAAATGGGCGTTCGCCTGAATGAATCCTATAATGATTCTTAAAATTCCCAGACTCTGTGAACGATTTTCCACAAATGTCACAAGTAAATGGGCGTTTGCCTGAATGAATCCTCTGATGTTTCTTAAGTTTCCCAGACTGTGTAAAAGATTTGCCACATACTTCACAAGAAAATGGGCGCTTGCCTGAATGAATCCTCTGATGACGCTTAAGTTTCCAAGAATCTGTAAAAAACGTCCACAATCTTCACAAATAAATTGGCGTTCTCCCAAAACAATTGTCTGACACACTGCTGCACTGGTTCTTAGATGTTCAGCTATAGATTGTGTCAGCTTGTTGATCTGAATGTTACTTTGACAATCAGAATAACTCCTAGAAACACAAAAATAAGTATAGTAATATGCTGTGATAGTATATTGAACAGTTCTTAGAAATAGCTACACTAATTATTTGTGAACTCAACTACAATCATTGGATTTGAGAATCAAATTGTGTTCAGTAATAATAAGAAAATTGATGAAAAATGAAAAACACTAATTATAAGCCTTTGCTTTTTAAATTATATGCTAATGAAATATTTTTTATAAATATAGAACTTGTAAACAAAAGAGTATGTCTTTTTATAAAACAATTAACACATCAATATGATTAAATTAGTGAAATACAGAAATCAATACAGTAAGGTGTATAGTTACTTTGATAGAAAATTGTGTTTCATATTAATCATTACTGTAAACACGAACACAAAAATATGAAGATTGAGTTATTTCTCCATACATAACATTCATGATATTGTAACAACCCTTTTTTTAAACAAAATTACAATTAGAGTAAATTATCAACTATAGTAACTTATTAATTACATGAAACAGCAAGCACAGGAACAACTGTTGCCAGTAATAATCACTATAAATAAAAATATGGAGGTAATTAAATATTTATGTATCAACTAGTAAATGTGATAAACATATTTTTGAATCTTCGTGTAGACAGACAGGTATTGTAATAATGAGATCTGATCTCTGAATCACTTTATTCCTTGGAATAATGATAGTGACCAATTTACACTGCAAGCCAAACAATAAAGAAGAGTAAGCAACGGCACATATTTGATGGGGAAAAAATTAGTTGCTTGAGAAGATTTGGAGAATACGTCATTCCGACTTTAGAAAATTTCTATGATTGAGATTCTATGATTTTGTTTTGGAATGTCCTTTTAGTAAAATGCATCTGAGCAAAGAGAATGTGTGTACGTGGTGTTCACTTTTACAAGCTAAAAAGTGCCATCAAATATATTTATATTTATTAGACAATTATTTTTTCACATTCATGAAATTAAATGTATAAACAAATATGTGTATTTTTTTTTTTGTTTCCCGAAAAAACTTCAATAAAATAAATACATCTAAGGGAACATGATAGGTTACAAAACCTTGCTTGATTGGTATAGTCTGGAACCCACATTTTGGGTGTTAAATACCATAGTTCAAGGGCATGAAAGGAAAGCAGCTGCATTTCTTTAAGGAAATTACTACAGAAGCAAGTCAGTAACTGATATGATAATGGAGCAGGACTGGAAGTCATTATAGGAGAGTAAAGAGAATGCTGGGGGTGTACAAGGCATATGTTGGCAATAGAGCTTGGAGAGAGATTGGTTGTACAAGTTGGAGCAGTATATGGAAAGGAAAAGGCAACTATGAGCAAAAACTGGTCCTCAGTTTCATCTATAAGGGAGGGAAAAATTTTCTTTTGTAGGTAAGGGAAATTATGAAGTATTTACTGAAATGTTGAAGGAACTTAAATCAAAATTTATAAGTGGGAAGATAGGAGGAGGAATTTAAACCTTAAGCATACATCATGATAAAAAAATAACAACGACAAAGAGGTATCTAACTAGATATATAGGGGAAGTGCCACCAGAGCATGCACTCTATTCGAATCCAAGTCAATGATATTTGTCAATAACTTATTTAAAAATTACACTGGTCAATGAGGAAACATCTTGTGAACACATTTATTTGCAACACAACATATTATGGTTATATACCTATAAAGTAAATTAGTTGTAAGATCACAAATAAAAAAAATCTATGTTAAAATAAATTATATTTCTTACTTGGTACCTTCTAAGAAATATATCAAAAATGAGAGAAAAATGAAATACAAAGTTTTATACTTCTCTTATAATTAAGAACAATATAACTGAGTATATGAACATAATGCTCTGTGAAACCTTATTAAATTATACTGGTCCTGTGGACAACAATGTTATGAAAAATATAAAATATTTTTTTTAAATAAATAAAAATTCATTAATCAGTAACTAATGAACCAGCCTTGAAATGCAGGTCAACATATCATCAGTCGAAAATGGTATGTCATACTCAAATTCACAATATTAATCCTGAAGGCCTGACTCTTAGATGAATTTCTACTCAGTCTAGGCACACTGCAGGTGGAGTACTTTCAGTTTATTAACAACAGACTAACATTGATAATCCATACAGGCCAGATTACTGCTTCTCTCAAACAATAATTGTAGTTGCTCTATAAAAACACAACTCTTGTACAGTAACCTTATTACTCAAGTAGAAATTTTTTCATATGGAATATTCCAGTTACCAAGACCGATTAGCACACTACTGAATGAAGCTCTATTGAAACTAGACATTAGATACTTTGTTATTTATAGAATGAATTATAGATATATCAAAATAAATTATAGTATAGCTTTTAGACATAAAACCATTAAGACAAATACTTAAATCAGATTGTTGTGTATAGGTAAGAGCACACATAACTTGTCAACTGCTTAAAGTGATGGGATAATGCAGACATAATGTCAGTTATAGAATGTGAAGTTACAGGAAATAACCTTTTTACAGCTATCTTAAAACGACAACAGAATAGAGATAAAATAAAATGGCCACATCTCACATTCTGATACAGTAAACATTTTTTTAATTTAACTTAATTGCAATGGAGCACATGGTAATATGAAAACACTTTGGTAGTTGTAGAAAGTCAATAATCAAAACTAGTTAGATGCCGAGTGAGGCAATATTGAAAACAGACACAAGAGAAGCTGCTTTTGCATTATTCTCGGAAGATATTTCAGATGGATCTACATTTGTAACAGCACAGTTACAACACAATATTCACTAACACAACTGCATATCGAATTGATAATTGTTGTTTGTAGGATTAGTCATAACTTGTCATTGGCTCTAAGTGATGATGATTAAGTGGACGTAACTCCAGTATTAGTGCAAAACTTTGGCACAAGAAATTTACCTTTTACAGCAATAAAAAAAATTGTTGCAGCATAAATATAAAATTGAACTTCCAACCATTATTACCTGCTTTCTGATATTGTATTTATGCATCTGTAGTTTCACCTCATCTTTAAATACTTGAGAGCAGCGTATACAAATGTATAAAGGGGCAGATATAGCTGAGACATGGTGGAAAACGTGTTTAGTTAGAGTGCACCATGATACAAATGTCTGTGCACAGAATGCACAGGCAAGTTCCAATAATGATGGTCCTTTAAGAAAGGATCTAAAATAAAAAGAGAAGAGATATTAAGTTTTCTTACTGTAATAAATGTATTCTAATTGATACAGAGCTATATGAATATAACAAATAATATGTCGATAAAAGATTAAAAGAATAATAATTCTGATATCTTTATGTAAATCAGTATACCATTGCTTTTTTTTTATAGCAGATTACTAGATAACAACACAAGTCTGGATTGTAAAATGCAGTATTATGGCAGTGATCAGTTTTTGGACATCTTGATAGCATAGCCTATTATCTGGGAATCCTGTAGGTAGCTTGAGATACCAGAAAATGACCATCATTATGCCTCTGGTCAGTGGACACACACAAGGCTCTATTTGTGATCCATTAAGGAGGGTTATAGGACTAGAAATTGCACACAAATACTTCTCATAATACTAATACTGCTATGATTAAATGCCTTTGCTTTTCGAACTGGAATAAGCTTGATTTGTCAAAGTAAAATAATGTTTTCTTAGATAAACTAATTGAAAGGTTACATATGTGGTTATAAAAGTGGGTGTACTATGGTTGATTCTGGATTCATGAGAAACGATGTGATTAAGATATGACATCTTTATTTGTTCAAATATTTGTGCGTCTGCTACTAGGCTGCAGAAATAGATATATTAAAAAAGTTTCAGGGCCAAGTCAGTCTGTAATTATTGTTCCTATATATCTACATGTTACGGTCAGTTAAAAAAACTTAGTATTGTGGACGAGCGACAAAGTCCTGACCTCACATTCGAGAGGATGTGGGTTCAAATCTCATTCTGGAGATCCAGTTTTTGATTTTCTATGGTTTTTCCAAATCATTGCAAGCGAAAGTAGTGCTAGTTACATAAAAAAGCCCATATTCCTCTCTCCAATGACGAAGTCGAGAAGTCAACCTGGAAACAAATTTAAAAAGGTTCAGAAAGTCTTGGTTCCTTCTACTCCTGTATAATTCTTTCGTCTGTTAACCGTGTGAGACAACAGACTCAGGTAGCAATATAAGCAAGTTAGTTGAACGAGGATGAGGAAAATCGCATGTCTAAATGTCTAATAATTTCCTTGTTCGGTGGGCCTACGGAATTGTCTTCCGTGTTAGTAAACCACGACCACAGACACATTCACAAATTCCTTCGCTAGAGTCCCCACCAAGATACTTAACCTGGAGCCAGCAGTGTATCACACTGTCATCATATTTTAAAGGCTTCCTGCCATATCCCGTATATCCCTTCAAAAATTTTGCGAGTTAAAATGGGTGAAGGTAAAATTTGTCAAAAAATGTAAAATTCATATTCGGGTCATTTTATCGACCACCAGATTCTGATTTGGCTAACGCGGAAAACTTCAGAGGGTCGCTTAATAGTATTTGCAAAAGATTTCAAGGACGTATATTGATCGGTGGTATGTGACTTTAACCTACCGTCGGTTAAGTGGGACATATACACCTTCAGGTTGGGTGGAAGAGATAGGTTAGTAACCAAAACGTTCATAGAATCATTTGCAGAAAGATCTCTTGAGCAGATGTTCGAAGAGCCAACGGCAGTGCAACAAAGATTCATCTTCCATTCTGGATCTTTTTCTTATTAGCAATCCTGATTTTGTAGATACAGTTTGTATAGAAGACGGTATAAGTGATCAGAAGGTTGTTGTGTTAGCTTTAAAATCTAGTCTGAATTTGAGGCATGACAAAGAGAAACTCGTGTATTGCTTCGATAAGGCAAACGATGCGGCATTGGTTGATCAATTTGCGAAAATTTTGCAACATACACGCTAAATACAGATGTTGAGGAACTTTGGTTTAATTTAAAAGAACTAATATGGACCGGCTTAAATCAGTTTCTTCCTAAGAAGTGTATTAAGGTCAGTTAAGAACTTCCCTTGGTTCAATAGGGAAGTGGAACGTTTGCTCAGGAGGCAAAGGCGTTTACATGCCACGGTGAAGAAATTGGGTGACTCATCTATGCGCGTTAAATTAGTCCAGTTGCGAGTGGAAGTGCGTAAGGCAATGCGCGATGCGTTTCAAGAATTCCAAGCCAGGAATTTATCCGAAGATCTGATTACTAATCGAAAAAAGTTCTGGTAGTATATGAAAGTAATAAGAGGCTCTTGTTAGGTTATGCCATCGCTGATTATGGAAAATGGTGAATTAACAGAAACAAGTGTAGAGAAAGCAGAAACTTTGAATTATATATTTAAAAAAGCTTTCATGATATAAAACTCAGAGGAGATTCCGATATTTAACAATCGTACCGACAAAATTATGAATGATCTCGTTCTCGATGTCGAGGGAATAACTAAACTGCTTATGAATGTAAAAACCAATAAGGCTACCAGACCAGACGGTATTCCTACAAGATTCTACTCAAGGTACAGCAAAGGAAATTGCACCGTATATTTGATGAAATTATATACTGTCTCCTTGGATCAAGGAAAAAAACCAGCCGAATGGAAGACCGCTATCGTAAGTCCAGTGTTTAAAAATGGGAATGTTAATCATCCTCAGAATTGTAGGCCGATCTCATTAACTTCAATATTTTGCAGGATTTTAGAACATATCATTTATTCAAATGTCATGCGGTTCTTGGATAAAGGTGATCTTTTAAACCCAAATCAACATGGATTCAGAAAAGGCCGATGCTGCGAAACACAACTTGCCCTCTTAATTCACGACTTGAGCCGTATTATAGATGAGCAATCCCAGGTTGATTTAGTTTTATTAGACTTCAAAAAAGCTTTCGACACTGTGCCTCACACTAGGTTACTTAGGAAACTTCGTGGTTCCGGCATATCTAAACAAATATGCGACTGGGTTGCAGACTTTCTGAAGGGCAAAAAACAGTGTGTAGTTCATCGATCGTGAGCGTTCATCATGTACTGATGTGAGGTCCAGGGTACCCCAGGGAAGCCTGATAGGGCCTCTGTTGTTTCTCATATACATTAATGATTTATGCGACATAATAGGGGAGATGAAAAGATTATTTGCCGATGATGCTATTATTTATCGTGAAATCAAAACCCAGGAGAAATGCGCTTTGTTACAAGACGATATTATGAAAATAATTGACACTGAAGCAGACTAATGTTTGAATAAAAGTCGCTCATTCGATGAGGAAGTCGTCTGGCAGGAAACGATGCTTATTTCCTTCTATTGTTTGCCTCGAGATAAAACTACATTTCCCTTCATTAGAGGCTAGACAAAGCAGTATCAAAATAAAATTTTATAATTGTAAAAGTTTGACAGGAATACTGCTGGATTATATTGATTTAGAAAATGATAACTTGCAAGTAATTATCTCGTTTCGATGTGTGAATGACTTCTTAGGTACTAGGCACTGTGATGTGCTGCAGAAAAAATAAACATGAATCAGTTTATTACCCGTAATCCCGCCTAATAAATGGTAATATTTTTAAAAATATCCGAAATAACTTATCAGATATTGATTTGATAACAACATACTGATATGTGGTTTTATGAACGACTATTGAAAAACATGCCTCTCATATATACGTCAAATACATGTCAATACAAAATAATAATAATAATAATAGGAAAAATTATAAATAACTTCTGTATATTTCAAATTTTATTTTACAGTATTATGGAATTAAAATTTCACTTCTGCAAACTACACATCAGATCATCATTTTTATACATTAAACATTTCTAATAATTAGGGCTAAACGCCTTATTACTGTTGAGGTAAATAAATATTGGAGAGAACTGTGAACAAAGAATACGAAACAAGTTGATCAATACCTTCCAGAGGAATCATCCTGGCATTAATATGCAAACATTTTGAGAAAAGATGGAAAAACGAAATCTGATAGTCGACGGGAATTTGAACCGGCGCAATAATTATTACTTTGGGAGCCACCATGGCATTTTCTACAACCAAGTATAGTATTGGTAAAAGACCGTTGTCAGTCTTACAGTTAGTGACGTTGGCTAATTCTATATGCATTGGAGATTTTAAAATTCTTATGCCTGCCTTCTGAAGGAAAAGGATTACTTTTCAAACTGGAATAAGCCTGATTTGTCAAAGTAAAATGATGTTTTCTTAGAAAAACTAATTGAAAGGTAACATATGTGGTTATAAAAGTGGGTGTATTATGGATGATTCCGGATTCATGAGAAACGATGTGATTAAGATATGACATATTTATTTGTTCAAATATTTGTGCGTCTGCTACTAGGCTGCAGAATATAGATATATTAAAAAAGTTTCAGGGACAAGTCAGTCTGTAATTATTGTTCCTATATATCTACATGTTACGGTCAATTAAAAAAACTTAGTATTGTGGACGAGCGACAAAGTTCTGACCTCACATTCGAGAGGATGTGGGTTCAAATCTCCTTCTGGAGATCCAGTTTTTGATTTTCTATAGGTTTTTCCAAATCATTGCAAGCGAAAGTAGTGCTAGTTACATCAAAAAGCCCATATTCCTCTCTCCAATGACCTCGAAGTCGAGAAGTCAACCTGGAAACAAATTTAAAAAGGTTCAGAAAGCCTGGTTCCTGGAGGAAATATGGTTCTACTCCTGTATAATCGTTTCGTCTGTTAACCGTGTGAGACAACAGACTCAGGTAGCAATATAAGCAAGTTAGTTGAACAAGGAAGAGGAAAATCACTTGCCTAAATTGTCTGATAATTTCCTTGTTCGGTGGGCCTACGGATTTGTCTTCCGTGTTAGCAAACCACAGGTGCAGACATATTCACAAATTCCTTCGCTAAGAGTCCCAACCAAGATACTTAAGCTGGAGCTAGCAGTGTAGGGCTAGAACACTCTCATCGCATTGTGAAGGCCACGTGCCATATCCATATATCCCTTCAAAACATCAACCTTTCAGATAGGTGCAATGCACCCTCCGCCACACACTTTTAGTGAATAGTGGAGTAATAGTAATAATAATAAAGGTCACTGATTCGTGTCCTTCTTCGCATATGGTTGCTTTTGAATGAGTGTAGTGTTCGTCTTGTGTTGACTTCACAATAGTGTTCCACATTATCTCAACCAAGTCTGACACAATAGTCAGCAGGTTAAATGGTCAAAAGCATTGAAGGTCATCAAATATTTAGATCAGCAGATGGAGGCAGATCAATTTTCAATAACGTGCACTTCCATATTTTTTTTTAATTAGCTCCATTATTGCGGAATATTGATTATTCATTTTGTAATCAAATAGTTCAACTAGAACATTACAAGATGCAATGAGGGTATTCTGAAGTCAATATTCACTAGAAGTAATTTCCGGAAATTTTTAATGACTAATACATATCAGTTCAATATTATTTTTCAACATTTTCATCAGTCCATTAACTATAATTAAATAACTTTAATAATATGTTACACGTATTTGTTTCTGTTAGTTTTGGGAAATGGCTGTCACTGTGTTTGTACGTGCTCGTAATTCCAAAATGGGCATATTTCGAGTATGGATAATCATATTTCCAAACCTTATTAGACCTAACTCTACTGAATAAATGTTCTTCACTTCCTCAGAACCACTGGTAAATAAACGCTTCCTCGAAACGTTTGTCAGATCGGTTACATCCTCCTTGCATCTGATTTGAGCCACTTATAATATTAAAGAGATTAAATCCTGTACACTCGACTGAAATTAAATACCCCTCCCTGTGCACTAAAGAGCTTCACTACAGTCCGCCTACATTCCAAATTTATATTTTTTAAGGCGGTCATTTGCCTTTTGGTTCAATAAATATATCTTTAAGTTTATTAATGGCATTCCTCCCGATAACCATTCATCCAGCTAAGCCGCTTTGTGTGATTATCCCATGTACTGATGTATTTGCAAATGCTTTTCGCTCATACAATTGAAAGACGATATAAGACATAGAACACCACCTACTATAAAACCCATGCCCCTGGCCAGAATCATACCAGTGACCAAGAGCCCAGGTAATGCTCAAGCCATCCCATTCGGAAGGACAGGGGTTGAAATCTTCGTGCATCAATCCGTATTTTGATATCGCATGATCAATCGAAATCACTCCGTGAGTGCTGGGATGATTCCATGAAATGGCCATGGTTGAATTCCTTCCTAAACATGCCCTCCGTTCTTTTTCCTCTGTATTGATTTCGATGTCGACCAGCCCTAAAACAACACCGAACTAGAGGCTCTCCGCATGTGGAAATAGCAGTCTAGTCCCTTTGCTATCATGTTCAACTGTTGAATAAGATAAATTCAACAAGGAAAAGGTACAAAACACACCACATCGATGTAATAATTTTTATTTGAGATAGTATTCGTTGATTCTAGCTTTAAATCTCGTCGATGTCATTAGAGGCAGTAAAGAACTGGTGGCAAGTAATCGGGAGAAAATCGGCCATGGCTTTTGGAAGGAATAATACCTGCATTCGCTTGTAGTGATTTGGGGAAACCAAAGAAAGCACTTACCTGGATGGCCAGGAGGAGATTCGAACCCACGATCTCCAGAAACTGGCTTAGAGTGTTACCACATACTCACTACGTTCTTTTTTTTTCTTTTTCTTCTTCATATCTTCGACGCAAATGTGATATGAATCCTTATAGTATTGGAAACTAGGATTGGGTTAGAATTTCAGCCATGGCTTTTTGAAGGAACGTTTCTGGAGCTCAACTGGAGAGATTTACGAAAAGCATGGTACACTGAAATTGGATGCCCGACGGAGTTTGAATTCGCGTACTCCCGAATGCCAAGCCACAGTGTTACCTATAACACATTGGGCTTGGAAGGCAGGAAGTAATGCTTGACAGAAAATTTTATATTAGTATCAGTTTTAGTTACAAACAAAGAGAGATATTAAAGTTTTCCTACTTCCATCATCCAGATTTAACATGTGGAACCACTAATTCACATTGCAGAAAGATTTTTTTTTATTTACTTACTGTTCTAATTTGTTATTATTACTACTAAAACAGTTGCTACTGCGTTCAAGTTATGCTTACCTTCTAATTATGGTATGCTGAAAACAAAATTGAGGTGTTAATATTCCGAACCATTAGAAATAGTTTATTTCGTGACTTGGTTTACCATTAGAGTTCTTTTGTAAATGCTCTTTCTGCTTACCCTTACCCTTTGTGTGTATTGTAACACACAGGTCTATAATGCTGCAGCGCTAGAAAATGTAACTAAGTCCATTCAAACTCTCTTATTGGTTTTCCGTGCATAATTTAGTGATTCTTTCCGGTATTTGCCATATAATTGCGTTTGCTAGCGAATTGTCAACTGTTTATTCCAGGAAAAAATTTTCACAATGATTATCAATATTACGAAAAAAATCATCTCTCTGTAATCAATTGATTTGGTTATTTCAATAATTATTATGACAAATATGGTAATATTCGTGTTTATTTTTACTGTAGAACTTCGATCTTTGCCTCCGAGTGTCTGCGAATTTCTTGCTGTGCAGGCTCATCAAACAATAAGCAAAGAAATGAGCAGTTCAGGAATAGGAAATCAAGATGGAAGTTTACAATCACCTCTGACATGGTCATATTTGAAAAAGCCCTGAACAGCGTGGCTAAAGGCAAATAACAAGTAAATGTAGGTATGACCAGAGCATAAGAAATCCAAGGTCTTCACTGGATATATAGAGAAATGAACACCATCTGGAAAGAAGAAAAATCCCCTTCTGATTGGAAAAAGGGAATCATAGTTTCATTATTTAAAAGGGGTAGCCAAAGAAAATTTAATAATTACGGAGGAATAACTCTTCTACCCCATGGCTTCAAGCTAATGGAGAATATTACAGAAGGTAGGCTGCGGAAAGTCGTTGAACCGCAGCTTGAAGAGCAGTATGGATTTTGAACTAACAGATCTCCTATTCACTGCTCGCATGATCATGGAAACACACTGGGAGAGGGGAAGGGATGTAACATATTGTCTTAGATATTGAAAAGGCCTATGACAGCATACCTAGAGATAAACTTTGGGAATGTCTGTACAATCAAAAGGTAACAAAACTTTATCACTGAAGTTAGAATGCTTTATGAGAACTGCCAAATCTGTATTCAAATCGGAAACTGCTGTAAGGGAACCAAGATAATAAACAGGATTTAATTTTATTTGAGAACTGGTACGTAAATTTTGTCATTGAATGTGCGAGTTATAAGTCGCTGCTGGTAGCCAGCGGAATCACTATCACGTAATAAGTCACGTGGTGAGGCCCTATCGTCAGCATTTTCAGACTTGGTACAAAGCTAACTTGCACGCTCCAGTCGTTCCTCATTCTTTACAGAACAGCACGCAGTAATCATGTAGTCGCTTACAGAAGGTAAGACAAGCAGCAAGCCTCGGTTTGTTCTCCAAGTCAATCAAGTTATTCCGTTTTGATCTCCAAGTCAATCAAGTTATTTGGTTTGATCTCCAGGTCAATAAGTTTGGTTTCCAAGTTAGCCAGTTTGTCTCTGAAAGTATTCAGTAATTGTTGTGGTTATTACTAAAGTATTTGGTTTGCTTTTGTTATGGATAATATGTCGTAAAGTAGCTCATACTACTCTGGTGTAACTCATTCGGTAGATTAGGCTTCCATTTATTTGTGTTGGTAGAAGTTGCTGCTAGTTACAAGAATTATTCAGTGGCCGTTGCATTTCAGTGAATGTTGTGTATGTGAGAGAGAGAGAGCGGCCCATTTGAGTTAATAATTGATTGATTGTAGGAAGCATGCGTTAAAGTAAAGGCAGTAATAATGTGATAACCTTGAGCAGTAAATTCAGTTTAAGAAAGCAAAGACGTGTCATTTTCTCTTCAGGTCAGTTAGTTGGAAGCGGACTAAAATGTATGTTAGGTTTTTTATATCAAATGGTTTTGTAACTTAATCCGCACTGTTTGGTCTCAATTACACTCGTAGACTAAAGAACCCATAGCCCCATAATCTGCTATTATATTGTGTTTCATGATGATAATGTTGATTTAGTAATTTTGGCAACAAAAGTTAATATCGTGAAGAAGAGCAAATGGTGTAATAATTCCACGAGGTAAGTAAGTAAAAATCAACCGCAGTTTGGTAATCTCTGTGTAATCAAAGATTATCTGGTGTCAGATCCTGATATAAATTGCTAGAATTAACATCTCCTAGCTAATAACCTCCTCCCCCCCTTTCGGTTGCAAGTAAACTTAAAGTTAGATGAAAATCTTTAGTAATGTTGGATAGTTAATATAAAAAGAACCACCCCTCACCACCCCGCTACAAATTGGTTTTCAGAAGTGTGGATAGCAAAGGTGTGCGATTAATGCTGAATTATGTGTGTTTAGTTGTGACCAACTTTCCGCAGTGAAAATTTGTTGTTTCATGATTAATAAGTCACTGAGTATTAATTCTATTTTGTTTTGCATAACTTGGAGACTAACTGAAGGTATGTTGCGTAGTCTTACTATAGAAAGAGGTGTCTGGAGATAGTTATTTGAAAAGATAGAAAGAGAAAATTTTATGTTCGGAGATAGAAGCAATTTGCAGTTAACCAAAGGAGCACAAGATGGCAGCATAGCAACAGGTTGGCGCTCAGATTGGCGGACAGAGGGCGCACGAGTCGGTAGATGGCAGCCGAAGATGTGATGGCGGTGATCAAATGCGTGCGCATCTCAGCCACAGGGCAGCTCGAGCTTAAACAAACATGGCTGCATAGATGAGACTAAACAACAGCCGACGCCAGAATAAGTGAAAAGTAAGTGCATTTTAATCTCGTCAGTATGTAGGGACATCTCTAAAGTTAAAAACCATTGTAAAAAGTAATGTAATCGAGTTTGTTCACAAGTAATGGTACGCAAGCAATGTAGTGTGCAAAGTTAGTGGCTTTTTATGTCGGAGTGCATTCTTATTGTATGTGGCAAAGGCGAGCCTGACCTAATCGCGCTTAGTGAGGTAATAAGTTGTATTTGTGTAAGAGGCGCTACAGTTTTAGAGACCTCTCCAGGGCACGAGGGTGTAACAAGTTGAACATATAAGAGATGAAAAATAATGTAAGATGCAATGAGGTTATACGACAGTAGACTAAATTTTTCGATATTGTGGTTTGGTTAACTATTTTGTGAAACTTCCTTTCGAGTGCAAACACGCAGGTGTTTCCTTTTCAGGAAGTTAAATGGCAAAATACAGGTCTAATGTTGTATGTGAGGGAGTCATGACCCAGAACGCAACTGCAATTCAGATCTACTGGCATGTCACATCTTAGTTTGCAAGTTGGAAAACGTGTTGGCATATTAACAACCTATTTTCGTGGGTTAAGCTAATACTGTTTGTTGTTCTTTTGTGTATGGTTCCAAATTATCGCCATTAAAGGGTGAAGCTACAAGTAGCTTAATGGTGTAATATTAAGTCTATTGGTCAAGTTGAAGGAAATGTAAAGCATCAGTAGTGATTAAGTGGTAATGGTTCACCCAGGTGGTTTGTGAGGTTACACAGAGATTGAGTTGTATTGCCTAAGGATGAATAACATAAATGCGTCTACATAACGTTACCTTGAGGCAACTGTGGTATTTAGTGAATTGAGGTGCCCCACTGAAAGCACACATGTGGTGATGAGTCATATGACCGTATGTGGAAATGAGGAATATATAAGGGAGGAGAGAGGGTCATGAGTTGATGAATGTGTTGTGTTGTCTGTAAGTCTCGCAGGAACATGAACAGAGTGAGGAGTAAGTATAATGATGTAATAATTGTTGTGTTGGTCACTAGTGAGAATATTTGTTTTATATGGGGTAATGTAATGAAGGCAATTACTAGAGTGAGTTTGACATGATTTATAGTAGCAGCCACCAGTAAGTGAGTATTGAGTGATTTTGATGGCACAGGTAATTTTGGTTATATTTTGGGGTTTGCTTGCTTGGTTGTATCAGTAATGTGTTGTTGTGATGTTGTGTACACTGGTGATGTAAATTGATGTAATTTGGTAAAGTTATAATGGGTTTAGT
This sequence comes from Vandiemenella viatica, assembly GCA_031002005.1. Classification (NCBI taxonomy): domain Eukaryota; kingdom Metazoa; phylum Arthropoda; class Insecta; order Orthoptera; family Morabidae; genus Vandiemenella; species Vandiemenella viatica. Next base: position 9,314,896 of record JARYHS010006964.1, on the reverse strand, counting down.
GATGACGGTTATACTTAGTTTACCAAATCTGGCTGTGTGCAGATATGTCATCACATGTTGAAGTATTAAGTAAGTCTGTGGTGTTGATGGCAGTTAGGATATTTATTTGTGTATGATTGAGCTAAGATCTGATCTTGTTACAGTGGAAATAGAGAATTGTTGTGTTATCTGTGGTAAAAGAGTGGACAGCTGATATATTAAGTGGACTCTGGACATAAGAGAAGTTACAAAGTTAAATTATGGTACCCTGTCATTGAGATGTGATGCAACTGAGGTTCCCATGAAAGGTAGGAAGTATGTTTATTTATATGGTGGTCAAGATTGCCCATGTGAAACTGTTGATGTGTAGTATAGAAAATTTGTACAGTCTTTAAGTGAGTGATAGTACACCACTGATATCAAGGTATCAAAGACTGATTTTCTATTTAGTACAATGCAATGATTGGTGGCAAAACAGTTGATTGTTTGTGGAAACATGAGAGTGTAGACCCAGCTTTAACGTTATCAGACAAAATACAGTGTTCATGTCTGAAGGAGGGAACTGCAGACCCAAATTTGGCAGTTAAACGAACCTAAAAGTCTGTCGTCCATTTAAACACAGCAGAGGTATTATATAAACCTACATTGAATCCTTCATATGAAGGTAATTAACACTTGACTACACTGACATCGTAATAAATTTGCAAATAAAGCCATGTAATGAATCATTTAGTTGAGAGAAGTGAGCCAGGACTTTGATTATTTGGAATTAAGAGTCATTAATAGTATTCTTATGAAGCTACATAAAAAAATTAATTCCCCCCCCCCTGTTATATTTTGCTATAATATTCACTATGAGAATTTAAATTATTAACTCTTCTTGGAATTTAGGATAGGTGTTCACATTTTAATTATTGTTGGAATGAAAATAGAGTAAATTTCAAAAGAGTCCTAAAGATGTTAATTTGTTGAGTTCCTTTGAAAATAAAATTAAAATTGAAACAAATTTATTGTGGATCAATGTTTCATGCATGTGAATAAATTAATGGTACTAACATCCTATCAAGATTATGGAGTATAGTTATTAGGTTGAGAGATTTTCCTGGGAGTAAGATATTTAAAGATTCATGAACATTGATGAGATTTAGCAACCAGAGATATCTGTGTGTCCACAAGTTTTCATCATTGTAATGGCTTATTGTAATGTGTGCAGTACTTAAGTAATTTTGCAGGAGAATTAGTGCTATATTTTATCCATCTGATTGAGTGATTATCTTGCAAGCTGGTATGAGTCACAGGTCTTCCCATTTTGATTTTGAAATTAGTTTTGCAGTGAATTTGGACTTTAATATATTGTTCTGAGATTTAATTTATGTCATACTGTGTATTTAATTTATTCTTTGGTTTTCTTATGTGTCACATTAGAATCAAGTTGTCATGAAAAGCAGGCTGTAAAGGGATATATTTAAGTTGGTTTACGAGACAGCTAATGGATTAACAGTTGTTCTCAGGCTTTGATGAGTCCTTTATCAATGATGTGCTCTTGAAGGTTGCCTCTAGGGTGATTAAAACTGATATTTGTGGTGAGATTTAGGGGATGGACAGATGTAATAGTGACATTATCTAAAATTTGGTTTTGGACATTCATGTTTTATTTGACAGTGATGGCAAAGTATAGTTGTGTTATCAATGCTCCATCTTTACTATTTAGCAGTGTTTTCTAAAGTGGACTAGTAAAAGTAAATTTTTGTGACTCAGTAAACATTATGGACCTGTAAGAATAAGAACTGTGTGGTAAAGGTAGTTGTTTAGCAATGCCATACTGGAGAGTGGTGCGTAGAAGCAAAGTTACATTCTGCGTTTATAATCGTCAGTATGTAAGAAACTGCAATAACCAGAACTTTTGTTGGTAGCTACTGTTTCTTTACGTTAAACCTTCTCATCTGTATTAGGATTATAACATCTAGGTCAAGAGAGCTTATTCATACAACAAGATTCCGAAAGATTAGTACCAGCTAGAACGAGTGACAGATTGTGTTGTTATAGAGAAGTTATCATCGTTGGTTATAGTTCTGCAAGATCTCTAGAATTAAAACGAGTGGCAAGCTATGTTGACATCAAGAAATTGTCATCGTTGGTTTAGAATACAAGAAAAGAAGACTTAGAAGTTCAATGTTTTGAAAATTTATCAGAAGAGACTTTAGCAGTTACAGATATTTGTATTTTTGCCCAGCGTTGTCTGTGTTGAAGAATTATATCACTTCTATTTCGGTCTTTGATTGCTATATTGAACTATGTGTGTGTTGTGATACGTGTGGCTATATTGGACAGTGAACAATGATAGACAGCAGTTCGCAGCTTAGTCTGAGAGGGACGGCTGACTGCAGGAAAAGTGAGCTCCTCGAGGTTTAGCAGATTCTATAACGGGTAAATTTATGCCTCAGGTGTGTATTTTGGACAAAAGGGTAGTACACAATGCACCATATCACTTAATTCAAGTTGCAAGTCTAAAAGTTTCAGTACAATTTGATGTAGATTTCAGTTTGGACATGTTTATATTTTGTAACGTTTATTAATTGTTGTTGTGAATTTGTATTGTCACTTCTTAGCTTTCGTTTAATTTGGAAATTGATGTATTCGTTGTGATTGCATGTGATGCACTGTTGAAGCCAAGTATTAGAGGCCCTGTGTTTTAAGGTAATTGATGTTGAGATATGAGATAAGCAATGTTGAGTAAGAGGCAGTTACTGTTATGTGATGAGATGAAACTGTGAAGAATTAATGATCAGATGAATCCTATTGTGTTGGGATTATGTGCCATTTTGTAACACCACCACAGGCTGAAGTCAGAGAGAGTAACAATTAAGTGAGAAAATAACCATGAAGTCAGAGAAAGTAACCATGAAGTCAGAGAGAGAGAGAGTAAAAGTACTTATACCTAGTGATATTGATAGTTTGTGAATCAGTTTTATGAATTTGCTAGTATATCCATTTGATAAATGTTTATATTGGAATCTAATTTTTGTTCTGAAAGTTTATGTGGAAATAGTAGTATACAATTGTGAATTATAATGCATGAGTGAAATTTTTAAGTTGATTTGGAAGAGTTAAAGGATCATTGTGAATATTTTGTCTTTGTTTGGGAATATTTTGACTGATTATGGAAATATTGATTTTGAGAATTTGATGAATTTTGATAATTTTGGATTTAGTGCTTGAGTAAATTTGAGTAATGATTTTGTTTTATAAATGTTAACTTTGAAATTTTGATTTGTATTAGAAATTTTGTCAAGAGATGCTCCTATCAGATAATTGTTCCTACCAGTTTTGTTGAAGTAAAGTCTTTGAGTTAAGTAATGCTGACAAAAGAGAGAAAGAGAATAAATGCATCTTGCTTAGTTAAAAGTGGTCCATGTTAGAGATTTAATGATTGTGATTTAAGTGGAAACCAAGAACAAGTACTGTCGCAAATTATAATGTTTCAGCGTCTTCGAGATGCGGCAGCGAAGAATGGCAGATGGACCAGTATTCAAAACAGCTGAGAGAGGTCAACAACCCAGGACGGAGTTTAAGTAGATCATCACCTCAACATCAAATCCCAGACATCCCTAACATCTAGAAGATCGTCAGCCCCCCTCTCAACATCATCAGTTCCTGACAGCCCTACCGTCAAGATTGTCAAACATCCCCCCCCCCAACATCAACATCGATCAGCTGACGTAACTGTGTAAAAAGCTATGAACTTTTCCAGTAGTTGATTATTGTGTAAAACACAGTAGATTTTTCAATTTGGTATCATAGTAACCGTAGTTTGGTGAACTTAGAATTTTCAGTAGATTTTGATTTGTAGAGTATTGTGATGGACTTCAATGAGTAAAGCGATTTTGGACTATTAACCCTTTCCTACCGGCTATTGGAAAAAAAGAGAAATTTATAATTTCAATTATATATTTGTATAAAGGTACTTGAAATTAAACACACATATTTTTTTCAAATTTTTTTGGAACTCTAAGTGCTAATTACTAAGCCGGTACTTATAAGTACCGTCAGAGACTTTGTGTATCACAGGATGTACAGCAATAGCAATTGAAATCAATTATGTTCATATTGGTATCAAATGTTTGCCTCATGATATTAAAAAAAAAAAAAAAAATTCTTTTTGCTCATTCAGACACAAAAGACATTGTAGTGCAACATTTGGAATGATGTTTTGACTATTTTCTTCATTCTACATACTTCACATCTTCATCTGATTTTTACAATTTAGGGACAGTGTATACCTCTGTTTTCCAATCTTACATCTCTCATTGTGAAATAGTATGACTTGTGGTGTTTGAATGAATGAGGGCTTGGTAAAATATATATAGATGACCTTGTCTTCTTACCGATATCCTTCATAGTCATCATATCTTGTGCCAAGGATCTTCTAAAAAATTTTACAGACTTTTTTCAAATATCGGACAATTTATGTTATAGGCATTGACAAATACAACATCCAGAATTCCCAAAAATAATTTTTACCGTGATTTCAGTAATCTTCTGTTAGCATTGCACAAAGTCATCAGCTGATCAGCAGTATCAACCCCACACATGAAGGTATTGTAGTCCTTGACATCTCCTAAGCATGAAATTGTCGACTTCAATCCATATTTTTCTTTGCATATAACTAGTGGTGTAACAACAGGGTGGCAGGATGGGCAAAATGCTACGGGACCTACTGCCGGAGGTGGCCCCCGATGACCGGCCAGAGAGGCCTTCTGGTCCAAGATCCACCAGGTCACCAATCCAACCTGAGAGAGGGCCCATCTGTTGAAGTTGCCATTGACCCCAAACAAGTGTAGTGGAGTTTCACCGCTGCCATGAAAATTTGATACTAAATGTATGACCTTTTTATCCTTCCATTTCCAGTAGCAAATACCTAGGTTTGTAATTCATTGCCACAATCTCCTCTTTTTAGTTACAATCAGCAGATTGTTAGAAAGTCCCTTGCAGTAGGGTCTGATTCTCCCACAAACAAAAGTTGTTTCAGTTTTTGAATAATGAAACTGATGAAAAATAATGACAATACTAGATAACATCGTCATTGCTACATTTTTTTCAGTGAATTCTAATACCACTCTTTGACCTAATGAGTAATCTGAGAACATTCCAGTCATTTCTTCATTTTTGCCTTGATAAATTATAAACTTCTAAGAGAAGAGCTGATAAATTATAAACTTCTAAGAGAAGAGCTTCAATCAGAGCGTATTTCATAAAAATATCCATTTGAAAATATCTAAAACAATGATAAAACCAATTGTATACTTGGTAAATCTATTGACCAATAATCTGTATTAAACTACCCACAACTCCCTGACGGTACTTACAAGTCCACGTTGGTTTTTCTAGATTATTTAGTAAAGAAACTAGAAAAACATATTTTATAGGTAAAAAATATATGGTTAAATGTTCAAACTAAAAAATTAAAAAAGGAAATTGACTCTTACGAAGTAAATTATCATCTAAAAATTCATTGTAATGTACCACTTGTTATTTTGGTCAGTATGCTGTCAAGCCCCAACTTAGAAAATTAATTTCTCGGCCGTTTCAGGCAGAATATAAAAATAAATGTTGTCAATGTCTGACTTAATCATACAACAATAGATCAACAGGCTTAACAATGCAGTGGACACTGGTATTGTCGATTTATATCTTGGCAAATACAGTGGTACTTGTAAGTACCATCAGGGAGGAAAGGGTTAATTAATTTGTTGCAGATAATTGGCAATTTAAAACTTTTAATTTTGATTTCATTGGTAAATTCTAGTTGAATGCAATTTGATTTTGAATACTTGGTTCTGATTATTGAGATAATCTGATTATTTTGATTGATTATATATCTAATGACACTTTTAAATTGACACAAACAATTTTGTAAACTTTATGATTTTATTTGATGATATTTATTTGATTTTGTATGGTTTTTCTTGAAACTGGAAGCTGAAGATATTGTGTTTTTCAATGAAGTCCGCAGGTTAGATTTTTTTCTTAGAAGAGAACATGACATGATCAAAGAGTTTAAATGTTTATAGATTTTGAGATTTTACTATGTGATCAGAGAGGCAGTGTATTTGTGTGAAAGATTTTGATTTGGTTTGATTTTTATATTTTTGATTGGTTTGTTTTGAATTTCATTATCTTTGGTATTGGCTAGGTATCATTGTTGATTAGTAGAACTTGGTATCGTACCTGAAGAGATGTGGACGTCTCTTATCCCGGTGGGAGAATGATGTAAGGAACCAAGATAATAAACAGGATTTAATTTTATTTGAGAACTGGTACGTAAATTTTGTCATTGAATGTGCGAGTTATAAGTCGCTGCTAGTAGCCAGCGGAAGCACTATCACGCAATAAGTTACGTGGTGAGGCCCTATCGTCAGCATTTTCAGACTTGGTACAAAGCTAACTTGCACGTTCCAGTTGTTCTTCATTCTTTATGGAACAGCACGCACTAATCATGTAGTCGCTTACAGAAGGTAAGACAAGCAGCAAGCCTCAGTTTGTTCTCCAAGTGAATCAGTTATTCCGTTTTGATCTCCAAGTCAATCAAGTTATTCGGTTTGATCTCCAGGTCAATAAGTTTGGTTTCCAAGTTAGCCAGTTTGTCTCTGAAAGTATTCAGTAATTGTTGCGGTTATTACTAAAGTATTTGGTTTGCTTTTGTTATGGATAATATGTCGTAAGTAGCTCATACTACTCCGGTGTAACTCATTCGGTAGATTAGGCTTCCATTTATTTGTGTTGGTAGAAGTTGCTGCTAGTTACAAGAATTATTCAGTGGCCGTTGCATTTCAGTGAATGTTGTGTATGTGAGAGAGATAGAGTGCGGCCCATTTGAGTTAATAAGTGATTGATTGTAGGAAGCATTCGTTAAAGTAAAGGCAGTAATAATGTGATAACCTTGAGCAGTAAATTCAATTTAAGAAAGCAAAGACGTGTCATTTTCTCTTCAGGTCAGTTAGTTGGAAGCGGACTAAAATGTATGTTAGGTTTTTTATATCAAATGGTTTTGTAACTTAATCCGCACTGTTTGGTCTCAATTACACTCGTAGTAGAGATGGGTCACAAATAACTAAGCGGCTACAAATAACCGTTATTTTAAAAATGCCGTTTAGAAAGTAGCGGCCAAATTGATAACTGGAGTTATTCAAATAACGGTCAGCACTTCCCTCTCTGACAGCGCTGTAAATGTTAATCGACCGCCCGCTACGAGTGCATCAGTCACCGCTTATTGCCTCTCTCACCGTTATTAGTTGCAATAAATACCACTAGATGACACTACCATCGCAAAATAATAGTTATTAACTACGATAGCGATCACTAGAGGACACCACCTATGTAAACCGCTTTTTTCAACCTCTAACCGTTATTAACTGCGATAGCGCCCAACAGATGTCGCTACTGCTGACGACGTTAAATACTACTTTGCAGGTGTTATTTGCGATAGGGTCCAAAATTTATCATCTCTCTACGACTTAGTGACCATTAAACTGGTTTTCAGCATCCATCCTTCCATCAGAAACCACTTGATTATGCTTTTTGTTACAGCTGTGTACATGTGTTTGTGTTATATCGTCTTTGCCAGTTGAAGGCGTTATTAACTTCGATAGCGATCACTAGAGGACACCACCTATGTAAACAGATTTTTAATACCTTTAACCGTTATTAACTGCGATAGCTACCAACAGATGGAGAAACCATCGAAAAGCGCTAGTATTTCCACAAGTCAATTAGTTTAAAACAGCAAATCATATTTACATTTCAAATTACTTTTATGTACGTCTGAACAACATATTTAAATTGCAGCTGGTCTGTTATTGGGACACATTTACAACATATGTAAAGTATGCTATAAATATAACTATAGCCACACAAAACTTAATGCGAATTAATAGCCAGACTGAAAAATTGTTTACTTTCAGCAAAGTTAATCTTCTGTATTTGTTGCATATATTCATAAAAACTCATACTACAAATTCATTAGTTTCAAACAGAAAAATATATTAACACGTAATCAAAACTGACCACTTCGCATTTTTTTTTTTTTTTTTTTTTTCGTACGTCCGTAAATCACGTTATACACAAACCGCTAAAGCTGGTCGTGTTAAAATTCTATATTAATTTATCAAGGCATCACTGCGACTTATTAAACAAATACATAAACACAAGTCGAAGGCGTATATAAAGTCTCTGACAGTTACTATGGAAGCCGCTTATTAGGAAGCCGCTTATTAGAAAGCCGCTATTCGTGACGTATCGTTAAACGCTAAATAACGCTAATAAGCGGCTTTTCGTGACGTCAGGGCCGCTATATTCGTCACATCCGGTTATTTGACATTTCCGGCTTTTTCAACAAGAGAAGAGCGTTTCTGAGCAGATATTTTAGTAGCGTCACCACAGATATTACTTCAGAACAAAATAACTATACGTTATTTCTAACGGTTAAAAAAAGCGGTTAGATAAAAGAAGCAATAACTGAATAACGTATTACTGGAAAAAAGCTGTTTTTCCCATCTCTAACTCGTAGACTAAAGAACCCATAGCCCCATAATCTGCTATTATATTGTGTTTCATGATGATAATGTTGATTTAGTAATTTTGGTAACAAAAGTTAATATCGTAAAGAAGAGCAAATGGTGTAATAATTCCACGAGGTAAGTTAAATATAAAATCAATCGCAGTTTGGTAATTTCTGTGTAATCAAAGATTATCTGGTATCAGATCCTGATATAAATTGCTAGAATTAACATCTCCTAGCTAATAACCTCCCCCCCCCCCCTTTTGGTTGCAAGTAAACTTAAAGTTAGATGAAAATCTTTAGTAATGTTGGATAGTTAATATAAAAACAACCACCCCTCACCACCCCGCTACACTGCTATTCGGACTGGTTTATGACTACCAAACATGTTCAGCAAGGTAGCGCTTTATCACCACTGTTGTTCATCATTGTAGTGGACGAAATTATGAGGAGAAAAAAACCCTGACAACGTTAAAACATTTGCATGTTGATGTTGTGATTTGGGTAATACAGAAGAAGAAGTACAACAGAACCTGAACATCAGGAATAAGAATTTTAACGAATTTCGCCCTAAAATAATCCACATAATAACTGTGCTTATGGCTGTCAGCAGAGTTAATATGAGTTTTTCATATTCTTTATTGCACCTAAATACTAGAAATAATAAAGAATTTTTACCTGTAAAAGTAAATTTGGGTCAGAAAGGGTTAATATATAATCTTTCTTAATCCTCTAGACCACATCCACAAATTTTTTCCTCCTATCCAGGTCCTAAAGACAATATATTTAATTTAAATTTAGTTTAACTTGAATGGAATGCACAAACCAGTAGCAAATTTACTAGACATTGATTTTCCCCTTTTCTACTAACCTTCTTTTGCCCTTTATTAATGTTAATTTTAAATACCTTCAGAGTTTTTGATAAATTATTTATCATTTTCCTTCATAATTTATTCCAATCCTAGCTCCCTTATTTACAAAAGAAAAATTTTCAACACCATTATATTTGAAATCAAGCTTTTGGTGATGGTCATTTTTTCCTTTTCATACACCTCTTTTAATTCTTCCAACAATATATTTTACCATATCATTATCAATAAATACGTTATACACGCCCACCACTCTTTTCACCCTCCTCCTTTTTCCATTCTAGCTCCTTTTATCATATCAATTACTCACTGCACTCTGCAGTAATTTCTAGCAGTCCTTCTTTGCACCACCTCCAACCCCTGTATGACAACCAGAAATGTGGGTCCTATACTGAACCACCATAATCAAGCAGTAGTCTAACCAAAGTTTTGAAACCTAATTCCCTCACATCTCTGGTACATACCCTCAACACTTTCTCCAAGAAATGAAGGATTTTGAAACCTTTCCCTACAATCTGTCTAAAATGTCCTGCCCAGTAAAGTTTATCATCAGATGTTACGGCATGGTATTTGTATTTCAAATCTTCAATATGCAATTCCTTTCCCATCATATATTGATAATCAATCTCTAGTATTTTATCTGTGTACCTAATGTCTTATATGAATGTACAACACTTTTTACTAACCACCTACCATTTGATCACTACACACACAACTCAATTATTATACTAGTGTATATTTTTGGTAGTAATTACCCAGATAAATAAATCTGCCCTAAATATACACTAAATATAGAAAATATGCATCCTATACCATCTGCCCATTCTCAAGTAATGACGTACTCAGGAAATTCGCAAATTTCCCTATCCTGGTGAACAAATATGAATTAAAAAAATAGCACATTCTTATGAACAGAAATCAGCATACTAACATGAATCACACGGATAGCTATGAAATGTAATTCTTTCTTACAAAAACAATTCCTCTCCTGGATATAACAATACTGTCCTTGTTTTTTTAAACTAATTTATTAGCAACTAGAAACATCTGCAACTGAACAACATTAACTGGCAATGAGTGTCAAATGAAGCTGTATCAAAACTAGACAGAAAGTGGCTTTCTTACCTTATTTCTGAAGTTCTCCTGGTGAAATTATGAACATGGAGTTTGGCCATATCTTCAAAAACTTCAGAACAGTGTGTACAAACATATGAGGGATTTGAAACAGCTGAATTATGGGTGAAGACATGTCTTATTAGAGAGAACCAAGATAAAAAAGTTTCTGCACAGATTGCACAAGCAAGACCAGATAATGATGTCTCTTTAAATACAGCTTCCCTTCTATTTTCAAAAATATGGGCACACAGCTTTGATACATTTGTGAATATCTGTCCACTGCATTGGCAAATGAATTGAGGTGAGTTTACATGTAGTTCATGATTAAAAACATGTGTTACTAGCAAGCCCAAATTGGAGAAATATTGCGGACACGTAGCACATGAATAGTGCAGTGACATCATGCTACCATCACTATCATTGGATATAGTGATATTGCTCATATCAGATCTGAGTGAAGGGGAACTTGCAGCTCGAATCTTCTCCAACACACTAACATCAATTTGTCCACAACATACAACTAGATTGCCTTGATGAATTCCAACTTTTGACCTGTAAAGCAAATTCAGAAATTATTTTTAATTCTTTTACTACAAAGCACAGATAAGACTCTGAATTTATGAAAAGATGAGTAAAAACAGTTAAAAATTCAATAATCATAGTATAAATTATAATACAAATTTTCTTCATAGCCACTTATCTCATAATTATAAAAATCTCAATTCTAATATTATGAATCAGATGTAAATAAGAAACAATTTCCATCTATTTCTAATACAAAATAGTTATGCAATAATTCACTGCTGTATACACTTGGGATACTAACCATTTCTATTCTTGGGTAAGAACTCTAATTTAACTCCCAATTGAATTCCAAAATTATTCCAGCTGAGAATGGTACATTAAATCTAGGAATAAATAAATAGTTATAATATACAAGTATAGTACTTGTATAATTCATCTATTTATCTGATTCCTACAGTTCTGCACCTAAAGAATATTTCACAAAAGGTTATCTTCAGAAAGCACACTGTATTTTAGAAGTGGCTTTCCCATATTTTTTTACAAATTTTGATAATTACAATTTATTAAATCTTTTGCTAACTTTCTGTGTAATATTTTAACTGTTGCTTCTTCCATACGGAATTCAGTAAAGGACTAGAACCATACTGGCATGGTGAAGCAGGGGGAATTATTCTGTGGTGATATGTTCAAATCAAAGAGTATGTTTTACGTATTTCAATTCTCTAAATCCAATTTTTTTTAAAAATCTAATTGATGCAGCTCAGTCCTGGAAATAGAAGCAATCAGGCAACATCAACTCTTGGAAGTAACCAACAATTTAGAGCAGCAGATAGTGTGAATACTTGAGCTCAGTTGTCATCTCAAATTTTCAATTTTAGAAGAAATATTTTGAAATGCAACAGTTACAGAAGCCATTATTTAGTGACCAGATTACTTGTTCTCTTAATAAAATTGTGTCCATACTGTTTACATAAAACTTTATTACAGCTGGTTTGGTGACATAATTTTCCTTTATGATGTATCTTCCCAATTAATAATAATGTATATCATAAACACCTGGCGTTTCTATATGCTTCTCCTAGTTATTTATGCTTATCACCACTTTCTACGTCTTCTTAGTTGATCTGACTAGGCTCTTTTTTATTTTTGAAGGCAATCTATCTTAACTCAAATAGCAGTGGGGGAAGAATTGAGGAATATTGGGAGGTCTAATGCTGTGGTGGCATTATTGATAGTAGAAAGACAACAGCTTCTTTCAATTCTATATACACCTCATTAAATACCTATTAACATTCCACATCTTATTGTCAGAATCTTCATACAGATAAACATAGCACTATGTGGGCTTTTGGTATACACCATGCAAGAAGGATACATCCTTCTTCCTGAATTACAAGTACTTCCAGGAACATTACTATCTTTTGGTCCACTTTCACTCCCATAGTGAACTTTATTTACTTAAAAGTTGTGAGTAATTTAGTCATTCATGTATGTTAGAGACAACAACTACTTCAAGTTGGACTTGTGGATGATTACAGCTTGAAATGCTTCAATGAATACACTAGCCATAACTGGAGATAGTGAACATGACATCACTGCTTCTTCATTTGTGGAAGAAATCCTTCCTGTTGTGAATGGGGGTTGCCTGTAGGGAAAAGTCAATTTCTGTGGCAATTAATGTGGCAAGGTGAGAGTATCTAATAATTCTATTGTTATATGAATGGTCACAACTTACTATGGTGTTGTTTTCATGCAGAAGCTTGTGCATGGAAATTTTTACAAAATCACAGCTTATAACAAGATAAATGTAGTACTGAGAGCAGACTTTTAAAGGAATATTTTTGAACAATAGCTGTTGTCTTGCTGCTAGCCATAAAGGCATGAAAGCAGTTGATTTCTCCGCATTCCTCTGTTCTTTTCCACTACAGTGTTAGCAGAGAAGCACACTAGTTAGGTCCAAGGTGCTCTTATCTAGTATCCAAGTGGCAACAGACAAGATTGACTACACAAAAAACAATCCAGTGTACAGAGCACTTGAGAATATACTTGACGTGATAATAATAGACAGCAAAAAGAGGGAGCATATACAGACAACAGACATTTTGCAAACTGATATACAAGCACATCATAATATGAAATATCATAGGTCATAGCTAAATTTTTTACACAGTTCAAATTGAGTACACTAGAGCAAAATATTTTATAATTTAGATTATGGTGTAGGCTAATTATATTTCAGAGTAATATGTATCTATAGGTTAACAGGTAACTAATTACAAACCACCATACCCATAAGCAACAGCCTCCAATGCTGAAACCACTTGTTCAGTTTCTTCTGGCATACTCTGAAAAAGAAATTTGAAATATCTGATAATATACATGTAAACTCAAAATGAGAAAACTACTGAAAATAATTTAAAGATATAAAAAGTAGACACTATCATTTTGGAAAGAACATTATTTATTTAAAACAGTACAATAAAACACAGACACTAATTATCTAGTGTTGCCATTACAGACAAATACCCTTAACTAGTTTTGAACTTTTACTTATTTGTCACAGGAAAAATAGAAGTCTGAAACAAACAAACAAAGACTTCCATAAGTATCGACAATGCTTGCATACTTACATTTTCTGGCATTTGCAAAACATCATCCATCTTCTCACAACAAAAAAAAGAAAAAAGATAATTTTACATTTAGATGCAAATAATATTGTTATTAACTACTCTGGATGCTAAAGCACATTTTTTAACAGTATTTTTGATTTATAAAGGGCAATCCAACACTTACCAGTCAAGTTAATGTATTTTACTTCTTTAAATCTTGACCAAAATTATGTTATGAGAGATATGAGAGGACTATAGGATAGGAATGTAGATCAGTCTTAGCTGTTAATGTGGAACTCTTCTGTATTTTCTTTGAGTTACTTTAAGGAACTTTGAGAAACTAAAATCTGGATGGCAGAACCTAAACCCACATCATCTAGAATGCATGGCATAAACATTATAAGTCACCAACAAGAATTGATCAAATAGCTCAGGAAATACACAACTGTCAGTATAGGATCTCTGATTGAAGTTAATAAGTATGTTATAAGTGACAGATATAGAATAGCTGCTGAATCAGTCATATACATAAATAGAGAAATAATATCACAAACGATTTTATGATTTTATGATGAATCAGTTTTTGACATTTCCCGAGACATGAAGTTATAACTTAGTAAGAAGATATTGATTATAGGTTTGAAGGCTGTTCATATAATGTGAAAAAAACTACTAAATGGAATGTGTAATTATAGTGAAGAATCCAATGATTTAAATGAACAGATGCAGCTGTTAATAAGTGCACACCTTTATTAATAATGAAGAAAATGTAAAACTCAGCTATGTTTCTACAGCCTTAAAGGTTGCATGGACTCAGGGGCTCTATTTTTTTTTTCTAACTGCTTAACGTCTCTTAACAGTGAGGTCTTTAGAGACGGGAAAGGATTTGGGAGGGGGGTGGGTAAGGAATGGGAACAAATTCGGCAATGGCCTTTTGAAGGAAGCATCCCGGCATTTTCCTGGAGTGATTTGTGAAACCATGGGAAACCCAAATCTGGATGCCGGGACGGTGATTCGAACAGGCGTCCTCCCAAATGTGAGGCCAGAACACTAACCATTACACCACCACGCTCGGTCAGGGGCTCTAGAAACTTAGTACAAAAGAGGTAATGCAATGTGTTCTCTTCATCCAAAACTTACAGTTTAATGCTGAACTGGAACTATATAACTATCCAGAATATTTTACAAGGTGTAGCATACTTTGTCAGATCTGAGATGTCTATAAAACATCTGGAACTTAATGGTAAAGAAACTGGTTCCTTTCAGTTTTGAATGGAGGCACTCTACCTCTAAACTTGATTAAGGAAAATAAATGGAAAAATTTTGCTACTTTTAAGAAGTTAACTAGGGCTAAATCCAACAGTACTATAGAATAGCAAAGATATCAACTCTTCTAAGTGACACTAGTGATTAAATTACAAATAAACTCTTATAGCACAACTGTAAAGCAGTAATTCCTGTTTATTTAGCATTTAGGGAGCATCCATAAACTACATGGCTCAGTCTGGGGGAGGGCAGGTTGTCCGGAATGCTACACTGAGCTACCTGGGGGGAAAGGGGTTCTGAGCAAGGTGACATTGCATTTCATTTATATCATTTACAGCAATTAAAAAGAGGTACAGAACAGCATTTGAATACTTACTTCCATCATTTAATTATCTTCGATTATAATTTGCAATAGTGTGACTAGTGTTGCAAACTAAAAAAAAAATAAAATGTTTTTTTTCAGCTTTGTGATAAAAAACATGAACAAAAACCTAGCCCCCTTTTTTTTTTCTAAATTTTGTTTTTTTTTTCAGAAAACAATATATTTGATAAATTATAGTTTTATTTAAGGGACTTCCATTTTACATGTGTGTTTTACAGCTTACTGAATCATGTAATGTCTCACATAATTATTCATAAGTGTATCTATATAGGTAACATAATTTTATTCATCCTCTATGTCAGTACCTCATTCACTAGTATCAGCACTGCCAACATTAGTTCGATCGGTGTCGGAATTTTCTGTCTCTTCTTCATAACTTCAGAAATAGTTAAATTTTCTTTTACTGGTTGTTCTTGTATTGTACGCAAAAGATTTTGAAATTGCAATTTTAAATAGTGAGCAAAGTACACACTGTGCATAAAGACTGTGCTGATAATTCTGTGTTAAGGTCTTTTAAGTTTGAATTAAAATCTATTATCATACAAAATAGGAGCTTTTCTTCTTTTCAATCGTTTATTTACACCAACGGTTGCAAGGAAACGATTCATAATTAGGGACCGTGCACAAACTACGTGGCTCGGTCCAGAGGGAGGAGGGGTTAGCTGGAAGGCTATGCTGGGCTACGTGGGGAGAGGGGGGGGGGGGTTCCGAGCCAGGCCACCTAACTTTCCTTTCGTAACATTTTTCACAGTTATAATGAGGAACTGAACTCAAAACAGCATGTGAGTATTTATTTCCCTCAGTTAATTATATCCGTATGTAATTTACAATAGTCTGACAAGAGAAAACAGTACAAAATGTCTTCTAGAATCAAAACGGAAGAAAGCTACGTGCTACGTGAGCGGGCGGGAGGGGGGGGGGGATCAAAAGCCACGTAGGGCTACATGGGGGAGGAGGGGGGAGTTCACAGGAGGCCAAAATGGAGCTATGTGGTTTATGCACGCTCCCTTACTGATAATTTAATGAGTCAGTACCACTATACTCTGAGAGTTGACAAGTATACGAATATAAGGAAAGCCCAATAAGTAATAAAATGAGGCAAAAAACCGTGGATAAATTTTAAATTCCTAATTTTTTTAAAAGATCTGTAGGTAATTTTGTAGGGTTGGCAGCACTATTTCAAATAGCAAGTAGCAATCCAAACAATGGGGAATGGGGATTCCTTCTCGCGCAACCTAGTCTCTTCGGGAAATCCCCGTTCATAAAGAAAATTTCCGTCAATTTTGCCAATATTTTTGTAATTTTTTTTTCTACTGAACCAGAAAAATATAGTCGATTTTAAACTAAGAGAAGTACTTAGAATAAACTCTAAAACAGTCATTTTAAACGATAACTGCCTTACAAATATGAGATTTAGTAGTTGTGAAAAAAAACGTGTTCCAGAAAAAAAACATGTTTTTTTTCAAAGTTTTTTTTTCATGTTTTTTTTCAAGCCAGAAAAAAACCGTTTTTTTACAACACTAAGTGTGACAAGAAAACAGTACAAAAGTTCTTCTGGAATCTATAGATGAAGAAAGCTATTGGGGAGAGGGGGAGGTTAGAGGCAAAAGCCTCACATAGGAGGGATGGCGGGGGGGGGGGGAGGTTCACAGAAGGCCAACCTGGAGCTACACAGTTTATGGAGGTTCCTTTATCTTGGAATATAAAATTTAATGCTAGAAGAAGGATAAATGTGAGGACCAATTAAACACTAGTTTGATACAAAACATGGATACTGTATCTCTATAACCTTTATCACCTACAGGAATCTAATAAGTTAACAGCTGATCAGCTGAATCTCTGACATTCCTATGACTTAATAACTCCATATTTGAGGAGTGATCATTTATATATACAGACATACAAAAGTTATTCAATTTAGATATATGCATCATGAATAATTCTTCATGATGTAACAGATAAAAACACAATACTAGCATTTTACTAACTGGTCTCCATTTAAAACACACTCATTAAAACAATACTAATAGCTCAGTGGCTAAGGTAAAAGGCATAAAACAGTGAACCATTTTACTGAATTCAATTGGGCCACTATGAGTATGTCTTAGATAACAGATATTTCCACTAATACTGGCATAATGATGTTTAAATATTATAAATGTTACTATGATAAAAAAGCTTTGAAACATTCAATCCCCCCCCCCCCAAAAGCACATAACCCACAGAGTAGGTAATCCATAAGTGATTAATAGAATTTTTTTTAAAAAATCTGCTTAATGTCTCTCTAACAGTGAGGTCTTTAGAGACGGGAAAGGATGGGGGGCAAGGAATTCGGCCATGGCCTTTTGATGGAAGCATCCTGGCATTTGCCTGGAGTGATTTGGGAAACCATGGAAAACCAAAATCTGGATGCCCGGACAGGGATTCATACTGTCGTCCTGAATACGAGGCCAGAATGCTAGCCGTTAGCCGTTACACCACCACGCTCGGTGTGATGAATGGAACCTGCCTCACAGGTTTGGATTGTTGGAAGGACCTTCCACAGACAAACAACATTGTCTGCACTCAAACTGGATATACATAGTGCAGCGTTTCTCAGCTTGTGTGTCGTAGACTAGACGTTTGATCCAGAGCAAGAATACTAAAAATCAATTGTAATTGAATTAAAGCTACTATAACGTATACATAAACATTACACACATAAAAAGAATATATTACTCACATTGCATGAGACTATAAGACAGTAGAAGCCATAACCCCATAGCACAAATCTTGCAAAAGCCATTAATATATAAACAATCAGACAAAAATCTGGTATTTCCTGGACGTCACTATGACTGTGTTGTTGCTATAATAAATTACATTTACAGATGGTATATAACAGGCATTCCTTTAAGGACCCTTTTATGAGGGCCGAGATCTAGGTTTAAGTCTTAAGGGACTGTGATAACTGGAAGGGACGGCTAATAATATGCACATACATAAATAAATTAAGCCCTTCTAAGTTAGTGGTTCCTATAATTATTTGACATTTTACTGGTCCTCAGGTTAAAAACGTTTGAGGAACATTGTCAAATTACATGTACAATCCACATGTAATACATTCATAATGGCTTATTTTATTGGGATATATACAAATCAAAATTTTATATCGTAGTATACTTTATAAACAATTGAAGTGCAAATCTATTGGGGTTGAGATCTGCAACTGAGTTTAGGTGAGCTTATACTACCAACACACGTTCAAATATAAGACAGAGAATAAAACTATTATTATGTAAGTAAACATAAATCCTCAAGGAGTCAACCAAAAAATATCAGCTTTATTGGCATTAGCACATGTAATCTAAATGAATACTTTGTTTATCAGGAGCACATGAGGGAAATACGTCAATTGTTAGTTTCAAACAAACATGCATGGTAAAAGTAACCTAGTTTATGGCTCTAAATACCAAAGCTAAATTCAAGATTTTTGTAAACTGCAAAAAGTAATATAAAAATATAATTGTCAGGTGACTTTTTAATCATGTAGTGAATGAGATATACCATGAGGGAGCTGCACGACCAAGTCACAGGGTAATACACTCATTGTGATATTTCATGCATTCAGAATGAATGATCACAAAGTGTAAAAATTTGTATATGTTGTGGGTTATACTGCAACTAATTTTAGATTGTCTGTGATAGTAGCTTCCCTGGTAATTAATTCAACCCAGGTATAAACAACACACAGGGTTTGAGAGAGTTGGCTTGTTGAACTTCATAGGTAAGTGTTTGTTCCGTCAAATTGCTTGCAGTATGGATTGTTCTGATTGTCTTCTGTGACTGTGTTGGTAGCAATAAGACTATGAAGTAGCACAATCTTAGTAGGAAGACTGTGTGTGTGGGTGATTGTTGAAGATGGCCATTAAAGAGAATCAATTCATCATTTAACTGGTGTGTACATTAGTGTTGGTGACTCCTTCCTCATCCACAAACATGTAACAGCATTACTAGAGATACATGTATTTCCACTACAATATCAAGTTGCATTTTGAAAGTCCTCAAACCACCTTCCAATGAAACCTTAACAGTGCCGACTTAACAGTTATGTCATGAGCAAGCTTGGAGGGGATGACAATACCAGAGTGTGGATTTGGATGAACTCTGTATTTGATCTGACAGAGCAAAGCTTGATCTTCATCACTGAAAGAGTCAAGCTTATTTTTTTTTTTTTTTTTTTTGCTTATGGCTTTATGCCTAGTTGATGTTGAAACGATGAGGGACAAGGGACAGGAAGCAATTTGGCCATGGACGTTTGAAGAAACTGGAATGATTTGGGAAAACCATGGAAAACCCAAATCTGAATGCTCAGATGGGGATTCAACACCCGTGTCCTCCTGAATGCGAGGCCAGAGTGTTAACCACTCACGCATCACACTTCGTAGAGAGATGGCACCACAATTGTTGCTTTATGGTGTGAGGAGCAATACTGAAATATCAATAAGATAAAGCTGTGGGAAAAACAGCTAAAATTAAAGTATAACTGTTGTCAAAGGTAATAATGAAATTTGATCAGAAACTTCTGTTACAAATTTAGATGGAGAATATAACAAAACTTATTGAAAATACAGAACCAATTTATATGAATTCACTCTAAAAAATCTTCTTTAAAGTAGATTGGCTTATCAGGCAAAAATCTCTGCCATCATCATGCCTTATTTCAAATTACTGAGTAAGATGAATCTGCAAGACATCTGAAGAGTTTTCACATTTTTTATTTACACTCATTAATTTTTATTGTAAGTTTTAAGGTAAATAAGTAATTTGTTCAAATATGAGTCAACTTGAACAGCACAAGTGTGTATGTGTTGTTTTTCCCCCTCCTTTAAGAGAAAGGAAGGAATTGAGCTGCTGCTTGCAGTATGTAAGTATCCAGCAAACTGTTGATTTTTTTGTTTTGTTTTTTGTTTGTTAATGCACCAGTAAAATACATCTAAAGAGTTCATTGAGGAATCTGGTCATCAGATGACATCAGTCATCAAAATATGGTTAAATAATGAGATATGCAGTGCATAAAACATTATGAGGTAGTAGGAAGACTATGAACTGAGATGTTTTATGGGTTACAATTATAGGAGGAAAGAATTAACTAAGGTAGGGGTTCCAAATGTTTTTTTTTTTACCATGCTCCCCTCCAGTGAAGAGAATTCTCTCCTTATCCCCAGCCACAATTTTATTATTAATAAGGTAAATTCCCACTTCCCAGTACTAACAACGACTTGTCACAGAAAACTAACCAGGTATGTGATATTACAAAAAAGGTTTCCAGTTCTGAGGGAAATACAGTGCCTGCAACAGTGTAGAGACAGAGCACCATCCACACAGGCAGCAAAGCTAACTCACACCCTATGACCCCAGGTTGGGAACCTCTAAACTAAGGGGTACTGAAGTAAGCATGAGGCCTGGCTTAGTTGGCAGACTGAGCTGACCACAAACTATAAGAACTTACTTAAAATACAGGAAAAGGATATTACTTCCTCACTGCAATGCTGCTAAAATGAGTCCTGGATACTGTAAACCAGGAATTCTCAAACCTATAGCTCCATGTACCTCTATTAAATTTCCCAGATAAAGGAGAACACCCTAGAAAAAATTATAGATTCTAATTTTAAAAAAAACAATAGTCACAAATAGCAGCATGTAATTAATTAATGGATGGGCTTGATTTTTTATTGAAAGACCAATCGATTTTGCACAATTTCCATATCAATTCATATTCAGAATGCAGTTGATCACTGTACTTCAGTTTAATCATAATCAGGTGTGAAAAACCACTCTCACCCAAGTAAGTAGTCATGCATTCTGATACAACAAAATGTTTTGTATTTCAGAAGTCTTAATGAAAGAATAATTATAATAAAAAATTACCAAAGAAGTGAAGAACGGAGTGATTAGTCACACTGCATTGTCGTGTCTGTTGCAAGTGCAAGACAGCCAGTCAGCCACCATAATGGAAATCTTTTTGCAATCCCACTACAATCAACTGGCAAACCCCAAACAATACTATCTCAATGCATGTGCAAAGAGATTGGAGCAAATACAGAGCTCTATAGCTACTACACTGAAGAGCCAAAGAAACTGGTATAGGCATGCGTATGCAAACCCAATGATATGAAAACACTCAGAGTACGGCGCTGTGGTCGGCAACGCCTATATAAGGTAACACATGTAATGTGTAGGCGTTAGATCAGTTATTGCTGCTACAATGGCAGGTTATCACAGTTTAAGTGAGTATAAACATGGTGTTACAGTCGGCGCACAAGAGACGGGACACAGTATCTCCGAGGTAGCAATGAGGTGGGGATTTTACCATACAACCATTTCACAAGTGCACCATGAATATCAGGAATCTGGTAAAACATCAAATCTCCATCATCGCTGTGGCCAGGAAAAGACCCTGCTAGAATGGGGCCAATAACAACTGAAGAGAATTGTTCAATGTGACTGAATTGCAACCGTTTCACAAACTGATGCAGATTTCAATGCTGAGCCATCAACAAGTGTCTGTGTGTGAACCATTCAATGAAACATCATCGATATGGGCCTCCAGAGCTGAAGGCCCACTCGTGTAGCATACCGAGTGCATGACACAAAGCTTTACGCCTTGCCTGAACCCATCAACACTGACATTGGTCTGTTGATGATTGGAAATATGTTGCCTGGACTGATGAGTCTCGTTTCCAATTGTATTGAGTGGATGGATGTGTACAGGTATGGAGACAACCTCATGAATACATGGACCCTGCATTTCAGCAGTGGACTGTTGAAGCTGGTGGAGGCTTTGTAATGGTGTGGGGTGTGTGCAGTTGGATTAACATTTCTACATATGACTCTCACAAGTGACACATATGTAAGCATCCTGGCTAACCACCTACATCCATTCATGTCCACTGTGCATTCCGACAGACTTGGGAAATGCCAGCAGGACGATGCAACAACCCACATGTCCAGAATTGCTACAGAGTGGCTCCAGGAACACTCTACTCAGATTAAACAGCTCCGTTGGCCACCAAATTTCCCAGAAATGAATGTCATTGAGCATATCTGGCATGCCTTGCAATGTGCCATTCAGAAGAGATCTCCACCCCCTTGTACTCTTGCAGATTTATGGATAGCCCTGCAGGATGCATGGTGTCAATTCCCTTCAGCACTACTTCAGACATTGGTTGCATCAATGCCACGTCGCAACGGCACTTCTGCGTGCTCGAGAGGGGACCACACGATATTAGGCAGGTATACCACTTTATTTGGCTCTTCAGTGAATATAATCTTATCTTCAAAAGTCAGGTGAAAAAAAAAATAGTCGAAGGAAAGATTAAACCATTGAGAAGTCTCTCCATCTGTGGCCAGGTCAATGACACAAAGATGTGTTTATTCCAGCCAGAGAGTGTGCAAGAGAATTCTATACAGGGCTCACATGATCATGATTTACACATATAATATACACAAAGATGTAAAATGGTGCTACACACAAAAGCAATTTAAATGATTATTGAAAAACTCTGGTATTGAAACACATTATTGTTGAAATGGAGCCTCACACAACACTGACACTTAGGACTATAGTAATGTACAACAAATAAGATATTCATATTGATTGTGGTAAACTGAAAATTAATCCATCATTTTGTGTGTGACATTGGGTAATATCTAGATAGCGATACCGCTGCAACCACTTACCGCCTCCCGATGTAAACACTTCCCGATGGAGAGAGTATGACGTCACTGTGTTTCCGCGTGTGACGTGTTCAGCCTTCGATCGATTTGAGAAATTCACGTTTAGGTCATAGAACGTAACAAATACTAATAATAAAAAAAAAATTAACGGATTGAAAAAAGTTAAAGAAAATTATTACTTGCACAATTACTAATATTATTATAATATGTACAACATTCCAAACTGATAATTGATACCGTTCGTTAACGTTATTAGTCACAATTCCTTTGATTTGTATTTGATTCCGTTCTTCTATATTTCGTCGCGTGGCTGAAATTGCTATTAAAATCATTCATACGAAACAAAATATTTATAAAACAAGATTTCGTCAATAACCGTTTGCGTTTAGGTTGAAACGCAGCCTGGACCATACTAACAATGATAGATACGATTTGGAAATTGGGTTTCAGCAATATCGTGTGCGACGGTAACGTTTCACTATGGTCCAGGCTGCATTAAGATGTAAACAACGATAGATACAACACAGACATAGATATCCACAATAAGGTGTTTGATAGTTACGTTTCAGTGTGGTCAGGCTACATCAAAACCTCATCGCTAATGAATTTATTCCTGTACTACTGGAGAAAAATTAACGATTTCTCGATATGAGACGTATTAGTGATGGACTACTTTCCGTGGAAGGCCCCGTTAGTGACATTTAAAGCTGCGAGTGGAACATATACATCACATTCAGCATCGTAGTGACGTAATACTCTCGCCATCCGGAAGTGTTTACATCGCGAGGCGGTAAGTGGTTGCAGCGGTATCGCGATCTAGATATTACCCGTGACATTCATCTGTAAGACTGAAAAGAATTCCTATTTTTTCCTTTTTTTTTTTTTATCTAAACACAATAACTTTGGTATTCACTCTTGTAAATTATCTATAATTGTTAATTTTAATGAAGTAAGCATCCGTACCATCATTACAGACATGATATTTGGAGTAAACATATTCCATTACTTTAATAAGACAGACTTATGTATAACTGAGAATCATACTTCTTCCCAAAGGCACAAATATAATAATTTTTCATTACACTTGTTCTGGCACTTGGTGTGAGCAATAAGAGCATACTAACAAGTGTGAAATCACTAATCGCGACACACATGGTCCAGAAAAAAATTATTTTCTTCCATTACTTTTATCAAATTTTCACAACAACCTCTAAGTCAGTGCCAATCTGTTGTGTAGACACCAGATCAGCAACGCTGACGAATTTGAAGCAAAGGAGAAGAAAAAAATTAAAGAAAACAATGATCAGACAGCAGGACACTGGTCAACTTCAAAAGCATGTGTCACTCATGATACACTGTTACTCGAGCAAACATACGTAAATTACAAAACATGATGGAAATCACAGGACGACACAAACGCTGTATTGTTGATTACGAAGGCTTCCGCGGTCACTGTATGTAATATCTTCGTTCTCCGGCTCCGCCCTGAGAACCAAGATATTACTGTATTGTTGTTGTTGCTTTAGGGCGCGTCGACATAGGAGTCATTAGCGCCCTACAAACATTGTAAATAGGATTGCAGTGATCGATTTGAGAGCCCCTCAAATCAACACAAAAATGTGAATGTGTTGCCTAACAATTGAG
>JARYHS010006964.1:9247367-9289230 GCA_031002005.1 Vandiemenella viatica | reverse complement strand
AAGTTACGTCAGCGTTGCTGATCTGGTGTCTACACAACAGATTGGCACTGACTTAGAGGTTGTTGTGAAAATTTGATAAAAGTAATGGAAGAAAATAATTTTTCTGGACCTTGTGTGTCGCGATTAGTGATTTCACACTTGTTAGTATGCTCTTATTGCTCACAGTGTAATGAAAAATTATTATATTTGTGCCTTTGGGAAGAAGTATGATTCTCAGTTATACATAAGTCTGTCTTATTAAAGTAATGGAATATGTTTACTCCAAATATCATGTCTGTAATGATGGTACGGATGCTTACTTCATTAAAATTAACAATTATAGATAATTTACAAGAGTGAATACCAAAGTTATTGTGTTTAGATAAAAAAAAGAAAAAATAGGAATTCTTTTCAGTCTTACAGATGAATGTCACGGGTTATATCTAGATCGCGATACCGCTGCAACCACTTACCGCCTCGCGATGTAAACACTTCCGGATGGCGAGAGTATGACGTCACTACGATGCTGAATTTGATGTATATGTTCCGCTCGCAGCTTTAAATGTCACTAACGGGGCCTTCCACGGAAAGTAGTCCATCACTAATACGTCTTATATCGAGAAATCATTAATTTGCACCAGTAGTACAGGAATAAATTCATTAGCGATGAGGTTTTGATGCAGCCTGGAACACACTCGAACTATCAAACACCTTATTGCGGATACCTAATGTCTATGTCGTATCTATCGCTGTTTACATCTTAATGCAGCCTGGACCATAGTGAAACGTTACCGTCGCACACGATATTGCTGAAAACACAATTTCCAAATCGTATCTATCATTGTTAGTATGGTCCAGGCTGCGTTTCAACCTAAACGCAAACGGTTATTGACGAAATCTTGTTTTTATAAATATTTTGTTTCGTATGAATGATTTTAATAGCAATTTCAGCCACGCGACGAAATATAGAAGAACGGAATCAAATACAAATCAAAGGAATTGTGACTAATAACGTTAACGAACGGTATCAATTATCAGTTTGGAATGTTGTACATATTATAATAATATTAGTAATTGTGCAAGTAATAATTTTCTTTAACTTTTTTAATCCGTATTTTTTTTATTATTAGTGGTATTTGTTACGTTCTATGACCTAACGTGAATTTCTCAAATCGATCGAAGGCTGAACACGTCACACGCGGAAACACAGTGACGTCATACTCTCTCCATCGGGAAGTGTTTACATCGGGAGGCGGTAAGTGGTTGCAGCGGTATCGCTATCTAGATATTACCCAATGTCACACACAAAATGATGGATTAATTTTCAGTTTACCACAATCAATATGAATATCTTATTTGTTGTACATTACTATAGTCCTAAGTGTCAGAGTTGTGCGAGGCTCCATTTCAAACAATAATGTGTTCATTACCCAGAGTTTTTTCAATAATCATTAAATTCCTTTTGTGTGTAGCACCATTTTACATCTTTGTGTATATTATATGTGTAAATCATGATCATGTGAGCCCTGTCTAGAATTCTCTTGCACACTCTCTGGCTGGAATAAACACATCTTTGTGTCATTGACCTGGCCACAGATGGAGAGACTTCTCAATGGTTTAATCTTTCCTTTCGACTATTTTTTTTTTTTTTACCTGACTTTTATCCTGACTTTAAGAATCCTATTATATTTCACTGAAGAGCCAAATAAAGTGGTATACCTGCCCTAATATCGCCATGTGGTCCCCTCTTGAGCATGCAGAAGTGCCTGTTGCGACGTGGCATTTGATGCAACTAATGTCTGAAGTAGTGCTGAAGGGAATGACACCATGCATCCTGCAGGGATATCCATAAATCTGCAAGAGTACAAGGGGGTGGAGATCTCTTCTGAATGGCACATTGCAAGGCATGCCAGATATGCTCAATAACATTCATTTCTGGGGAATTTGGTGGCCAACGGAGCTGTTAATCTGAGTAGAGTGTTCCTGGAGCCACTCTGTAGCAATCTGGACATGTGGGTTGTCTCATCGTCCTGCTGGCATTTCCCAAGTCTGTCGGAATGCACAGTGGATATGAATGGATGCAGGTGGTTAGCCAGGATGCTTACATATGTGTCACTTGTGAGAGTTATATGTAGACATGTTAATCCAACTGCACACACCCCACACCATTACAAAGCCTCCACCAGCTTCAACAGTCCACTGCTCAAATGTATTCATGAGGTTGTCTCCATACCTGTACACATCCATCCACTCAATACACTTGGAAACAAGACTCATCAGTCCAGGCAAACATATTTCCAATCATCAACAGACCAATGTCAGTGTTGACGGGTTCAGGCGAGGCGTAAAGCTTTGTGTCATGCACTCGGTATGGTATACGAGTGGGCCTTCCTGCTCTGGAGGCCCATATCGATGATGTTTCATTGAATGGTTCACACACTGGACCCTTGTTGATTGGCTCAGCATTGAAATCTGCATCAATTTGTGAAACGGTTGCAATTCTGTCACACTGAACAATTCTCTTCAGTCGTTATTTGCCCCATTCTAGCAGGGTCTTTTCCTGGCCACAGCGATGATGGAGATTTGATGTTTTACCAGATTCCTGATATTCATGGTGCACTTGTGAAATGGTGTATGGTAAAATCCCCACCTCATTGCTACCTCGGAGATACTGTGTCCCGTCTCTTGTGCGCCGACTATAACACCATGTTTATACTCACTTAAACTGTGATAACCTGCCATTGTAGCAGCAATAACTGATCTAACGCCTACACTTACATGTGTTACCTTATATAGGCGTTGCCGACCACAGCGCCGTACTCTGAGTGTTTTCATATCATTGGGTTTGCATACGCATGCCTATACCAGTTTCTTTGGCTCTTCAGTGTAGTAGCTATAGAGCTCTGTATTTGCTCCAATATCTTTGCACATGCATTGAGATAGTATTGTTTGGGGTTTGCCAGTTGATTGTAGTGGGATTGCAAAAAGATTTCCATTATGGTGGCTGACTGGCTGTCTTGCACTTGCAACAGACACGACAATGCAGTGTGACTAATCACTCCATTCTTCACTTCTTTGGTAATTTTTTATTATAATTATTCTTTCATTAAGACCTCTGAAATACAAAACATTTTGTTGTATCAGAATGCGTGACTACTTCTTGGGTGAGAGTGGTTTTTCACACCTGATTATGATTAAACTGAAGTACAGTGATCAACTGCATTCTGAATCTGAATTGATATGGAAATTGTGCAAAATCGACTGGTCTTTCAATAAAAAACAAGCCCATCCATTAATTAATTACATGCTGCTATTTGTGACTATTGCTTTTTTAAAAAATAAGAATCTATAATTTTTTCTAGGGTGTTCTCCTTTATCTGGGAAATTTAATAGAGGTACATGGAGCTATAGGTTTGAGAATTCCTGGTTTACAGTATCCAGGACTCATTTTAGCAGCATTGCAGTGAGGAAGTAATATCCTTTTCCTGTATTTTAAGTAAGTTCTTATAGTTTGTGGTCAGCTCAGTCTGCCAACTAAGCCAGGCCTCATGCTTACTTCAGTACCCCTTAGTTTAGAGGTTCCCAACCTGGGGTCGTAGGGTGTGAGTTAGCTTTGCTGCCTGTGTGGATGGTGCTCTGTCTCTACACTGTTGCAGGCACTGTATTTCCCTCAGAACTGGAAACCTTTTTTGTAATATCACATACCTGGTTAGTTTTCTGTGACAAGTCGTTGTTAGTACTGAGAAGTGGGAATTTACCTTATTAATAATAAAATTGTGGCTGGGGATAAGGAAAGAATTCTCTTCACTGGAGGGGAGCATGGTAAAAAAAAACATTTGGAACCCCTACCTTAGTTAATTCTTTCCTCATGTGTTAATGCCTATAATTGTAACCCATAAAACATCTCAGTTCATAGTCTTCCTACTACCTCATAATGTTTGATGCACTGCACATCTCATTATTTAACCATATTTTGATGACTGATGTATTCTGATGACCAGAATCCTCAATGAACTCTTGTTAGATGTATTTTACTGGTGCATTAACAAACAAAAAACAAAACAAAAAAATCAACAGTTTGCTGGATACTTACATACTGCAAGCACCAGCTCAATTCCTTCCTTTCTCTTAAAGGAGAAAAAAAAAAAAAAACACACACACATACACACTTGTGCTGTTCAAGTTGACTCATATTTGCACAAATTACTTATTTACCTTAAAACTTACAATAAAAATTAATGAGTGTAAATAAAAAATGTGAAAACTCTTCAGATGTCTTGCAGATTCATCTTACTCAGTAATTTGAAATAAGGCATGATCATGGCAGAGATGTTTGCCTGATAAGCCAATCTACTTTAAAGAAGATTTTTAGAGTGAATTCATATAAATTGGTTCTGTATTTTCAATTAGTTTTGTTATATTCTCCATCTAAATTTGTAACAGAAGTTTCTGATCAAATTTCATTATTACCTTTGACAACAGTTATACTTTAATTTTAGCTGTTTTTATTCCCACAGCTTTATCTTATTGATATTTCAGTATTGCTCCTCACACCATAAAGCAACAATTGTGGTGCCATCTCTCTACGAAGTGTGATGGGTGAGTGGTTAACACTCTGGCCTCGCATTCAGGAGGACACGGGTGTTGAATCCCCATCTGAGCATTCAGATTTGGGTTTTCCATGGTTTTCCCAAATCACTCCAGACAAATGCATTGATGTTTCTTCAAACGTCCATGGCCAAATTGCTTCCTGTCCCTTGTCCCTCATCGTTTCAACATCAACTAGGCATAAAGCCATAAGCAAAAAAAAAAAAGCTTGACTCTTTCAGTGATGAAGATCAAGCTTTGCACTGTCAGATCAAATACAGAGTTCATCCAAATCCACACTCTGGTATTGTCATCCCCTCCAAGCTTGCTCATGACATAACTGTTAAGTCGGCACTGTTAGGTATCATTGGAAGGTGGTTTGAGGACTTTGAAAATGCAACTCTTCATTTACAAGTCATCTTGACATTGTAGGTGGAAATACATGTATCTCTAGTAATGCTGTTACATGTTTGTGGATGAGGAAGGAGTCACCAACACTAATGTACACACCAGTTAAATGATGAATTGATTCTCTTTATGTTGCCGTCTTCAACAATCACCCACACACACAGTCTTCCTACTAAGATTGTGCTACTTCATAGTCTTATTGCTACCAACACAGTCACAGAAGACAATCAGAACAATCCATACTGCAAGCAATTTGACAGAACAAACACTTACCTATGAAGTTCAATAAGCCAACTCTCTCAAACCCTGTGTGTTGTTTATACCTGGGTTGAATTAATTACCAGGGAAGCTACCAATGTTCTAATTCACACAAGCACACTGAGTTCGTTGCTAACTGAGTCTTAAATGGTCGTTAATGGGAGAACTCTATGTGACTATCACAGACAATCTAAAATCAGTTGCAGTATTACCCACAACATATACAAATTTTTACACTTTGTGATCATTCATTCTGAATGCATGAAATATCACAATGAGTGTATTACCCTGTGACTTGGTCGTTCGTAGCTCCCTCATGGTATATCTCATTCACTACATGATTAAAAAGTCACTTGACAATTATATTTTTATATTCTTTTTGCGGTTTACAAAAATCTTGAATTTAGCTTTGGTATTTAGAGCCATAAACTAGGTTATTTTTACCATGCATGTTTGTTTGAAACTAACAATTGACATATTTCCCTCATGTGCTCCTGATACACAAAGTATTCATTTAGACTACATGTGCTAATGCCAATAAAGCTGATGTTTTTTGGTTGACTCCTTGAGGATTTATGTTTACTTACATAATAATAGTTTTATTCTCTGTCTTATATTTGAACGTGTGTTGGTAGTATAAGCTCACCTAAACTCAGTTGCAGATCTCAACCCCAATAGATTTGCACTTCAATTGTTTATAAAGTATACTACGATATAAAATTTTG
Organism: Vandiemenella viatica; assembly: GCA_031002005.1. Lineage (NCBI taxonomy): Eukaryota > Metazoa > Arthropoda > Insecta > Orthoptera > Morabidae > Vandiemenella > Vandiemenella viatica. The sequence continues at coordinate 9,283,273 of JARYHS010006964.1, read as the reverse complement.
ATTTGTATATATCCCAATAAAATAAGCCATTATGAATGTATTACATGTGGATTGTACATGTAATTTGACAATGTTCCTCAAACGTTTTTAACCTGAGGACCAGTAAAATGTCAAATAATTGTAGGAACCACTAACTTAGAAGGGCCTAATTTATTTATGTATGTGCATATTATTAGCCGTCCCTTCCAGTTATCACAGTCCCTTAAGACTTAGACCTAGATCTCGGCCCTCATAAAATGGTCCTTAAAGGAATGCCTGTTATATACCATCTGTAAATGTAATTTATTATAGCAACAACACAGTCATAGTGACGTCCAGGAAATACCAGATTTTTGTCTGATTGTTTATATATTAATGGCTTTTGCAAGGTTTGTGCTATAGGCTTATGGCTTCTACTCTCTTATAGTCTCATGCAATGTGAGTACTATATTCTTTTTATGTGTGTAATGTTTATGTATATGTTATAGTAGCTTTAATTCAATTACAATTGATTTTTAGTATTCTTGCTCTGGATCAAACGTCTAGTCTACAGACCACAAGCTGAGAAACGCTGCACTATGTATATCTGTATATCCAGTTTGAGTGCAGACAATGTTGTTTGTCTGTGGAAGGTATTCTGTGTCCTTCCAACAATCCAAACCTGTGAGGCAGGTTCCATTCATCACACCAAGCGTGCGTGGTGTAACGGCTAGCGTTCTGGCCTCGCATTCAGGACGGCGGTATGAATCCCTGTCCGGGCATCCAGATTTGGGTTTTCCATGGTTTCCCAAATCACTCCAGGCAAATGCCAGGATGCTTCCATCAAAAGGCCATGGCCGAATTCCTTGCCCCCCATCCTTTCCCGTCTCTAAAGACCTCACTGTTAGAGAGACATTAAGCAGATTAAAAAAAATCTATTCATCACTTATGGATTACCTACTCTGTTGGTTATGTGCTTTTTTTTTTGGGGGGGGGGGGGGGGGGTGATTGAATGTTTCAAAGCTTTTTTATCATAGTAACATTTATAATATTTAAACATCATTATGCCAGTATTAGTGGAAATATCTGTTATCTAAGACATACTCATAGTGGCCCAATTGAATTCAGTAAAAAGGTTCACTGTTTTATGCCTTTTACCTTAGCCACTGAGCTATTAGTATTGTTTTAATGAGTGTGTTTTAAATGGAGACCAGTTAGTAAAATGCTAGTATTGTGTTTTTACCTGTTACATCATGAAGAATTATTCATGATGCATATATAAATTGAATAACTTTTGTATGTCTGTATATATAAATGATCACTCCTCAAATATGGAGTTATTAAGTCATAGGAATGTCAGAGATTCAGCTGATCAGCTGTTAACTTATTAGATTCTTGTAGGTGATAAAGGTTATAGAGATACAGTATCCATGTTTTGTATCAAACTAGTGTTTAATTGGTCCTCACATTTATCCTTCTTCTAGTATTAAATTTTATATTCCAAGATAAAGGAACCTCCATAAACTGTGTAGCTCCTGGTTGGCCTTCTGTGAACCCCCCCCCCCATCCCTCCTATGTGCGCTTTTGCCTCTAACCTCCCCTCTCCCCAATAGCTTTCTTCATCTATAGATTCCAGAAGAACTTTTGTACTGTTTTCTTGTCACACTATTGCAAATTATAATCGAAGATAATTAAATGATGGAAGTAAGTATTCAAATGCTGTTCTGTACCTTTTTCACTGCTGTAAACGATATAAATGAAATGCAATGTCACCTTGCTCAGAACCCCTTTCCCCCCAGGTAGCTCAGTGTAGCCCAGTGTAGCATTCCAGACAACCTGCCATCCCCCAGACTGAGCCATGTAGTTTATGGATGCTCCCTAAATGCTAAACTAAACAGGAATTACTGCTTTACAGTTGTGCTATAAGAGTTTATTTGTAATTTAATCACTAGTGTCACTTAGAAGAGTTGATATCTTTGCTATTCTATAGTACTGTTGGATTTAGCCCTAGTTAACTTCTTAAAAGTAGCAAAATTTTTCCATTTATTTTCCTTAATCAAGTTTAGAGGTAGAGTGCCTCCATTCAAAACTGAAAGGAACCAGTTTCTTTACATTAAGTTCCAGATGTTTTATAGACATCTCACATTGACAAAGTCTGCTACACTTGTAAAATATTCTGGATAGTTATATAGTTCCAGTTCAGCATTAAACTGTAAGTTTTGGATGAAGAGAACACATTGCATTACCTCTTATGTACTAAGTTTCTAGAGCCCCTGACCGAGCGTGGTGGTGTAATGGTTTGTTCTGGCCTCGCATTTGGGAGGACGCCTGTTCGAATCACCGTCCCGGCATCCAGATTTGGGTTTTCCAGGTTTCACAAATCACTCCAGGAAAATGCCGGGATGCTTCCTTCAAAAGGCCATGGCCGAATTTGTTCCCATTCCTTGCCCCCCCCCCCAATCCTTTCCCGTCTATAAAGACCTCGCTGTTAAGAGACGTTAAGCAGTTAGAAAAAAAAAAATAGAACCCCTGAGTCCATGCAACCTTTAAGGCTGTAGACATCTGAGTTTTACATTTTCTTCATTATTAATAAAGGTGTGCACTTATTAACAGCTGCATCTGTTCATTCAAATCATTGGATTCATCACTATAATTCCACATTCCATTTAGTAGTCATCACTATAATTCCACATTCCATTTAGTAGTTTTTTTCACATTATATGAACAGCCTTCAAACCTATAATCAATATCTTCTTTACTAAGTTATAAGTTCATGTCTCGGGAAATGTCAAAAACTGATTCATCATAAAATCAATTGTGATATTATTTCTCTATTTATGTATATGACTGATTCAGCAGCTATTCTATATCTGTCACTTATAACATACTTATTAACTTTAATCAGAGATCCTATACTGACAGTTGTGTATTTCCTGAACTATTTGATCAATTCTTGTTGGTGATTATAATGTTTATGCCATGCATTCGATATGATGTGGTTTAGGTTCTGCCATCCAGATTTTAGTTTCTCAAAGTTCCTTAAAGTAACTCAAAGAAAATACAGAAGAGTTCCACATTAACAGCTAAGACTGATCTACATTCCTATCCTATAGTCCTCTCATATCTCTCATAACATAATTTTGGTCGAGATTTAAAGAAGTAAAATACATTAACTTGACTGGTAAGTGTTAGATTGCCCTTTATAAATCAAAAATACTGTTAAAAATGTGCTTTAGCATCCAGAGTAGTTAATAACAATATTATTTGCATCTAAATGTGAAATTATCTTTTTTTGTTGTTGTGAGAAGATGGATGATGTTTTGCAAATGCCAGAAAATGTAAGTATGCAAGTTTTGTCAATACTTATGGAAGTCTTTGTTTGTTTGTTTCAGACTTCTATTTTTCCTGTGTCAAATAAGTAAATTTCAAAACTAGTTAAGGGTATTTGTCTGTAATGGCAATACTAGATAATTAGTGTCTGTGTTGTATTGTACTGTTTTAAATAAATAATATTCTTACCAACATGATAGTGTCTACTTTTTATATCTTTAAATTATTTTCAGTAGTTTTCTCATTTTGTGTTTACATGTATATTATCAGATATTTCAAATTTCTTTTTCAGAGTATGCCAGAAGAAACTGAACAAGTGGTTTCGGCATTGGAGGCTGTTGCTTATGGGTATGGTGGTTTGTAATTAGTTACCTGTTAATCTATAGATACATATTACTCTGAAATATAATTAGCCTTCACCATAATCTGAATTATAAAATATTTTGCTCTAGTGTACTCAATTTGAGCTGTGTAAAAAATTTAGCTATGACCTATGATATTTCATATTATGATGTGCTTGTATATCAGTTTGCAAAATGTCTGTTGTCTGTATATGCTCCCTCTTGTTGCTGTCTATTATTATCATGTCAAGTATATTCTCAAGTGCTCTGTACACTGGATTGTTTTTTGTGTAGTCAATCTTGTCTGTTGCCACTTGGATACTAGATAAGAGCACCTTGGACCTAACTAGTGTGCTTCTCTGCTAACGCTGTAGTGGAAAGAACAGGGGACTGTAGAGAAATCAACTGCTGTGATGCCTTTATGGCTAGCAGCAAGACAACAGCTATTGTTCAAAAATATTCCTTTAAAAGTCTGCTCTCAGTACTACATTTATCTTGTTATAAGCTGTGATTTTGTAAAAATTGCCATGCACAAGCTTCTGCATTAAAACAACACCATAGTAAGTTGTGACCATTCATATAACAATAGAATTATTAGATACTCTCACCTTGCAACATTAATTGCCACAGAAATTGACTTTTGCCTACAGGCAACCTCCATTCACAACAGGAAGTATTTCTTCCACAAATGAAGAAGCAGTGATGCCATGTTCAGTATCTCCAGTTGTGGCTAGTGTATTCATTGAAGCATTTCAAGCTGTAATCATCCACAAGTCAAACTTGAAGTAGTAGTTGTATCTAACATACATGAATGACTAAATTACTCACAACTTTTAAGTAAATAAAGTTCACTATGGGAGTGAAAGTGGACCAAAAGATAGTAATGTTCCTGGAAGTACTTGTAAGGCAGGAAGAAGGAAGTATCCTTCTTCCATGGTGTATACCAAAAGCCTACACAGTGCTATGTTTATCTGTATGAAGATTCTGACAATAAGATGTGGAATGTTAATAGGTATTTAAAAGGTATATTAATGAGGTGTATATAGTATTGAAAGAAGCTGTTGTCTTTCTACTATCAATAATGCCACCACAGCATTAGACCTCCCAATATTCCTCAATTCTTCCCCCACAGTGCTATTTAAGTTAAGATAGATTGCCTTCAAAAATTAAAATAGAGCCTAGTCAGATCAACTAAGAAGATGTAGAAAGTGGTGATAAGCATAAATAACCAGGAGAAGCATATAGAAACGCCAGGTGTTTATGAATATGCAATTCAGTTATGCATTATTATTAATTGGGAAGATACATCATAAAGGAAAATTATGTCACCAAACCAGCTGTAATAAAGTTTTCTGTAAACAGTATGGACACAATTTTATTAAGAGAACAAGTAATCTGGTCGCTAAATAATGGCTTATGTAACTGTTGGCATTTCAAAATATTTCTTCTAAAATTGAAAATTTGTGGTGACATCTGAGCTCAAGTATTCACACTATCTGCTGCTCTAAATGGTTGGTTACTTTCAAGAGTTGATGTTGCCTGATTGCTTCTATTTCCAGGACTGAGCTGCATCAATTAGATTTTTAAAAAAATTAGATTTAGAGAATTGAAATACGTAAAACATACTCTTTGATTTGAACATATCACACAGAATAATCCCCCTGCTTCACCATGCCAGTATGGTTCTAGTCCTTTACTGAATTCCGTATGGAAGAAGCAACAGTTAAAATATTACACAGAAAGTTAGCAAAAGATTTAATAAATTGTAATTATCAAAATTTGTAAAAAAAATATGGGAAAGCCACTTCTAAAATACAGTGTGCTTTCTGAAGATAACCTTTTGTGAAATATTCTTTAGGTGCAGAACTGTAGGAATCAGATAAATAGATGAATTATACAAGTACTATACTTGTATATTATTACTATTTATTTATTCCTAGATTTAATGTACCATTCTCAGGCTAGAATAATTTTGGAATTCAATTGGAGTTAAATTAGAGTTCTTACCCAAGAATAGAAATGGTTAGTATCCCAAGTGTATACAGCAGTGAATTATTGCATAACTATTTTGTATTAGAAATAGATGGAAATTGTTTCTTATATACATCTGATTCATAATATTAGAATTGAGATTTTTATAATTATGAGATAAGTGGCTATGAAGAAAATTTGTATTTTAATTTATACTATGATTATTGAATTTTTAACTGTTTTTACTCATCTTTGCATAAATTCAGAGTCTTATCTGTGCTTTGTAGTAAAAGAATTAAAAAAATTTCTCAATTTGCTTTACAGGTCAAAAGTTGGAATTCATCAAGGCAATCTAGTTGTATGTTGTGGACAAATTGATGTTAGTGTGTTGGAGAAGATTCGAGCTGCAAGTTCCCCTTCACTCAGATCTGATATGAGCAATATCACTATATCCAATGATGGTGATGGTAGCATGATGTCACTGCACTATACATGTGCTATGTGTCCTCAATATTTCTCCAATTTGGGCTTGCTAGTAACACATGTTTTTAATCATGAACTACATGTAAACTCACCTCAATTCATTTGCCAATGCAGTGGACAGATATTCACAAATGTATCAAAGCTGTGTGCCCATATTTTTGAAAATAGAAGGGAAGCTGTATTTAAAGAGACATTCATTATCTGGCCTTGCTTGTGCAATCTGTGCAGAAACTTTTTTATCTTGGTTCTCTCTAACAAGACATGTCTTCACCCATAATTCAGCTGTTTCAAATCCCTTATATGTTTGTACACACTGTTCTGAAGTTTTTGAAGATATGGCCAAACTCCATGTTCATAATTTCACCAGGAGAACTTCAGAAATAAGGTAAGAAAGCCACCTTCTGTCTAGTTTTGATACAGCTTCATTTGACACTCATTGCCAGTTAATGTTGTTCAGTTGCAGATGTTTCTAGTTGCTAATAAATTAGTTTAAAAAGCAAGGACAGTATAGATTATATCCAGGAGAGGAATTGTTTTTTTTTTTTTTCTTTTGTAAGAAAGAATTACATTTCATAGCTATCCGAGTGATTCATGTTAGTATGCTGATTTCTGTTCATAAGAATGTGCTATTTTTTTAATTCATATTTGTTCACCAGGATAGGGAAATTTGCGAATTTCCTGAGTACGTCATTACTTGAGAATGGGCAGATAGTATAGGATGCATATTCTCTATATTTAGTGTAATAGCTTCATAGGGCAGATTTATTTATCTGGGTAATTACTACCAAAAAATATACACTAGTATAATAATTGAGTTGTGTGTGTAGTGATCAAATGGTAGGTGGTTAGTAAAAAGTGTTGTACATTCATATAAGACATTAGGTACACAGATAAAATACTAGAGATTGATTATGAATATATGATGGGAAAGGAATAGCATGTTGAAGATTTGAAATACAAATACCATGCCGTAACATCTGATGATAAACTTTACTGGGCAGGACATTTTAGACAGATTATAGGGAAAGGTTTCAAAATCCTTCATTTCTTGGAGAAAGTGATGAGGGTAATGTACCAGAGATGTGAGGGAATTAGGTTTCAAAACTTTGGTTAGACTACTGCTTGATTATGGTGGTACAGTATAGGACCCACATTTCTTGTTGTCATACAGGGGCTTGGAGGTGGTGCAAAGAAGGACTGCTAGAAATTACTGCAGAGTGCAGTGAGTAATTGATATGATAAAAGGAGCTTGAATGGAAGAAGGAGGAGGGTGAAAAGAGTGGTGGGCGTGTATAACGTATTTATTGATAATGATATGGTAAAATATATTGTTGGAAGAATTAAGAGAGATGTATGAAAGGAAAAGATGACCATCACCAAAAGCTTGATTTCAAATATAATGGTGTTGAAAATTTTTCTTTTGTAAATAAGGGAGCTAGGATTGGAATAAATTATGAAGGAAAATGATAAATAATTTATCAAAAACTCTGAAGGAATTTAAAATTAACATTAATAAAGGGCAAAAGAAGGTTAGTAGAAAAGGGGAAAATCAGTGTCTAGTAAATTTGCTACTGGTTTGTGCATTCCATTCAAGTTAAACTAAATTTAAATTAAATATATTGTCATTAGGACCTGGATAGGAGGAAAAAATTTGTGGATGGGGCCTAGAGGATTAAGAAAGATTATATATTAACCCTTTCTGACCCAAATTTACTTTTACAGGTAAAAATTCTTTATTATTTCTAGTATTTAGGTGCAAAAAACAAGAATATGAAAAACTCATATTAACTCTGCTGACAGCCATAACCACAGTTATTATGTGGCTTATTTTAAGGCGAAATTCGTTAAAATGCTTATTCCCGATGTTCAGGTTCTGTTGTACTTCTTCTTCTGTATTACCCAAATCGCAACATCAACATGCAAATGTTTTAAAGTTGTCAGGGTTTTTTTTCTCCTCATAATTTCGTCCACTACAATGATGAACAACAGTGGTGATAAAGCGCTACCTTGCTGAAAATGTTTGGTAGTCATAAACCAGTCCGAATAGCAGTGTAGTGGGGTGTTGAGGGGTGGTTGTTTTTATATTAACTATCCAACATTACTAAAGATTTTCATCTAACTTTAAGTTTACTTGCAACCGAAAGGGGGGGGGGGGGGAGGTTATTAGCTAGGAGATGTTAATTCTAGCAATTTATATCAGGATCTGACACCAGATAATCTTTGATTACACAGATATTACCAAACTGCGATTGATTTTATACTTAACTTACCTCGTGGAATTATTACACCATTTGCTCTTCTTCACGATATTAACTTCTGTTACCAAAATTACTAAATCAACATTATCATCATGAAACACAATATAATAGCAGATTGTGGGGCTATGGGTTCTTTAGTCTATGAGTGTAATTGAGACCAACAGTGCGGATTAAGTTACAAAACCATTTAATATAAAAAACCTAACATACATTTTAGTCCGCTTCCAACTAACTGACCTGAAGAGAAAATTACACGTCTTTGCTTTCTTAAACTGAATTTACTGCTCAAGGTTATCACATTATTACTGCCTTTACTTAACCGAATGCTTCCTACAATCAATCACTTATTAACTCAAATGGTCCGCTCTCTCTCTCACATACACAACATTCACTGAAATTCAACAGCGACTGAATAATTCTTGTAACTAGCGGCAACTTCTACCAACACAAATAAATGGAAGCCTAATCTACCGAATGAGTTACACCGGAGCAGTATGAGCTACTTTATGACATATTATCCATAACAAAAGCAAACCAAATACTTTAGTTATAACCGCAACAGCAACAATTACAGAATACTTTCAGAGACAAACTGGCTAACTTGGAAACCAAACTTATTGACCTGGAGATCAAACCGAATAACTTGTTTGACTTGCAGATCAAACCGAGGCTTGCTGCGTGTCTTACCTTCTGTAAGCGACTACATGATTACTGCGTGCTGTTCTGTAAAGAATGAAGAACGACTGGAGCGTGCAAGTTAGGTTTGTACCAAGTCTGAAAATGCTGAGGATAGGGCGTCACCACGTGACTTATTGCGTGATAGTGCTTCCGCTGGCTAGTAGCAGCGACTTATAACTCGCACATTCAATGGAACAAAATTTACATACCAGTTCTCAAATAAAATTAAATACTGTTTATTATCTTGGTTCCCTTACATCACTCTCCCACCGGGATAAGAGACGTCCACATCTCTTCAGTTACGAGACCAAGTTCTACTAATCAACAATGATACCTAGCCAATACCTAAGATTATGAAATTCTAAACAAACCAATCAAAATATAAAAATCAAACCAAATCAAAATCTTTCACACAAACACACTGCCTCTCTGATCACATAGTAAAATCTCAAAATCTATAAACATTTAAACTCTTTGATCGTGTCATATTCTCTTCTAAGAAAAAAATCTAACCTGTGGACTTCATTGAAAAACACAATATTTTCAGCTTCAAGTTTCAAGAAAAATCATACAAAATCAAATAAATATCATTAAATAAAATCATAAAGTGTACAAATTGTTCGTGTCAATTTCAAAGTGTCATTAGAAATATAATCAATACACAAAGTCCCTGACGGTACTTATAAGTACCGGCTTAGTAATTAGCACTTAGAGTTCAAAAAAATTTGAAAAAAATATGTGTGTTTAATTTCAAGTACCTTTATACAAATATATAATTGAAATTATAAATTTCCTTTTTTTTCCAATAGCCGGTAGGAAAGGGTTAATAGTCCAAAATCGCTTTACTCATTGAAGTCCATCAGTATACTCTAGAAATAAAAATCTACTGAAAATTCTAAGTTCACCAAACTACGGTTACTATGATACCAAATTGAAAAATCTACTGAGTTTTACACAACAATCAACTACTGGAAAAGTTCATAGCTTTTTACACAGCTACATCAGCTGATCGATGTTGGGGGGGGGGATGTTTGACAATCTTGACGGTAGGGCTGTCAGGAACTGATGATGTTGAGGGGGGGGCTGACGATCTTCTAGATGTTAGGGATGTCTGGAATTTGATGTTGAGGTGATGATCTACTTAAACTCCGTCCTGGGTTGTTGACTCTCTCAGCTGTTTTGAATACTGGTCCATCTGCTCATCATTCTTGTGCCGCATCTCGAAGACGCTGAAACATTATAATTTGCGACAGTACTTGTTCTTGGTTTCCACTTAAATCACAATCATTAAATCTCTTCATGGACCACTTTTAACTAAGCAAGATGCATTTATTCTCTTTCTCTCTCTTTGTCAGCATTACTTAACTCAAAGACTTTACTTTCAGGAACAATTATCTGGTAGGAGCATCTCTTGACAAAATTTCTAATACAAATCAAAATTTCAAAGTTAACATTTATAAAACAAAATCATTACTCAAATTTACTCAAGCACTAAATCCAAAATTATCAAAATTCACTCAAATTCTCAAAACAATATTTCCATAATCAGTCAAAATATTCCCAAACAAAGACAAAATATTCACAATGATCCTTTAACTCTTCCAAATCAACTTAAAAATTTCACTCATGCATTATAATTCACAATTGTATACTACTTATTCCACATAAACTTTCAGAACAAAAATTAGATTCCAATATAAACATTTATCAAATGGATATACTAGCAAATTCATAAAACTGATTCACAAACTCTATCAATATCACTAGGTATAAGTACTTCATAATTACTCTCTGACTTCATGGTTACTTTCTCACCTAATTGTTACTCTCTCTTACTTCATGGTTATTTTCTCACTTAATGTTACTCTCTCTGACTTCAGCCTGTGGTGGTGTTACAAAATGGCACATAATCCCAACACAATAGGATTCATCTGATCATTAATTCTTCACAGTTCATCTCATCACATAACAGTAACTGCCTCTTACTCAACATTGCTTATCTCATATCTCAACATCAATTACCTTAAAACACAGGGCCTCTAATACTTGGCTTCAACAGTGCATCACATGCAATCACAACAATACATCAATTTCCAAATTAAACGAAAGCTAAGAAGTGACAATACAAATTCAAGACAACAATCTTACAATTTCAACAAACAATTAATAAACGTTACAAAATATAAACCAATATGTCCAAACTGAAATCTACATCAAATTGTACTGAAACTTTTAGACTTGCAACTTGAATTAAGTGATATGGTGCATTGTGTACTACCCTTTTGTCCAAAATACACACCTGAGCATAAATTTACCCGTTATGAATCTGCTAACCTCGAGGAGCTCACTTTTCCTGCAGTCAGCCGTCCTCTCTCAGACTAAGCTGCGAACTGCTGTCTATCATTGTTCACTGTCCAATGTAGCCACACGTATCACAACACACACATAGTTCAATATAGCAATCAAAGACCGAAATAGAAGTGATATAATTCTTCAACACAGACAACGCTGGGCAAAAAATACAAATACTGTAACTGCTAATTTTCAAAACATTGAACTTCTAAGTCTCTTTTCTTGTATTCTAAACCAACGATGACAATTTCTTGATGTCAACATAGCTTGCCACTCGTTTTAATACTAGACATCTTGCAGAACTATAAACCAACGATGACAACATAACTTCTCTTCAACACAATCTGTCACTCGTTCTAGCTGGTACTATGATCTTGGAATCTTGTAGTATGAATAAGCTCTCTTGACCTAGATGTTATAATCCTAATACAGATGAGAAGGTTTAACGTAAAGAAACAGTAGCTACCAACAAAAGTTCTGGTTATTGCAGTTTCTTACATACTGACGATTATAAACGCAGAACGTAACTTTGCTTCTACGCACCACTCTCCAGTATGGCATTGCTAAACAACTACATTTACCACACAGTTCTTATTCTTACAGGTCCATAATGTTTACTGAGTCACAAAAATTTACTTTTACTAGTCCACTTTAGAAAACACTGCCAAATAGTAAAGATGGAGCATTGATAACATACTCGATACCACAACTGTACTTTGCCATCACTGTCAAATAAAACATGAATGTCCAAAACCAAATTTTAGATAATGTCACTTGAGAACTAGAATGTCACTATTACATCTGTCCATCACCCTAAATCTCACCACATATCTTTTACCCCTAGGGAACCTTCCAAGAGCACGTCATTGAAAAAGGACTCATCAAAGCCTGAGAACAACTGTTAATCCATTTAGCTGTCTCGTAAACCAACTTAAATACATCCCTTTACAGCCTGCTTTTCATGACAACTTGATTCTAATGTGACACATAAGAAAACCAAAGAATAAATTAAATACACAGTATGACATAAATAAAATCTCAGAACAATATATTAAAGTCCAAATTCACTGCAAAACTAATTTCAAAATCAAAATGGGAAGACCTGTGACTCATACCAGCTTGCAAGATAATCACTCAATCAGATGGATATATAGCACTAATTCTTCTGCAAAATTACTTAAGTACTGCACACATTACAATAAGCCATTACAATGATGAAAACTTGTGGACACACAAATATCTCTGGTTGCTAAATCTCATCAATGTTCACGAATCTTTAAATATCTTACTCCCAGGAAAATCTCTCAACCAATAACTATACTCCATAATCTTGATAGGATGTTAGTACCATTAACTTATTCACATGCATGAAACATTGAGCCACAATAAATTTGTTTCAATTTTAATTTTATTTTCAAAGGAACTCAACAAATTAACATCTTTAGGACTCTTTTGAAATTTACTCTATTTTCATTCAACAATAATTAAAATGTGAACACCTATCTAAATGCCAAGAAGAGTTAATAATTTAAATTCTCATAGTGAATATTACAGCAAAATGTAACAGGGGGGGGGGAATTAATTTTGTAAATTATGTAGCTTCAGAAGAATACTATTAATGACTCTTAATTCCAAATAATCAAAGTCCTGGCTCACTTCTCTCAACTAAATGATTCATTACATGGCTTTATCTGCAAATTTATTACGATGTCAGTGTAGTCAAGTGTTAATTACCTTCATATGAAGGATTCAATGTAGGTTTATATAATACATCTGCTGTGTTTAAATGGACGACAGACTTTTAGGTTCGTTTAAACTGCCAAATTTGGGGTCTGCAGTTCCCTCCTTCGGACATGAACACTGTATTTGTCTGATAACGTTAAAGCTGGTCTACACTCTCATGTTTCCACAAACAATCAACCGTTTCGCCACCAATCATTGCATTGTACTAAATAGAAAGTCAGTCTTTGATACCTTGATATCAGTGGTGTACTATCACTCACTTAAATTTTCTATACCACACATCAACAGTTTCACATGGGCAATCTTGACCACCATATATAAAACACTTTCCTACCTTTCATGGGACCTCAGTTGCATCACATCTCAATGACAGGGTACCATAATTTAACTTGTAACTTCTCTTATGTCCAGAGTCCACTTAATGTATCAGCTGTCCACTCTTTTACCGGCAGATAACACAACAGTTCTCTATTTCCACTAATAACAAGATCAGATCTTAGCTCAATCATACACAAATAAATATCCTAACTACCCATCTACACCACAGACTTACTTATACTTCAACATGTGATGATATATCTGCACACAGCCAGATATGGTGGTACTAAGTATAACCGTCATCACTAAACCCATTATAACTTTAACCAAATTACATCAGTTTACATCACAGTGTACACAACATCACAACAACACATTACTGATACAACCAAGCAAGCAAACCCCAAATATAATCAAAATTACTTGTGCCATCAAAATCGACTCAATTACTCACTTACTGGTGGCTGCTACTATAAATCATGTCAAACTGTCTAGGAATTGCCTTCATTACATTACTCCATAAAAAACAAATATTCTCACTAGTGGCCAACACAACAATTATTACATTATTATACTTACTCCTCACTCTGTTCCTGTTCCTGCGAGACTTACAGACAAACACATTCATCAACTCATGACCCTCTCATCATATATTCCTCATTTCCACATACGGCCGTATGACTCATCACCACATGCATGCTTTCAGTGGGGCACCACACTTCACTAAATACCACAGTTACCTCAAGGTAACATTATATAGACACATTTATGTTATTCATCCTTAGACAATACAACTCAATCTCTGTGTAACCTCACAAACCACCTGAGTGAACCATTACCAGTTAACCACTACTGATGCTTTACATTTCCTTCAAACTGACCAATAGATTTAATATTACACCATTAAGCTACTTGTAGCTTCTACCTTATAATGGCGATAATTTGGAACCATACACAAAAGAAAAACAACAAACAGTATTAGCTTAACCCATGAAAATAGGTTGTTAATATGCCAACACGTTTTCCAACTTGCAAACTAAGATGTGACATGCTAGTAGATCTGAATTGCAGTTGCATTCTGGGTCATGACCCGCTCACATACAACATTAGACCTGTATTTACCCATTTAACTTCCTGAAAAGGAAACACCTGCGTGTTTGCACTCAAAAGGAAGTTTCACAAAATAGTTAACAAAACCACAATATCGAAAAATTTAGTCTACTATCATATAACCTCATTTGCATCTTACATTATTTTTCATCTCTTATATGTTCACCTTGTTACACCTGTGCCCTGAAAGGGTCTCTAAAACTGTAGCGCCTCTTACACAAATACAACTTATTACCTCCTAAGCGCGATTAGGTCAGGCTCGCCTTTGCCACATACAATAAGAACGCACTCCGACATAAAAAGCCACTAACTTTGCACACTACATTGCTTGCGTACTATTACTTGTGAACAAACTCGATTACATTACTTTTTACAATGTTTTTAACTTTAGAGATGTCCCTACATACTGACAAGAGATTAAAATGCACTTACTTTTCACTTATTCTGGCGTCGGCTGTTGTTTAGTCTCATCTACACAGCCATGTTTGTTTAAGCTCGAGCTGCGCTATGGCTGCGATGCGCACGCATTTGATCACCGCCATCACATCTTCTGCTGCCATCTACCGACTCGTGCGCCCTCTGTCCGCCAATGTCAGCGCCAACCTGTTGCTACGCTGCCATCTTGTATTCCTTTGGTCAACTTCAAATTGCTTCTATCTCCAAACATAAAATTTTTCTCTTTCTATCATTTCAAATATCTCCAGACACCTCTTTTATAGTAAAGACACGCAACATACCTTCAGTTAGTCTCCAAGTTATGCAAAACTAAAGAGAATTAATACTCAGCGACTTATTAATCATGAAACAACAAATTTTCACTGCGGAAAGTTGGTCACAACTAAACACAAATTTTTCAGCATTAATCGCACACCTTATCTATCCACACTTCTGAAAACCAATTTGTAGCGGGGTGGTGAGGGGTGGTTGTTTTTATATTAACTGTCCAACATTACTAAAGATTTTCATCTAACTTTAAGTTTAACTTGCAACCAGAAAGGGGGAGGGGGGAGGAGGTTATTAGCTAGGAGATGTTAATTCTAGCAATTTATATCAGGATCTGACACCAGATAATCTTTGATTACACAGAGATTACCAAACTGCGATTGATTTTATACTTAACTTACCTCGTGGAATTATTACACCATTTGCTCTTCTTCACGATTATTAACTTCTGTTACCAAAATACTAAATCAACATTATCATCATGAAACACAATATAATAGCAGATTGTGGGGCTATGGGTTCTTTAGTCTATGAGTGTAATTGAGACCAACAGTGCGGATTAAGTTACAAAACCATTTAATATAAAAAACCTAACATACATTTTAGTCCGCTTCCAACTAACTGACCTGAAGAGAAAATGACACGTCTTTGCTTTCTTAAACTGAATTTACTGCTCAAGGTTATCACATTATTACTGCCTTTACTTAACCGAATGCTTCCTACAATCAATCACTTATTAACTCAAATGGGCCGCTCTCTCTCTCACATACACAACATTCACTGAAATGCAACGGCGACTGAATAATTCTTGTAACTAGCGGCAACTTCTACCAACACAAATAAATGGAAGCCTAATCTACCGAATGAGTTACACCGGAGCAGTATGAGCTACTTTACGACATATTATCCATAACAAAAGCAAACCAAATACTTTAGTAATAACCGCAACAGCAACAATTACTGAATACTTTCAGAGACAAACTGGCTAACTTGGAAACCAAACTTATTGACCTGGAGATCAAACCGAATAACTTGTTTGACTTGGAGATCAAACCGAGGCTTGCTGCGTGTCTTACCTTCTGTAAGCGACTACATGATTACTGCGTGCTGTTCCGTAAAGAATGAAGAACGACTGGAGCGTGCAAGTTAGGTTTGTACCAAGTCTGAAAATGCTGACGATAGGGCGTCACCACGTGACTTATTGCGTGATAGTGCTTCCGCTGGCTAGTAGCAGCGACTTATAACTCGCACATTCAATGACAAAATTTACATACCAGTTCTCAAATAAAATTAAATACTGTTTATTATCTTGGTTCCCTTACAGCAGTTTCCGATTTGAATACAGCTTTGGCAGTTCTCATAAAGCATTCTAACTTCAGTGATCAAGTTTTGTTACCTTTTGTTTGTACAGACATTCCCAAAGTTTATCTCTAGGTATGCTGTCATAGGCCTTTTCAATATCTAAGACAATATGTTACATCCCTTCCCCTCTCCCAGTGTGTTTCCATGATCATTCGAGCAGTGAATAGGAGATCTGTTAGTTCAAAATCCATACTGCTCTTTCAGCTGCGGTTCAACGACTTTCCTCAGCCTACCTTCTATAATATTCTCCATTAGCTTGAGGCTATGGGGTAGAAGAGTTATTCCTCCGTAATTATTAAATTTTCTTTGGCTACCCCTTTTAAATAATGAAACTATGATTCCCTTTATCCAATCAGAAGGGGATTTTTCTTCTTTCCAGATGGTGTTCATTTCTCTATATAGTCCAGTGAAGACCATGGATTTCTTCTGCTCTGGTCATACCTATATTTACTTCATCTAGGCCTTGTTATTTGCCTTTAGCCACGCTGTTCAGGGCTTTTTCAACTTCTGACCATGTCAGAGGTGATTGTAAACTTCCATCTTGATTTCCTATTCCTGAACTGCTCTTTTCTTTGCTTATTGTTTGATTCCCATTGAACAGATGCTCAAACTATTTCCTTTTCTCTTCTCTTACTTCATCTCCTTTCCGGATAATTGTTCCATCTTCTTTTTCCAGGGCCTTAATGGGTTCAAATGTGTTTCTTTTGGATCTTAAAATATTTTACAACAGTTTCTTATTGCTCCAGGTATCCTCCTGTATTTTCTTTCTAATTCTAACCAAATCTTTTCTTTTCTTATGATTTTCTAGACTTATAGTTTCAATTACTTGTAACATTGGTCTAGTTCCCTTAGTATATCTTCGCTTCTTCCCTGATCCTTCCGATTTTCCTGATCCCTTTGTCTTTTGACCATCATTCTTTCTTTTATAGCATTTTAGATAGTGGTATTCCAACAAGGTGTTTCTTTATCTTTTGTTCTCGATTTAGTTTTGGCAGCTAGATTGGCAACTGTGTTTACAAGGGCCTCTCGCAACATTTTCCATTTTTCTTCTGCCAATCCTATTTCACTTTTGGGTACAAGATCACATATGAATTGGTGAGATGCAGTAGGAAAACATTCCACTTTTTGGCCGTTTTAAACTAAGATAGCCATTTTCTTCGTTAACCCAACTTCCATCTATTGACCTATAGAGAGAGAAAATTCCTCAACTTCTAATGGGTTAATACAAGCTGTTAAAATTTGAGTGACATGCAAAAAGAAAAGATTCCGGGAATGTTTTCCTTCTTGCTCTCACTAGTCTGTTAGTTCAGACTTTCTATGGCAGAGCACACTATTTAAAGACAAAATTAACGATGGATACATAGTATTTGATAACATGTTTCATTTACTTCCAGTTCAGGAAATGTTTTATCTGAGGAAATTATCGCACATTGTGTTTTGTATCCATAACCTTGCAAATGGTAAATCTGTGTGTTTTATACTTACCACAAGGAATCTTGTAAAAAGGGACCTGGCGAAGTTTGTAGCAGTGTGATTATGTAAACACATGCATACCACCTGAAGTGAAAACTCTGGATGTGTTCAGTGGTGCCACTGGCGGACAAAATCGAAACCACACCCTCATCAAGTCTTACTGAGGCTTACCATGATTGACCGTTTGAAAAAATTCATAAATGCATAGACATAGCTTTCTACAGTGTAATAGATATTTTGCCAATGTGAAGAGATCTTTGCGATGCCAAGTTCGAATAACCACACCTTTACAGTATGGCACCTCCATTCAAAATGCCAAGAAAAAATCACCATTTGAAGTGAGATCTGTTAAAACTAATCAGATACAAGTAATGGTGGCCCTCAATATTCAAGAAGTATACAAATAGTCTCCAGCATCAAGCTGATTTCCAGATTAGTCATTACAGCCACCTCATATACTGAAGAGATCAGAAAGGGTTTGTTGAAGCATTAAATTCATAAATGGATTGAACAGTGATATTTTCAACTTTACAAACATCGTGGTGGTCTGATGCTACCAGTTGGCCGTGCTTACGACCATAAAGTTCCAATTGACCAGAAAAAGATCATGGATTTGGCCAAGATAATGCAGTAAATTCTACATGAACATAAAGAATTCTACAACTCAATATTGCAATGGTCTGCAGAAAGTGATACAGAAGAACTTGACTAAATGCTTGAGGATGATCTAAGAGGGAGACACTATTCAAACTTACTCACTCTCTTTTCTTTGTTTAATATTTATCTGTGTATTGTGATTTCTGTTCTTTACCTACCTTTATGTGCACAAGTATTTCTGAATGTAATTCTCCTATATATTTTTTTTAATTTTACTTTGAATAAACTTCAAATTAATTGAATATTTGAAATATACTACATTCAGCAATCGGTAAGATGCAAAAGGAAAATATTCCGTGCTCTTTGGATGTTAATTCTCGGTCAGGGAGAATATTATATGATCTTGAATAAGTGAAAAATATTCACCTCAGTTAGTACTACAAACCACCAATAGTAACTTTTTCTCTCCCACTTACTATTTCCCTTTTATAATGATTTTTTTGTTTCCTTAAAAACTAAGTCACATGGAATGTTTTCCTTCTGCATCTCACCAATTCATATTATCTTTTGATATTCTGCAGTCTTTTTGGATTCTTCAGTTTCCAAATTTTTATCTTAGGCTTTTTCCTTGTTTTTAATTTAACTACTCCAACATTTCTGATTTTAGCAATTAACAAATGGTGGTTGCTGTCTACATTTTCTGCAGGTAACACTTTCAAATTTATGATGGAGGCACCTGTTTCTCGATCAGAGTCTACAAAGCCTATAAGAGACTTCTGTTGTTTATCCTGTTATATTTATTGACTTTGTGGCTGGCCCTTTTCGTAAAGTACGTATTTTTGATAATGAGGTTGTTCCTCAGACAAAAGTCAAGAAAGCTTTTCCCTTCTGTGTTCCTATTTCCTAAGCTAAATAGTACTATCACATTATAATATCCAGTTCTATCCCTGCCAACATGTGCATTGAGATCTCTAATGATAATAATGTTATATTTCTCAAGGTATGCTAGGATATTATTTATTATTTTTTTCTACCTATGAATAACCAGCTAGGGGAGCATACACCTGTATTAATTCTATCACCCACATATTCTATATCTTTCACTGCATCAATGTTACTCCTCTGACTCCTCCTTCCTCATTACTTTTGAAATAAGGACCTGGACTTATCGCCAAAATAGTGGAGTTGAGTGTGCCATTATCACTGTCGCATTCGGGAGGACGGCGGTTCGAATCCCCAGTCCGTGCATCCAGATTTGGGTTTTCCATTGTTCCCCAAATCACTCCAGGCAATTGCCGGGATGCTTCCTTCAAAAGGCCATGGCCGAATTCCTTCCCATTCCTTGCCCCCCATCCTTTCCCGTCTCTAAAGACCTCGCTGTTAAGCAGTTAAAAAAAATTATCACAGTAAAATGTGCAAGTTTTATAATGCAAGTGTACTGTTGGAAGTTATTGGCTAGGCTCACTGAAGGATTTCCTTTCAATGCATTTTTTTTGTGTTCTTCTTTTTGTGTTGGTGAATTGGAATGCATTTGCTTTGTTACTGACTGTAGTGAGTCTGATTGAGATAAGTCAATTTCAAGTTATTAACATAACAGAAATATACCATCGGTTGAGCCTCGCCATGGGTAAACATCGTATCTGTGCAATTTCTCAGGTTTCAACTCCTACCTGGCTATTCAGATTTTGGTTTCCCATTGTTTACCAGAATCCAACTTCGTCTGGTCAGCTTGATAAATATATTATTTCCTGTAGTTATGATATTGTAGCTGTGGATTTTGTCAATGAAAATGTTTTTGAGTCACAGCAAGTATTTTATGTTATCGTTGTGTTGCAAAGTCATTCAGTGTTAGATCACATGCAGCTATTGCTCACAATATTTGTTACATGGTGAAATTCGCATAATTCATTTTTATGGGGTTTAAATTGCAACAGTGCCAACTCTAGGAATCTGATAAATATGGTACATGCCCCAGGTGGAAATTTCATGGGGTGGCAAAATCAGTCACTGGGTTTAGATTATTCTGCGTATAGTAAGTTCCTTTAGATCTAAGAGCTTATTAAAACATTTGTCTGTCTCTTTTAGTTACTACTTATTTTGATGAACTCTTATTAGGTCAGTGGTTGCCTTATTCATGTATTAGGGATATAGGTATTAATAAAAAAAAATGGTAGTTAAGTGTATCCTTTCCTTTTATTCTCAACACTGTCCCAATTTTCCATCAAAATCTTAATTAATCATACAAGCAATTTGGCTTAGGGAGAACAAGAAAGCCCTACTGTTGTATCTAACTATAGGTTAATAAACTTGTAGCCGGTAGGCAGTATAGCATATTGTGTTATACAAGACCATCATTACCTGCTTTTCTCACTACTGCTCGTAAGTGTGTACTCCCGACACAGTTATCAACATCTAACTTTTTCTGTACGCAGATGTCCAACTGAGTGACTCCTTTTTACTCGTAGACCACTTCAGATATCCTCTTGCAGACACGCATCACGCTGGAGCCTGGCACCTTCTCTTCGTGATTTACCACTCTGTCATCTGGCTTAACGCAGAGGGCCAAAAAGGTCTTGAATTGGCTGTCCACCCAAACGCTCCTCAGAATAAAACAGTTTCATTAAAAAATTCTCAGGAATATTAGACTTATCCTCACAATCTGTCTTCCGTCCATCCTTGGCTGCTTCAAAGTTACACAGCAGCTACAGGATAAATATAAGCCTACTGAAGGATTCACAGTGGCTATCCTGGTGATCGTTTGTGAAGATATTTGAAAGTGCTGGAAGTGCACTGCCTCTGAAGGGTCATTGTTGGGTTATGTGGACAACTTCTGTTATTCTGAAGGTTGACAAAAAATTGCCTGTTGCTGGTGATCTCATTTTTTGTGAATTTTGTACATGTATCAAAATAATGATTATCGACTTTCCATATTAATTTAAATGGATAAAAAATGTTTCCTTCATATCTACAAGAGTCACTCGACACTAACTAGTGTATACAATGCTGACGTGACACGAAAAGATGGCTGATTTTTAGGGGATTGTGCATAAACCACGTGGTTCAGTCTAGGGGAGGGGAGGGGTTGGCTTGAAAGCTACGCTGGACTACGTGGGGGGAGGGGAGTTCCAAGACAGGCCACTTAACTTTTCATTCATATTATTTGTCACAGTTAAAATGAGATACAGAAAACACAGAAGGCGTGTAAATATTTATTTCCATCATTTATTTATCCCTGTTTGTAATTTACGATAATCTGACAAGAGAAAACAGTACAAAATGTCTTCTGGAATCACTATGAAAGAAAGCTACGTGCTACCCTGCGGGGGGGGGGGGGAGAGAGACAAAAGACACGTCAGGCTACGTGGGGGGGAGAAGGGGCTTCACAGTAGGCCAAAATGGAGCTACGTGGTTTGTGGATGCTCCCTTATGAACAACATGCAGCTGTGAAGTTTTGTTTGTTACTCAAAAAGAACGCAGTGGAAACTATTGTGATAATGCTAACAGCTTACGAAGAACATGATCTTAGTAAAACCCAAGTGTACTACTGGTCTTCTCCGTTTAAAAAGGGAGAAATGGGCAGTGAAGATCAGACTGTTCAGATCGCCCCTTAACAGCTCCAAGCAAGAACTACATCGGCAAAATCCGTAATCTGATCAACGAAGATCAATGCAGGACAATCTGCCTATTTGAGGACTTATCCTCGTTGTTCTGCAACTCAATTCAGTGCATTTTGAACATTGATTTCGGAATGTGAAGAGTGACATCAAAGTTTGTGCTGATACTTCTCACCAGAGATCAAAGTGATCAGATCCTTCAAGCCTGTCGTGAAATGATGGACACGTTCAAAGACGATCCATGGTGTTATGGGTAGGATTCAGAAAGTAAACAACTGTCAGAAGTTTGGCGCGAAAACGTGAGGCTTTGTGGAATTCAGGAGAGGTGTTTCTGCATCACGAGAATGCTCCCGTGCGCACGGCATTGCTTTTGGTCTCAACGAAGGCTACTACCTTATCCCACGCGTTTGAATCGCCATATTTAGCATCTTCAGATTTTTTCCTTAGGATGAAAAGGGACTTGAAATGGAGGCGTTTTGCCAATGACGTAGGCATAAAACGCGATGTCACGAAGGTGCTAGCAGGTATAAAAGAGGACAAATTTAGAAGGTGCTTCCAATACTGGCATGAACGTTTTAATATGTGAATGAATGCTAATGGAGAGTACATTGAAACAGATTAAGGTTGTATTTGAAAAACAAGAAAACAAATGCTTTCTATAAAAAAAAAAAAATCTGATTAATTCCCCTCGTAGCTTCATCATAAAATTCTTTGTTTTGGTTGGTTCATTGCTAACAGAACATCATCAAAAGTTATTGAAAGTTTATAAGGAGTCTGTTACTTTACTTTCAACACTGAACAAATGGCTGGTTGTATAAAACATTGAAAATTATACATATAGAGGCTTACCAACAACTGGGTTGGGGCAAGCCCAAAATAAATACGTCGAGAATGTGGAACAATTGGTCTATCGGCAATTCATGCTGTTTCAAATAGCTAAGGTGAGGCATATCAAGAAGAAGGGTACGGCACATTTTACATAAAAAATTAAATTCCACAAAGCTTGGAACATAAATGGATGCTGAATTTGTTAAATGCTGAGCCAATTCAAATTTAAAAACGAAGTTCTTAGTAATGTACATGACCGTTTTAACTATAATTCAAACTAGTTTCTGTTCCAATTTGTTATTGTGGCAGAGATATAGTTTCTTTCTGCAGTGCCTCTATATAAAGTGTAGTATTATTCACTTCTGGCTAAGCACATTGCATTTGTTTTTACATACAATAAAATATAGCAGTAAAACAGCTGAAGAAGTTGCTTTATGAAGCCAGAGAACGAAATCTGTTGAATTCCACTATGTGAGACTTTATTAGCAAGTAAAAATTCACACCATCAACGATTATAGCACACTATGTGTTGATATTTAACTTCCAATGCTCCATAGTGGCTGGAAGTCAGTAGATCTATACCCAAAAATGGGAAATCGGTTGTATCTGTTAGATAGGTAGAAGCTATTGTTTTGAGATGCAAAGGGACACCTTTGTATCGATTGTCTAGAAAATTTTAAAACAACTGGCACAATGTACGCAATATTTGACCAACTAAATAAAATATATTGTAAGAAGATAATGAAAACTAATCTTATTTGTTCAGGATATTGCACCTACTGTATGAAGGTTGTAGGCAGTAGAGAAATGAGGGACGTGTATCACTAATTGTTGTAACTTCCATCCAATTTACTAGATTTTTCTAGCTGTGAATTCCATGTACTTTCATGGCAAAAGATATATTATATGGAAAATATTTTTACTCACACAAAATGATAGCAGACATAGATGGATATTTTTCAGACCAACTAGAATCGCACATCAAGAATTGAATTCATTAATTAAAAGAATATTGGGTATAGTACATTAAACTACAGTGGAACTGTGTAGAGAGAAGATGTTTATTTTTCTAAAAATTTCTTTCCCTGCCAGCCCGACAAATTTCACCTTACCCTCGAATGCATTGCTTGTTAATTTTTATGTAGAAATTTGAATTTATTTTTCACTTATGGGAACCTATTTTGCATAATATGAAAATATTTTCTCCATCTGGCGCCATCTGCATACAGATGGTTCGTGGCCATCAGGGAATAGTTTTTCATGTTATTTGTTGCTCTTATTAAGCATTCATAGATATTGAACCACTGAGGAAGGCTCTCCAACTAGTCTACTACTCTCTTAACGCTATTTCCATCTAAGCTGATTAGCAAGTGGATTTTTTTAATTTAAATGCCAAGTTCCATTTATGCTGTGTTCTTTCTGGAGAAAACAAGTTTTTTTTGCATTGTACATGAAGATTTCAGTGTCAGCGTGCAGTGTGTGTTGTTTATCCCTTAACAGTTTATTTTGCTAAGTGTTCTGAAAAATGGCTTCATAATACAATTAGAAAAATATCACATATGGTATATATCCTCTTCTAATTAATTTCAGTACAGCATTCTTATTGTGTTGACGTATTTATTCTCAAGAGGTAGAAATTTCAAACAATTAAGGTAGATACACTGCTTAATATAAAAATTCTATTGGATATTCAATAAAGCATGCAAAACATTTGTTTGAACATCATCTCAATTCCGAAAAAAATTATCTTCATGCAAAATGAGGCTTCTCAAATTTTCATTTTGTAATTAATTTTGATAATTTCTTTATTTTTAACCTGTAAATATATCTTTTAAACATCTAATATCAACTAATTTTTGTGAAAATCTATATCCTCATTATCTCTATTTGTCTGGGCACTAAACTTTTTTGTTTTTAAAATAATTTTTTTCCATTTTGTGTAATGTCAGCGCAGAAATTAACTCTGTTTATATTGTGGTTTTAACTTTTTCAGCTTATAATAAAAATCCCTTGATACAAAACCAGAGATATTACTCTGTAGACAATGTAATTGCTCTGTTGAGTTTCTTTAGGGCAAAAAATCTTATTTTGTTCATATTATATTTTTTGTTGTTAATGTATATAAATAGGCATTATTTTATTTTGTCATCGTATTGTAATTCACATGTTAACTATATAACTGTCTAATTTAGAAGATATTGAAGCATAATACAAAAAATTTCTTATAATATATCTCATGGGTCTTTACTATAAATCACAATTTGCACAGTCAGGGTTTTCATATTACAAATATTTAGTTGTTAAGCTTTAGTAGCAGTGTAGTTTGTTACTTATACAGAATACCATTATATAACAATGAATTACATATTAAAAGAATTTAGTTTAATAGTTGTAAAAGAATTAATAACTATAGTAGTTGTAAAACTGATAACATATCTATTAATAATATACTTTTCCAGTGTAATAAGTAGTCGTCATATATTAACATGCAATTTTTCCTGTTTCTAGGTATGACTGCAAAAAATGTAGTTTCAGTTATGAGCAGCAACGTTCTTCTGTTGAATTCCAAATGAACAAAATAGTGAAGGAGCCAGTTACTACCTATAGCTGTAGTAATGGGATTAATTTCGACCAGAGCTCATATTCGTGTGAGGGGTTGGGAAAATGTTTTACAAATTACTCTACCATCAGACATGACAAGAAGTTTCATTCCAGTGAATGCGCTTTTTCTTCTGATGTTTCTGCGAAGCCATTTAAACACTCTAGTAGCTTTAAGAATCAGCGGATTCATTCTGATAAACGCCCGTTTTCTTGCGATTTTTGTGGGAAATCATTTAAACAGTCTGGAAATCTTGAACGTCATCAGCAGATTCATTCTCGCGAACGCCCGTTTTCTTGTGACGTTTGCAAAAAATCATTTACACGATTGGAACATCTTAAAGGTCATCAACTGATTCATTCTGGGCAACGCCCGTTTTCTTGTGATACTTGTAAAAAATCATTTACTCGGTCTGGACACCTTAAAAGTCATCAGCGAATTCATTCTACAGAACGCCCCTTTTCTTGTGATGTTTGTGCACAATCATTTAGACACTCTGGAAGCCTTAAAAATCATCAGTGGGTTCACTCTGGTGTACGGCCATTTTCTTGCGATTTTTGTGGGAAATCATTTACACAATCTGGAAATCTTGAACGTCATCAGCAGATTCATTCCTGCGAACGCCCATTTTCTTGTGAAGTTTGTAGTAAATCATTTACAAGGTCTGTATACCTTAAAAATCATCAGCTGATTCATTCTGGACAACGCCCGTTTTCTTGTGACATTTGTAAAAAATCATTTCTACGGTCTGTACAGCTTAAAAGTCACCAGCGAATTCATTCTACAGAACGACCCTTTTCTTGTGATGTTTGTGCACAATCATTTAGATTCATTGGAAGCCTTAAAAATCATCAGTTTGTTCACTCTGGTTTACGCCCCTTTTCTTGCGATTTTTGTGGGAAATCATTTACACAGTCAAGAAGCCTTGATAGTCATAAGCGGATTCATTCTAGTGATCGTTTACATAAATGATTTACGCTCTCTGGTGGTTTTATATGGCATCAGCGGATTTATTAACCCCCCTTATTTAAATTTCTGTAGAATATATTTTACTGAAAATGGGAATCCTAAAAGTTAAGTTGATTGCATTATTTACTGTATTGTATGTAGAAAATATTTTACATGTTTCATATAGTTATAAAATCAAATCCAGTCAATTTTCTTGTGAGGTTTGGGTGAATGTTTTATATGTTCTGATGCTCGTGAGTAGGATGAAATCATTTATTCCAAAAAATCCCATATAATTCTCATAGTCTTTTGTATGATTTGCTTATCTAAAGAGCATGAATAGCGATTAGATGAACTCAAGTTCCCTGAAAAATTTATAATTTGTTAAAACTCTAATTTTGTATTCATAGATAATCTGGTTATTTTTAATAGGAATCAAACAATTCTGTGAAAGATGCGGAAATTTTCCTGTGAAGACTCCATAGGAGTGACACAGCCTAAAGTCAATGGGAATTAAAAATATGTTATATTTTACTTGGATATTCTTTCAGCTTTATTGGGAACATTTTTTGGTCAAGTGTCTTGAAAGAAATCAGAAAATGGTTAATTTTGTTTTTAAATTTTTGTGGTCATAATTTTTCTTTTCACCTTTTTGAAAATAGGTACAAAAATCAAAATAATCATTGTTGTCGTTCCCATTTGTTGAGACAATCATTAAGTATTGTTATTCAATTTGATTTTGTTTTTTGTTAATATCTAGAAATATTCATTGTCTAAGGTTATGTCATTACTGCATGTAAACTTGTCAACTATTATTTTAAGAAATATTTTATTACTTTCTGGCTTCTATGGGATGAGATAAATTTCTCAGTAGAAAAAATGTGTTAGTTATATTATCTGATGAAATTGTTACCATAATAGTAGTTTTATAGAACTATTGTAAGTGATTTTAACTATCATTTGTATAAATATTATGTAACTGGTATACATAATGTTTTAAGTTCTGTGAATAACCAAGTAACTATTTTTAATGTTCTGCCAGGAACCCTTCAGTTATGACCAATTTACTAGTTGGATCCAATACTAAGATAATATTTGATAAATGTACAATTTTGATGAATTGTGTTTTTGTCTGAGATCCTTTTTGATATGTATCAGATTTCTTTCCTGTATAGATTTTTATCTTACATTAGTAATGAATAAAACTATATTATTAAAGCTACTTAACCATCATTGAATCATTTAATTCTGTTTTTCTTTTTTAGTTCTTAGAAAATGTAATTTACTGTTATTTCAAAAATATAGTTAAAATTGGAATCATTATAATGTTCATCAACTTGTATTTTCCTTAATTAAAACCCTATCAGGACAGTGTCAATTGTTGACATGTTTGACACTATTTCATTGTTAAGATTTGTTCTTAACTCCAGGGTTCTAACAGATCCAGAATAAATATTTTCTTTAACCTATAAGGAAAACATTTTTGAAGTAGATAGATAACCAGTACTACACTTTATTAAACTTATCTTAAAGAATATTTTGCTTTCTGTCATACTGTGAGGTAAACATGATATTTTCCATTGTTAATCACAGCAAATATTAATCAGATTTAACTAAATTCCATCAAACCATAGTGCACTTGTTTGAAGAATAGTATTATTTATATTTTGTGTGTTTGACACCAAAAATTAACTATTTCTAAGTCTACTATTTGTTGTAAGAACATTCTGAAAATATTTATGTTAAAAAAATCTGCCATGATAAATGAAACATCATTGCAAATTTTAAATCTTAGTGTAGTTATAAACTTAACACATTCTTAATAATGATGGAATTATAAGTATTCTGGTGTCATGTTATATAAATCTGCTTCTAGATTTGAGTGTACAAGTTAATCATTTCTTAAAAATTATAGAAACTTATTGTTTTATTATAGCTGTCTCCTTGTGAAGTATCTAATATTTTTTAAATATTATCTCTTGCAGTCTGTATAAAATTATATTTTCAGTGACAGAATCTATTTTTTTTTTTAATGTAATACCCTTTGATGGAGTTATATCTGTTATGTAATATTATAGGAAATGTGTTTAAGCATTTTTAATTGTATGCATTATTTCAGAATAATAGCTGCTCATTGATTGACTACATCACTGTTTCATGTAAAGTTTCACAAATCATCTGCTAATAAAACATCATATTTCAATGTAATATCATTTACCTTTCTCCTAATGTGGTGATAGGAATGTTCCATGCTTGGATATATTTCCTTGAGTGATTCTTAATAACTATATTTCTTCACTTCTCAGATTTATGTAGTAAATGATAGGAACACATTCAGTGCATTTACTATTTTCTGAGAATTTCCTTGTGAGAACCAGAACACATTTTACATCTTTAAATCTGCCGTTTATTCATAGAAGTCACCTTGGCTTATATACAATGATGTCAGCTATTTTTTATCGGATTCCACTGACTGTAGGTGTTTAAGAGCTGCAGCGATTCCCCTTAGATCTCATCTATATAGTCGGGCCATTCATTCGACTGCATCCCATCTTGGTTATGGCAGTTGGAAGTTATTTGTGTTGGGCGTACTTTGTCCTCTCTACTGCAATTTACGATCAACTAAAAAGTATCAGTGTGTTCCTGAATGGCAAACTATGCGGTTTATAATGGCAATGTTGTTGTTCTGTGCTGTTTCTTGAGAAGATGTAAAAAGATGGAAAGTTTGGTTTCATCTTCTCATACATGAAAAAATTTCTTTCTCCTTGTATTTGCTATGGCGAGAATTTAACAAAGAAGAAAAATGAAAAAGTTTTTATATGATGTCCAAGGAACTGTTCAGGGAGCAATGTGAGATACTTCCTGAGAAAATAAGGAAAAGGGCACAAACAGGACTACCAATGATGATTTGTAATTATTAGACTCTGGGAAAGTATTTTGATTTAAAAAATAAAATGTTTGATGTCTAGCGAAAATTTGAAAGGCTTGAGGTTGTTGGTGAAAAGAGGAAAATATGTAACAGTCTCTAAAAACATTATTTAAATATTCATATTATTAAACAAAATTTAAGGATTTATTTTGCCAAATGCAAGAAAAAAACAACTAAAATTTGCTGAAGTATTTGTTTCAGCAATGTGCCAATCAAATGACGAAGACCATTATTGATGGATATATGGAAGGAATTCAGTTCCAGGAAGATGAAAAGGTGGGATTCGTTGTGATTGTGATTTTGTCCCTGCTGAAATTACACTTTCTTCTGATTAAGGAGCGAGTTGTGAATTTTGTAGGCAGCTATAATTTCTAAAATAATATAATCAGTGCTCAACTTTGTGAGAGTTGTATACTGTGTTGCACATCTTTATTGGGACAGATGAGGAAAAGTGTATGCAATAAGTAACTACAACAACGATGAAGGCACTATTGACCTTGCTGCCTATGCACCCTAAACCCTTAATAACGATCAAGAAAACATTGTTTTCTTTTATAGATTCATCAGAAGCCAACAGTTGTGAAGCTGCTTATCCCAATATTTACTAACAGCAAATGTGGCACTATCTTGGTAATAGAAATATTGTTTGAATTATATTGAATAAAAAATAACATTACATAGATACTAAATCATACATCTTTGTTTCTGATACAAAACAACCTTATCTAATTAAAACAGCAGGTATTTAAAAATTAATAAATTATCTAGATATGACAAAATATTGCTTTTTAAATGAATAGAGAAAGAAATTTATTTGCAGTATTCCTAATTATGAACAATAGAGATGATAATGTAGATTATCTGTTACCAAACATATTGTAAACAGTATGAATTTCACTCATTCTGTGATGCAAATTATTATTGGAAATGTATATTCCACTCTTATCACTTGAGCTGCAACTTACCATGCCTTATCCAAACCGCTGTTGTTTGAATAACCTGGCAATGTATGGTTACAATATCTGCCAAAAATTATGGAAACGAAATGAAACTTCTTGGGTTGAAAGGGTATATGATGATTCAGTGATTTTAAAATTGAGTTAAATTTACAAAGATCTTGGTGGTACAATCACACATGTCGGTATGAGCGTTGCTCCAGAGATAGCCTGAATGCATGCACTGATTCAGTTGGAAAGGAAATTCGTTGATCCTCTCCTGAGACCAACTAGCCGACAACTGTTGTAACTGGTCCTTTATACCGTGGATACTGTCACTGGTACTGATTGACTTCTGAGATGCTGCCACATATGAACTTAGTATCTCATTGACCGCGGGAGTTCTTCAGCATCGTGCACACAGTTCATAGAGACAGGTGCCACATGTGGGCGAGCATTGTCCTGTTGGAAAATTGCACCTAAGATATTGACGAATGTGGATGCAGGATGTCCGTTACGTACTGTTGTGCAATTAAGGTTCCCTCAGTCACTACTAATCGTGACCTGAAGCCATACCCGATGACTTCCCAAGCCATAACGGCAGGAGTAAAACCGCTGTGCGTCTCCAAAACTTTGCAAGAATGAAACCTCTCACTAGGCCATATCCGTCAACGATGGTCATTCCAGGCAGAGCAGAATCTTGATTTGTTGCTGAACATAGAGCGACGCCATTCAGCTGCAGTCTATGCTTATGAATTGGGGGACTATTGAATATCTTACCGTTTGAATTGTGGTGCTTACGGCAGCCTACACATACTTTCTAATCCGGCTGCTTCTAGTCTCCGACCAGTGGTTCGGCATCACACAGAATAATGCAGTATTCTATTACTTGTTCACTAATGGGAAGCTCAGATGTGAAGAGGTTACAGTGTGCTTGGTGCACAATACAGCGATCCACCCTTGTATTAGTCAGATGTGGTTGACAGGAATGGAGACGACGAGCACGCCTGCCCTCACGTTTCTACACAGTCCTTCACTGGGCAACTATCACATCTGAATACTTTAACTCAACTGTAATTTGACTTTAGGGAAGAAGTAGAAATCGCAGGGGCGGGGGGCATCTTTGAAGGGGGGTCGGGTTAGAGCTAATGTGGTCCTCACAAATAGATGTGTGCAAGCGTGTTGTCATGGTGACATAATCGGTTTGATTTATTTTATATTCTAGGCCATTGGTGCCTATCATTTTAACTTCAGTCTTTTCAAAACTTCTCTGTGACAAACGATTGAAACAAATCCTCGTGGACAATATCATGAGTTCTTTAAAGCAATCACTGATTTAATGTTTCTTTGAAACACTTGCGCTTTTTTTTCGGCTGCTGAGAGTTTTGGCCATTTTACTGGCAATCCATTGCAAACCACAGTTGGATGGTTGCTTGCTGTCCATAAGACGAATAATAAACTTCTCAACATTTGTTCTCATATTCATTGCATCAATTGTAATTATTTACATCAAGGGCGTATATAAGGGGGGGGGGCCCGCCCCCCCCCCTCCCGAAATAAAAATAAGTACCGTAATCTGAATTATTTTAATGAATCATGCGCGAAATAAATAAAATGTATTATTAATTATATCTTTTTATATTATAATGACTTCCATACTTACATTTTTTAATGTATACTGTTAAGATGTTTATCTGACACCCGCAATAATTCGTTTGAATCGCCCGCCGAACCGAATATTACGCGTAGGCCTATAGTTCTCTCGTTCTCCGCTTCGCGTCGTCTTTTCAGTTCCGAAAGATTACTCGCAAGCGAGTTGCGCCGTCTGGTATATGTTCGCGTTCTTGATGATATTTTACTTTCTGATTATTTTAATAAACATTTTTCTCTTCAATAAACGAGATACTTTTTCCAAATTTCCAAGATGTATATATTAAAGTTGACCGTAAGTGAACCACAGTCGTAATGAAGAGGCAAGCTCCAAAAAACCAAGTGTTAATAATCCTGTTGGTGATAGTCATGAAGTCGTTAGTGTTAAGAAAGGACAAAGTCTGACGGTGACAATGCTGAATTCGGTTGCGTTGGTAGAATTGCTTCTTGTGATGTCGCTACTTCGAGCTCAATTAATGTTTTTCCGGTTATGGAGGATAGTAGGCCTAACCAAGTAATGAAAAATATTTATGATATTGGAAAATACTGTCAAAAAAATCTCATTCAGTCTTTCACAAACGAAAAATGAAAATATTTTGTTAGAAAATGATTGGAAACCTCAGCCTTGGTACAATCACTAGTTCAAACCCAACTCGATCTTTTCAAATGAAGTGGCTAGAAGATTTAATGTAGTTAGCTTATTCAGAGGAAAAATCGGGATTTTTTGAAAGTACTGCGTGTTATTTTCCCATACTATAAATGTAGGGAAAGGAGAACACCAAATAATAGGGGCATTGGTTACTCAGGCTTTTACCAAATTAAAAAAGCATGGGAAATGTTTATCCTACCATAAGAAATCTGTTTTGATCGCTGAAAACACAAAAGCGATAGTTAAGAACAAGGCAGAAAGTGTTATCAATCATGTAATTGCGCAAAGAAGACTGGATATTGAGAATAATAGAATACGGCTAATCCCTACAATACAAACAATACGATTTTGCGGAAGGCAACAAATAGCTCTAAGGGGTCATCGTGACTCTGGGCGAATAAGCCTTGAAGAACCAAACCAAAATGATGGGAATTTTCGATCGTTGTTGAGATACCGAGCCAACAGTGGAGATAATATTCTTAAAGACCAGTTAACGACCAGTGGTGGGAAGACGATGTACACAAGTTCTTTCGTTCAAAATGAACTTACTAACACATTTGGTCACATAAAAAATTGTAGAAAATGTCAGAAAGTCTGTTTTTTCCGTTTTAGCAGATGAAACCACTGACATCAGCCAAATTGAACAGTTTTCTCTCTGTGTACGTTACGTAGAGGACCAAAGTTTCAAAATCAGAGAAGATTTTCTGACTTTCGTTCCCGTTTATGACTTAACTGGAGCAAGTTTGGCTAACACAATATTAGGGACCTTGTCAACATTAGGACTTGACCTAAACAAAATGAGAGGCCAAGGGTACGATGGCGCTGCCACGATGAATGGGCAATTCAGAGGAGTACTAGCTTCCACCAGAGAAAAGTTACCGTAGGCTCTGTATACACATTGTTCTTCACACACTCTAAATTTGTGTTTGTCAGATGTGAGGAGAATACCTTCTATAAGAAACTGTATGGGTGTCATAAAAGAAATCTGTAGATTCTTTCATATGTCAACAAAAAAAACAAAAATAACAGAAATATTGAAATCATCGATTTCTGAATGTTGTCCAGAACAAAAATAAAAAAAAATAAATAAATTAAAAAAAAAACTTAATTTACTGTGCGAAACGCGATGGGTAGAAAGACACAACTCACTAATTTTATTTAAAGACATTTTGGAACCTATCTTTCTCTCCCTTTGCAAAATAGAAGAGGAATTCAGTGACTCAGCATCTAAGGCTCACACTCTAAGCAGTGATATTAGTCAATTTTGCATTTCTTGTTAATCTTTTTGTTTTGAGCCGGATGCTATCAACCACGCATAACTTATCTGAGCAGCTTCAAAGCAAAAATATAGATCTTCCACAGGCCTTGACTAACGTTACGAGTGTGTTGCTCCTTCTGTCGAAGGAGAGGGCAAACGCTGATAACTCATTTAAAGCCTTGTATAATCAAATAAAGTCATTCGCTGCTAAACATGACATTAAGGAAGAGATTCCAAGAATTTGCAGCCTTCAAACAGCACGTAGCAACGTCCCTTTCACCACAGAAGAAGAATTCTATCGACGATCTGTTTATGTGCCATACCTGGACGATTTTTGTGATTCACTGAAAGAACGCTTTGAATTTCACAAGGAAACAGTTGCATCCTTACAAAACATCCTTCCACAATTGTGTATCATAACAGATTTCGGTTCATTGGAGGCTGCTTTTAGTTTTTATGAAGAAGATTTGTCACATAAAGAGATTGTGCGAAGGGAGTTTATGTTATGGAAAGAGAAGTGGAGTCAGGGAAATCCTTCAAATCTTCCATGTTCTCTAGAAACGTGTGACAAGACTTTCTTCCCCAGCATTTATACCCATCTGAAATTACTCGCAGTTCTTCCTGTTTCTGTCGCAACCGTAGAGAGAACAATCTCCAGCCTGAGAAGACTGAAAACTTACCTAAGGAACAGCACATCTGAAAGTAGGCTTAACGGACTTGCTTTTCTTTCTATCTACATAGACAATATAGTTAGTGACGATGAAGTTCTTGATAAGTTTGCAAGTGTATCAAGAAACCTAGACTTTGTTTTTTAATCTTTGAATATATAAAAAGTGAAGTTCCTTTTTGTTAGTTTTGTTCTTCTTTTATTGTATTCTTTTTGTCAGTTGGATAAACGATTAATGAAACAATTTCGTTGCATTTTCATTGACATTGCATTTATTAAACCTTCTTTTAAGGCCTCTCCAAACGATACTCGAAAGAGTCATTTGAATGATAGTTGATAAAACACATATATGCATGTGTATATAAAAAGAAAAAATAGGGGACTAGGCAATTTATACATCCATTACAAAACAAAACATTATGTATATCTAGAACCCCTCCAAACACGATAATAAAAATCGCGTATTTGACTCTTTTAGTTCGGATAAGTGTTTACAGATGAGACATTATTAAAATCTTGACCAATGTTTGAAATAATAGTAACTGAGATCTTTTCATCATTTGGTTTGTTTAAAAATAGATATATTTTTTATTATTTAATGTGAACAATAAAGAAACGTGATCTCGGTAAAGTAAAAGGGGCATGCAGCGCAAATTACCCTCTGAATATGAACAGAAAAACTGATATAAAGTATTATGGGGTTGTCTACTTAAAATTACTTAACCTAACCTTATATTAATCTTGCCCCCCCCCCCCCCCTAAAATATATTCTATATTCGCCACTGAACTAATGTTAAACAGATTCGACTCTATTTGTTACCCCTCCATTATGGACCGTTACTACTATCGCATTATTCCAGTCATTTGGTACGCACCAAATATCAGGACTCAATTTAATTAACGTTTCAAGATAAGGCGCAGTGTCACATCCATTATCCTTTAAACATCTGTAGTAATATTATTAACACCAGTGGCCTTGGGGATTTTTACCTTTTGCGGTTACTTCATTAAATCCTTAGGATAAATTTTAAAACTTTCTGAATTCTAATTGTATGGGCAGGCTCGTTACAGTATTTTTGATAACAATAGATATTTCTGGATGCATCAATCAGTGATCCCCTGCAATAATAAT
>JARYHS010006964.1:9190429-9246367 GCA_031002005.1 Vandiemenella viatica | reverse complement strand
ACAGAATACTTTCAGAGACAAACTGGCTAACTTGGAAACCAAACTTATTGACCTGGAGATCAAACCGAATAACTTGTTTGACTTGCAGATCAAACCGAGGCTTGCTGCGTGTCTTACCTTCTGTAAGCGACTACATGATTACTGCGTGCTGTTCTGTAAAGAATGAAGAACGACTGGAGCGTGCAAGTTAGGTTTGTACCAAGTCTGAAAATGCTGAGATAGGGCGTCACCACGTGACTTATTGCGTGATAGTGCTTCCGCTGGCTAGTAGCAGCGACTTATAACTCGCACATTCAATGACAAAATTTACATACCAGTTCTCAAATAAAATTAAATACTGTTTATTATCTTGGTTCCCTTACAGCAGTTTCCGATTTGAATACAGCTTTGGCAGTTCTCATAAAGCATTCTAACTTCAGTGATCAAGTTTTGTTACCTTTTGTTTGTACAGACATTCCCAAAGTTTATCTCTAGTATGCTGTCATAGGCCTTTTCAATATCTAAGACAATATGTTACATCCCTTCCCCTCTCCCAGTGTGTTTCCATGATCATTCGAGCAGTGAATAGGAGATCTGTTAGTTCAAAATCCATACTGCTCTTTCAGCTGCGGTTCAACGACTTTCCTCAGCCTACCTTCTATAATATTCTCCATTAGCTTGAGGCTATGGGGTAGAAGAGTTATTCCTCCGTAATTATTAAATTTTCTTTGGCTACCCCTTTTAAATAATGAAACTATGATTCCCTTTATCCAATCAGAAGGGGATTTTTCTTCTTTCCAGATGGTGTTCATTTCTCTATATGTCCAGTGAAGACCATGGATTTCTTCTGCTCTGGTCATACCTATATTTACTTCATCTAGGCCTTGTTATTTGCCTTTAGCCACGCTGTTCAGCGCTTTTTCAACTATGACCATGTCAGAGGTGATTGTAAACTTCCATCTTGATTTCCTATTCTTGAACTGCTCTATTCTTTGCTTATTGTTTGATTCCCATTGAACAGATGCTCAAACTATTTCCTTTTCTCTTCTCTTACTTCATCTCCTTTCCGGATAATTGTTCCATCTTCTTTTTCCAGGGCCTTAATGGTTCAAATGTGTTTCTTTTGGATCTTAAAATATTTTACAACAGTTTCTTATTGCTCCAGGTATCCTCCTGTATTTTCTTTCTAATTCTAACCAAATCTTTTCTTTTCTTATGATTTTCTAGACTTATAGTTTCAATTACTTGTAACATTGGTCTAGTTCCCTTAGTATATCTTCGCTTCTTCCCTGATCCTTCCAATTTTCCTGATCCCTTTGTCTTTTGACCATCATTCTTTCTTTTATAGCATTTTAGATAGTGGTATTCCAACAAGGTGTTTGTTTCTTTATCTTTTGTTCTCGATTTAGTTTTGGCAGCTAGATTGGCAACTGTGTTTACAAGGGCTCTCGCAACATTTTCCATTTTTCTTCTGCCAATCCTATTTCACTTTTGGGTACAAGATCACATATGAATTGGTGAGATGCAGTAGGAAAACATTCCACTTTTTGGCCGTTTTAAACTAAGATAGCCATTTTCTTCGTTAACCCAACTTCCATCTATTGACCTATAGAGAGAGAAAATTCCTCAACTTCTAATGGGTTAATACAAGCTGTTAAAATTTGAGTGACATGCAAAAGAAAAGATTCCGGGAATGTTTTCCTTCTTGCTCTCACTAGTCTGTTAGTTCAGACTTTCTATGGCAGAGCACACTATTTAAAGACAAAATTAACGATGGATACATAGTATTTGATAACATGTTTCATTTACTTCCAGTTCAGGAAATGTTTTATCTGAGGAAATTATCGCACATTGTGTTTTGTATCCATAACCTTGCAAATGGTAAATCTGGTGTTTTATACTTACCACAAGGAATCTTGTAAAAAGGGACCTGGCGAAGTTTGTAGCAGTGTGATTATGTAAACACATGCATACCACCTGAAGTGAAAACTCTGGATGTGTTCAGTGGTGCCACTGGCGGACAAAATCGAAACCACACCCTCATCAAGTCTTACTGAGGCTTACCATGATTGACCGGTTTGAAAAAATGCATAGACATAGCTTTCTACAGTTAGATATTTTGCCAATGTGAAGAGATCTTTGCGATTCCAAGTTCGAATAACCACACCTTTACAGTATGGCACCTCCATTCAAAATGCCAAGAAAAAATCACCATTTGAAGTGAGATCTGTTAAAACTAATCAGATACAAGTAATGGTGGCCCTCAATATTCAAGAAGTATACAAATAGTCTCCAGCATCAAGCTGATTTCCAGATTAGTCATTACAGCCACCTCATATACTGAAGAGATCAGAAAGGGTTTGTTGAAGCATTAAATTCATAAATGGATTGAACAGTGATATTTTCAACTTTACAAACAACGTGGTGGTCTGATGCTACCAGTTGGCCGTGCTTACGACCATAAAGTTCCAATTGACCAGAAAAAGATCATGGATTTGGCCAAGATAATGCAGTAAATTCTACATGAACATAAAGAATTCTACAACTCAATATTGCAATGGTCTGCAGAAAGTGATACAGAAGAACTTGACTAAATGCTTGAGATGATCTAAGAGGGAGACACTATTCAAACTTACTCACTCTCTTTTCTTTGTTTAATATTTATCTGTGTATTGTGATTTCTGTTCTTTACCTACCTTTATGTGCACAAGTATTTCTGAATGTAATTCTCCTATATATTTTTTTAAATTTTACTTTGAATAAACTTCAAATTAATTGAATATTTGAAATATACTACATTCAGCAATTGGTAAGATGCAAAAGGAAAATATTCCGTGCTCTTTGGATGTTAATTCTCGGTCAGGAGAATATTATATGATCTTGAATAAGTGAAAAATATTCACCTCAATTAGTACTACAAACCACCAATAGTAACTTTTTCTCTCCCTTACTATTTCCCTTTTATAACGATTTTTTTTGTTTCCTTAAAAACTAAGTCACATGGAATGTTTTCCTTCTGCATCTCACCAATTCATATTATCTTTTGATATTCTGCAGTCTTTTTGGATTCTTCAGTTTCCAAATTTTTATCTTAGCTTTTTCCTTGTTTTTAATTTAACTACTCCAACATTTCTGATTTTAGCAATTAACAAATGGTGGTTGCTGTCTACATTTTCTGCAGGTAACACTTTCAAATTTATGATGGAGGCACCTGTTTCTCGATCAGGACTTCTGTTGTTTATCCTGTTATATTTATTGACTTTGTGGCTGGCCCTTTTCGTAAAGTACGTATTTTTGATAATGAGGTTGTTCCTCAGACAAAAGTCAAGAAAGCTTTTCCCTTCTGTGTTCCTATTTCCTAAGCTAAATAGTACTATCACATTGTAATATCCAGTTCTATCCCTGCCAACATGTGCATTGAGATCTCTAATGATAATAATGTTATATTTCTCAAGGTATGCTAGGATATTATTTATTTTTTTCTACCTATGAATAACCAGCTAGGGGAGCATACACCTGTATTAATTCTATCACCCACATATTCTATATCTTTCACTGCATCAATGTTACTCCTCTGACTCCTCCTTCCTCATTACTTTTGAAATAAGGACCTGGACTTATCGCCAAAATAGTGGAGTTGAGTGTGCCATTATCACTGTCGCATTCGGGAGGACGGCGGTTCGAATCCCCATCCGTGCATCCAGATTTGGGTTTTCCATTGTTCCCCAAATCACTCCAGGCAATTGCCGGGATGCTTCCTTCAAAAGGCCATGGCCGAATTCCTTCCCATTCCTTGCCCCCATCCTTTCCCGTCTCTAAAGACCTCGCTGTTAAGCAGTTAAAAAAAAATTATCACAGTAAAATGTGCAAGTTTTATAATGCAAGTGTACTGTTGGAAGTTATTGGCTAGGCTCACTGAAGGATTTCCTTTCAATGCATTTTTTTTGTGTTCTTCTTTTGTGTTGGTGAATTGGAATGCATTTGCTTTGTTACTGACTGTAGTGAGTCTGATTGAGATAAGTCAATTTCAAGTTATTAACATAACAGAAATATACCATCGGTTGAGCCTCGCCATGGGTAAACTCGTATCTGTGCATTTCTCAGGTTTCAACTCCTACCTGGCTATTCAGATTTTGGTTTCCCATTGTTTACCAGAATCCAACTTCGTCTGGTCAGCTTGATAAATATATTATTTCCTGTAGTTATGATATTGTAGCTGTGGATTTTGTCAATGAAAATGTTTTTGAGTCACAGCAAGTATTTTATGTTATCGTTGTGTTGCAAAGTCATTCAGTGTTAGATCACATGCAGCTATTGCTCACAATATTTGTTACATGGTGAAATTCGCATAATTCATTTTTACTGGGTTTAAATTGCAACAGTGCCAACTCTAGGAATCTGATAAATATGGTACATGCCCCAGGTGGAAATTTCATGGGGTGGCAAAATCAGTCACTGGGTTTAGATTATTCTGCGTATAGTAAGTTCCTTTAGATCTAAGAGCTTATTAAAACATTTGTCTGTCTCTTTTAGTTACTACTTATTTTGATGAACTCTTATTAGGTCAGTGGTTGCCTTATTCATGTATTAGGGATATAGGTATTAATAAAAAAAAGGTAGTTAAGTGTATCCTTTCCTTTTATTCTCAACACTGTCCCAATTTTCCATCAAAATATTAATCATACAAGCAATTTGGCTTAGGGAGAACAAGAAAGCCCTACTGTTGTATCTAACTATAGGTTAATAAACTTGTAGCCGGTAGGCAGTATAGCATATTGTGTTATACAAGACCATCATTACCTGCTTTTCTCGTAAGTGTGTACTCCCGACACAGTTATCAACATCTAACTTTTTCTGTACGCAGATGTCCAACTGAGTGACTCCTTTTTACTCGTAGACCACTTCAGATATCCTCTTGCAGACACACATCACGTTGGAGCCTGGCACCTTCTCTTCGTGATTTACCACTCTGTCATCTGGCTTAACGCAGAGGGCCAAAAAGGTCTGTGAATTGGCTGTCCACCCAAACGCTCCTCAGAATAAAACAGTTTCATTAAAAATTTCTCAGGAATATTAGACTTATCCTCACAATCTGTCTTCCGTCCATCCTTGGCTGCTTCAAAGTTACACAGCAGCTACAGGATAAATATAAGCCTACTGAAGGATTCACAGTGGCTATCCTGGTGATCGTTTGTGAAGATATTTGGAAGTGCACTGCCTCTGAAGGGTCATTGTTGGGTTATGTGGACAACTTCTGTTATTCTGAAGGTTGACTAAAAATTGCCTGTTGCTGGTGATCTCATTTTTTGTGAATTTTGTACATGTATCAAAATAATGATTATCGACTTTCCATATTAATTTAAATGGATAAAAATAGTGCATTTATGTTTCCTTCATATCTACAAGAGTCACTCGACTCTAACTAGTGTATACAATGCTGACGTGACACGAAAAGATGGCTGATTTTTAGGGGATTGTGCATAAACCACGTGGTTCAGTCTAGGGGAGGGGAGGGGTTGGCTTGAAAGCTACGCTGGACTACGTGGGGGAGGGGGTTCCAAGACAGGCCACTTAACTTTTCATTCATATTATTTGTCACAGTTAAAATGAGATACAGAAAACAGATGTAAATATTTATTTCCATCATTTATTTATCCCTGTTTGTAATTTACGATAATCTGACAAGAGAAAACAGTACAAAATGTCTTCTGGAATCACTATGAAAGAAAGCTACGTGCTACCCTGCGGGGGGGGGGGGAGAGACAAACACGTCAGGCTACGTGGGGGGAGAGGGGCTTCACAGTAGGCCAAAATGGAGCTACGTGGTTTGTGGATGCTCCCTTATGAACAACATGCAGCTGTGAAGTTTTTTTGTTACTCAAAAAGAACGCAGTGGAAACTATTGTGATAATGCTAACAGCTTACGAAGAACATGATCTTAGTAAAACCCAAGTGTACTACTGGTCTTCTCCGTTTAAAAAGGGAGAAATGGGCAGTGAAGATCAGACTGTTCAGATCGCCCCTTAACAGCTCCAAGCAAGAACTATATCGGCAAAATCCGTAATCTGATCAACGAAGATCAATGCAGGACAATCTGCCTATTTGAGGACTTATCCTCGTTGTTCTGCAACTCAATTCAGTGCATTTTGAACATTGATTTCGGAATGTGAAGAGTGACATCAAAGTTTGTGCTGATACTTCTCACCAGAGATCAAAGTGATCAGATCCTTCAAGCCTGTCGTGAAATGATGGACACGTTCAAAGACGATCCATGGTGTTATGGGTAGGATTCAGAAAGTAAACAACTGTCAGAAGTTTGGCGCGAAAACGTGAGGATTTGTGGAATCAGGAGAGGTGTTTCTGCATCACGAGAATGCTCCCGTGCGCACGGCATTGCTTTTGGTCTCAACGAAGGCTACTACCTTATCCCACGCGTTTGAATCGCCATATTTAGCATCTTCAGATTTTTTCCTTAGGATGAAAGGGACTTGAAATGGAGGCGTTTTGCCAATGACGTAGGCATAAAACGCGATGTCACGAAGGTGCTAGCAGGTATAAAAGAGGA
Source organism: Vandiemenella viatica (assembly GCA_031002005.1). Lineage (NCBI taxonomy): Eukaryota > Metazoa > Arthropoda > Insecta > Orthoptera > Morabidae > Vandiemenella > Vandiemenella viatica. The sequence continues at coordinate 9,239,823 of JARYHS010006964.1, read as the reverse complement.
CAAATTTAGAAGGTGCTTCCAATACTGGCATGAACGTTTTAATATGTGAATGAATGCTAATGGAGAGTACATTGAAACAGATTAAGGTTGTATTTGAAAAACAAGAAAACAAATGCTTTCAATAAAAAAAAAAAAATCTGATTAATTCCCCTCGTAGCTTCATCATAAAATTCTTTGTTTTGGTTGGTTCATTGCTAACAGAACATCATCAAAAGTTATTGAAAGTTTATAAGGAGTCTGTTACTTTACTTTCAACACTGAACAAATGGCTGGTTGTATAAAACATTGAAAATTATACATATAAGGCTTACCAACAACTGGGTTGGGGCAAGCCCAAAATAAATACGTCGAGAATGTGGAACAATTGGTCTATCGGCAATTCATGCTGTTTCAAATAGCTAAGGTGAGGCATATCAAGAAGAAGGGTACGGCCATTTTACATAAAAAATTAAATTCCACAAAGCTTGGAACATAAATGGATGCTGAATTTGTTAAATGCTGAGCCAATTCAAATTTAAAAACGAAGTTCTTAGTAATGTACTGACCGTTTTAACTATAATTCAAACTAGTTTCTGTTCCAATTTGTTATTGTGGCAGAGATATAGTTTCTTTCTGCAGTGCCTCTATATAAAGTGTAGTATTATTCACTTCTTGTTAAGCACATTGCATTTGTTTTTACATACAATAAAATATAGCAGTAAAACAGCTGAAGAAGTTGCTTTATGAAGCCAGAGAACGAAATCTGTTGAATTCCACTATGTGAGACTTTATTAGCAAGTAAAAATTCACACCATCAACGATTATAGCACACTATGTGTTGATATTTAACTTCCAATGCTCCATAGTGGCTGGAAGTCAGTAGATCTATACCCAAAAATGGGAAATCGGTTGTGTCTGTTAGATAGGTAGAAGCTATTGTTTTGAGATGCAAAGGGACACCTTTGTATCGATTGTCTAGAAAATTTTAAAACTACTGGCACAATGTACGCAATATTTTGACCAACTAAATAAAATATATTGTAAGAAGATAATGAAAACTAATCTTATTTGTTCAGGATATTGCACCTACTGTATGAAGGTGTTAGGCAGTAGAGAAATGAGGGACGTGTATCACTAATTGTTGTAACTTCCATCCAATTTACTAGATTTTTCTAGCTGTGAATTCCATGTACTTTCATGGCAAAAGATATATTATATGGAAAATATTTTTACTCACACAAAATGATAGCAGACATAGATGGATATTTTTCAGACCAACTAGAATCGCACATCAAGAATTGAATTAATTATTAAAAGAATATTGGGTATAGTACATTAAACTACAGTGGAACTGTGTAGAGAGAAGATGTTTATTTTTCTAAAAATTTCTTTCCCTGCCAGCCCGACAAATTTCACCTTACCCTCGAATGCATTGCTTGTTAATTTTTATGTAGAAATTTGAATTTATTTTTCACTTATGGGAACCTATTTTGCATAATATGAAAATATTTTCTCCATCTGGCGCCATCTGCATACAGATGGTTCGTGGCCATCAGGGAATAGTTTTTCATGTTATTTGTTGCTCTTATTAAGCATTCATAGATATTGAACCACTGAGGAAGGCTCTCCAACTAGTCTACTACTCTCTTAACGCTATTTCCATCTAAGCTGATTAGCAAGTGGATTTTTTTAATTTAAATGCCAAGTTCCATTTATGCTGTGTTCTTTCTGGAGAAAACAAGTTTTTTTTGCATTGTACATGAAGATTTCAGTGTCAGCGTGCAGTGTGTGTTGTTTATCCCTTAACAGTTTATTTTGCTAAGTGTTCTGAAAAATGGCTTCATAATACAATTAGAAAAATATCACATATGGTATATATCCTCTTCTAATTAATTTCAGTACAGCATTCTTATTGTGTTGACGTATTTATTCTCAAGAGTTAGAAATTTCAAATAATTAAGGTAGATACACTCCTTGATATAAAAATTCTATTGGATATTCAATAAAGCATGCAAAACATTTGTTTTAACATCATCTCAACTCCGAAAAAAATTATCTTCATGCAAAATGAGGCTTCTCAAATTTTCATTTTGTAATTAATTTTGATAATTTCTTTATTTTTAAACCGTAAATATTTCTTTTAAACATCTAATATCAACTAATTTTTGTGAAAACCTATATCCTTATTATCTCTATTTGTCTGGGCACTAAACTTTTTGTTTTTAAAATAATTTTTTCCATTTTGTTTAATGTCAGTGCAGAAATTAACTCTGTTTATATTGTGGTTTTAACTTTTTCAGCTTATAATAAAAATCCCTTGATAGAAAACCAGAGATGTTACTCTGTAGACAATGTAATTACTCTGTTGAGTCATATGACTAATTCATTTCAGTTTTCTTTAGGGAAATTTTTTTTATTTTGTCATATTATATTTTTTGTTGTTAATGTATATAAATAGGCATTATTTTGTTTTGTAATCGTGTTGTAATTCACATGTTAACTATATAACTGTCTAATTTAGAAGATATTGAAGCATAATACAAAAAATTTCTTATATTATATCTCATGGGTCTTTACTATAAATCACAATTTGCACAGTCAGGGTTTTCATATTACAAATATTTAGTTGTTAAGCTTTAGTAGCAGTGTAGTTTGTTACTTATAGAGAATAAAATTATATAACAATGAATTACATATTAAAAGAATTGAGTTTAATAGTTGTAAAAGAATTAGTAAGTATTGTAGTTGTAAAACTGAAACATATCTATTAATAATATAATTTTCAGTGTAATAAGTAGTCGTCATATATTAACATGCAATTTTTCCTGTTTCTAGGGATGACTGCAAAAAATGTAGTTTTAGTTATGAGCAGCAACGTTCTTCTGTTGAATTCCAAATGAACAAAATAGTGAAGGAGCCAGTTACTACCTATAGCTGTAGTAATGGGATTAATTTCGACCAGAGCTCATATTCGTGTGAGGGGTTGGGAGAAAGTTTTACAAATTACTCTACCATCAGACATGACAAGAAGTTTCATTCCAGTGAATGCGATTTTTCTTCTGATGTTTCTGCGAAGCCATTTAAAAACTCTAGTAGCTTTAAGAATCAGCGGATTCATTCTCATAAACGCCCGTTTTCTTGCGATTTTTGTGGGAAATCATTTAAACAGTCTGGAAATCTTGAACGTCATCAGCAGATTCATTCTCGCGAACGCCCGTTTTCTTGTGACGTTTGCAAAAAATCATTTACACGATTGGAACATCTTAAAGGTCATCAACTAATTCATTCTGGGCAACGCCCGTTTTCTTGTGATACTTGTAAAAAATCATTTACACGGTCTGGACACCTTAAAAGTCATCAGCGAATTCATTCTACAGAACGCCCCTTTTCTTGTGATGTTTGTGCACAATCATTTAGACACATTGGAAGCCTTAAAAATCATCAGTGGGTTCACTCTGGTGTACGGCCATTTTCTTGCGATTTTTGTGGGAAATCATTTACACAATCTGGAAATCTTGAACGTCATCAGCAGATTCATTCCAGCGAACGCCCATTTTCTTGTGAAGTTTGTAGTAAATCATTTACAAGGTCTGTATACCTTAAAAATCATCAGCTGATTCATTCTGGACAACGCCCGTTTTCTTGTGACATTTGTAAAAAATCATTTCTACGGTCTGTACAGCTTAAAAGTCACCAGCGAATTCATTCTACAGAACGACCCTTTTCTTGTGATGTTTGTGCACAATCATTTAGATACATTGGAAGCCTTAAAAATCATCAGTTTGTTCACTCTGGTTTACGCCCCTTTTCTTGCGATTTTTGTGGGAAATCATTTACACAGTCAAGAAGCCTTGATAGTCATAAGCGGATTCATTCTAGTGATCGTTTACATAAATGATTTATGCTCTCTGGTGGTTTTATATGGCATCAGCGGATTTATTAACCCACCTTATTTAAATTTCTGTAGAATATATTTTACTGAAAATGGGAATCTTAAAAGTTATGTTGATTTAGATGATTGCATTATTTACTGTATTGTATCTAGAAAATATTTTACGTATTTCATATAGTTATAAAATCAAATCCAGTCAATTTTCTTGTGTGGTTTGGGGTAATGTTTTATATGTTCTGTTGCTCGTGAGTAAGATGAAATCATTCATTCCAAAAAATCCCATATAATTCTCATAGTCTTTTGTATGATTTGCTTATCTAAAGAGCATTAATAGCGATTAGATGAACTCAAGTTCCCTGAAAAATTTATAATTTGTTAAAACTCTAATCTGGTATTCATAGATAATCTGGTTATTTTTAATAGCAATCAAACAATTCTGTGTATGATGCAGAAATTTTCCTGTGAAGACTCCATAGGAGTGACACAGCCTAAAGTCAGTGGGAATTAAAAGTATGTTATATTTTACTTGGATATTCTTTCAGCTTTATTGGGAACATTTTTTGGTCAAGTGTCTTGAAAGGAATCAGAAATATGGTTAATTTTGTTTTTAAATTTTATTGTCATAATTTTTTCTTTTCACCTTTTTGAAAATAGGTACAAAAATCAAAATAATCATTGTTGTCATTCCCATTTGTTGAGACAATCATTAAGTATTGTTATTCAATTTGATTTTGTTTTTTGTTAATATCTAGAAATATTCATTGTCTAAGGTTATGTCATTACTGCATGTAAACTTGTCTACTATTATTTTCTGGCTTCTATGGGATAAGATAAATTTCTCAGTAGAAAAAATGTGTTAGTTATATTATCTGATGAAACTGTTACCATAATAGTAGTTTTATAGAACTATTATAAGTGATTTAAACTATCATTTGTATAAATATTATGTAACTGGTATACATAATGTTTTAAGTTCTGTGAATAACCAAGTAACTATTTTTAATGTTCTGCCAGAAACCCTTCAGTTATGACCAATTTACTAGTTGGATCCAATACTAAGATAATATTTGATAAATGTACAATTTTGATGAATTGTGTTTTTGTCTGAGCTCCTTTTTGATATGTATCAGATTTCTTTCCTGTGTAGATTTTTATCTTACATTAGTAATGAATTAAAGCTACTTTACCATCATTGAAACACTTAATTCTGTTTTTCTTTTTTAGTTCTTAGAAAATGTAATTTACTGTTATTTCACAAATATAGTTAAAATTGGAATAATTATAATGTTCATCAACTTGTATTTTCCTTAATTAAAACCCTATCAGGACAGGGTCAATTGTTTACATGTTTGAAACTATTTCATTGTTAAGATTTGTTCTTAACTCCAGGGTTCTAACAGATCCAGAATAAATATTTTCTTTAACCTATAAGTGAAAACATTTTTGAAGTAGATAGATAACCAGTACTACACTTTATTAAACTTATCTTAAAGAATAATTTGCTTTCTGTCATACTGTGAGGTAAACATGATATTTTCCATTGTTAATCACAGCAAATATTAATCAGATTTAACTAAATTCCACAAACCATAGATTGAAGAATAGTATTATTTATATTGTGTGTGTTTGACACCAAAAATTAACTTTTTCTAAGTCTACTATTTGTTGTAAGAACATTCTGAAAATATTTATGTTAAAAAATCTGCCATGATAAATGAAACATCATTGCAAATTTTAAATCTTAGTGTAGTTATAAACTTAACACATTCTTAATAATGATGGAATTATAAGTTTTCTGGTGTCATGTTATACAAATCTGCTTCTAGATTTGAGTGTACAAGCTGATCATTTCTTAAAAATTATAGAAACTTATTGTTTCATTATAGCTGTCTCCTTGTGAAGTATCTAATATTTTTTAAATATTATCTCTTGCGGTCTGTATAAAATTATATTTTCAGTGACAGCATTTATCTTTTTTTTGAAATGTAATACCGTTTGATGGAGTTATATCTGTTATGTAATATTATAGGAAATGTGTTTAAGCATTTTTAATTGTATGGACATGAATGGATACAGGTAATCAGCCACGATGCGTATGTACGTGTCACCTGCCAGAATCGTATCTAGGTGTATGAGGGGCCCCATGCCTTTCCAACTGCACACACCACTGCAGACCCTCCATGAATAGTCTACATCTACATCTACATTCATACTCTGCAAATCACAAAAATTGTGGGTGGCAGAGGGTGCTAAGCACCGATCCTAAACCCGCCCATTCCAATCCCGAATAGTGCGAGGAAAGAAGGAATACATATAAGTATCAGTACGGCATCTTATTTCTCTAATCTTATCCCTCCGGTCATTGCGACCTAAATAGGTTGGCGGAAGAAGTATTTCATTGCACTCGAAATTTAAATTTTTTCGCATATTCTCCAATAAATTCGAACGCAAGCTACGTCGTCTGTCTTCCAAACTATCCCAGCCCAATCTATGAATCAATTCTGTGACGCTTTCATAAGTGCTGTAACAACAAGTCACAAATCTAGCGGCTCTCAACTGAGTCAATCAGAACCTTGCGATACGGGTCCCAAACACCACAACAGCAATCCAGATGCAGACGCACTAGTGTTTTATACACTATCTCCTTTGTTTGAGCATTACAATTCCTCAAAATACGACCTATGAATCGTAATTTTGAATTAGCCTTGCCTACGACGGAAGTTATGTGCATGTCCCATTTCATGTTGCTTTGTACTATCTCCCCCAGATACTTCACGGAATCAACCGTGTCAACAGGCAAATTGTTTATTTTGTAATCGTGAACAAACTGATTCTTCTTGTTACTTATCCGCATTGCCTTGCACTTTTTGCAATTTAGTGTAAGCTGCCATTTACGGCACCAATCGAAAATAGCATCCAAATCACTCTGAATTTCTAAGCAATCGTCGGAGCACCTTATTTCCCTATAGATAACCGCATCGTCGGCAAACAATCGCAACCAGCATTTGACTTTGTCACCTAATCGTTTATAAATATTAAGAAAAGAAGTGGACCTATTACACTTACTTGAGGAACGCCCGAAGTAACATTTATCTTAGAAGAGGCTTCCCCGTCAACAACGACATACTGTGATCGACTAGTTAGAAAATCACGTATCCACTCGCAAATCTAAGCCGAAATACCGTAAGCTCGAATCTTCGCTAAAAGTCGGTTGTGTGGCACAGAATCAAAAGCTTTCTGAAAATCCAAAAAAACTGCATCAACTTGCGAACCTGCATCAATAACTTTCATTATGTCGTGGGAAAATAAGGCCAATTGTGTTTCACACGATCTTTTCTTCCGAAATCCATGTTGACATGGTGTAAGTAACTCGTTCTCATCTAGAAACTTCATTATCTTCGAGCATATGACATGTTCCAGAATTCTACTGCAGACCGATGTTAGAGATATGGGTCGATAATTCCTAGGATCACTCCGATCTCCTTTCTTAAAAACGGGAATTACCTGGGTTGTCTTCCAGCTAGAAGGTACTTTTCTCTCTTCTAGTGATTTACGGAATATATCTGACAGAAATGGTTCAATATCCTCCGCGTATTCAGAAAATACTCTTACCGGTATACCATCAGGACCCGGCGCTTTATCCCACTTCAGGAGTTTTAATTGCTTTACAATTCCTACGCTATCAATTTCTATCGGATCCATCTCTAATTCCACACTATGTGGTAAAGTGGGGATGTTTTTCATCTTTTCTCGCGTGAATGAATTTTTGAATTCGGTGTTAAATACGGTAGCCTTGTCGCGGCTGTCTTCAAAGTCCCGTCCGTCTTTTATTAGAACTGGCTTATTGTTCCCACTACAACTAACTTTTTTCAGATACGGCCAAAATTTCTTAGGGTTTTCAGTGAGGCTCTTAGAGAGAGAATTTTCACGAAAGTTATTAAGAGCTGCACCGATTCCCCTTAGATCTCATCTATATAGTCGGGCCATTCATTCGACTGCATCCCATCTTGGTTATGGCAGTTGGAAGTTCTTTGTGTTGGGCGTACTTTGTCCTCTCTACTGCAATTTACGATCAACTAAAAAGTTTCAGTGTGTTCCTGAATGGCAAACTATGCGGTTTATAATGGCAATGTTGTTGTTCTGTGCTGTTTCTTGAGAAGACGTAAAAAGATGGAAAGTTTGGTTTCATCTTCTCATACATGAAAAAATTTCTTTCTCCTTATATTTGCTATGGCGAGAATTTAACAAGAAAAATTAAAAAGTTTTTATAGGATGTCCAAGGAACTGTTCAGGGAGCAATGTGAGATACTTCCTGAGAAAATAAGGAAAATGGCTCAAACAGGACTACCAATGATGATTTGTAATTATTAGACTCTGGGAAAGTATTTTGATTTAAAAAATAAAATGTTTGATGTTTAGCGAAAATTTGAAAGGCTTGAGGTTGTTGGTGAAAAGAGGAAAATATGCAACAGTCTCTAAAAACATTATTTAAATATTCATATTATTAAACAAAATTTAAGGATTTATTTTGCCAAATACAAGAAAAAAACAACTAAAATTTACTGAAGTATTTGTTTCGGCAATGTGCCAACCAAATGACGAAGAACATTATTGATGGATATATGGAAGGAATTCAGTTCCACGAAGATGAAAAGGTGGGATTCGTTGTGATTGTGATTTTGGCCCTGCTGAAATTACACTTTCTTCTGATTAAGTACCACTCACCTGTGATGAGGAGCGAGTTGTGAATTTTGTAGGCAGCTATAATTTCTAAAATAATATAATCAGTGCTCAACTTTGTGAGAGTTGTATACTGTGTTGCACGTCTTTATTGGGACAGATGAGGATAAGTGTATGCAATAAGTAACTACAACAACGATGAAGGCACCTTGCTGCCTATGCACCCTAAACCCTTAATAACGATCAAGAAAACATTGTTTTCTTTATAGATTCATCAGAAGCCAACAGTTGTGAAGCTGCTTATCCCAATATTTACTAACAGCAAATGTGGCACTATCTTGGTAATAGAAATATTGTTTCAATTATATTGAATAAAAAATAATATTACATAGATACTAAATCATACATCTTTGTTTCTGATACAAAACAACCTTATCTAATTAAAACAGCAGGTATTTAAAAATTAATAAATTATCTAGATATGACAAAATATTGCTTTTTAAATGAATAGAGAAAGAAATTTATTTGCAGTATTCCTAAATATGAACAATAGAGATGATAATGTAGATTATCTGTTACCTATCATATTGTAAACTATGAATTTCACTCATTCTGTGATGCAAATTATTATTGGAAATGTATATTCCACTCTTATCACTTTAGCTGCAACTTACCATGCCTTATCAAAACCGCTGTTGTTTGAATAACCTGGCAATGTATGGTTACAACATCTGCCAAAAATTAATGGAAACGAAATGAAACTTCTTGGGTTGAAAGGGTATATGATGATTCAGTGATTTTAAAATTGAGTTAAATTTACAAAGAACTTGGTGGTACAATCATACATATCGGTATGACGTTGCTCCAGAGATAGCCTGAATGCATGCACTGATTCAGTCATGGAGGAAGGAATATATGGAGGCGACGCAAGGGACCTTCACCACGCACTGAAGTGACGCCAAGTGGAGAGAGGTGGGGAGGGGGGGACGCCATATTACCCTACCCAAGAATCACCGGGAACATGCCCAAATATATCCAGCGAACACTACCATAACCGTGGAGCCACAATTTGATGATGGATTATTATGTTAGTCGACGAAACAAATAAAAAATGAAGAATAATCTTTTTTGATATCTCGCTTAATTCTCGAGATATACTTTCTCCAAGGTGAGGTGTTCTTGGTTAAAATTCAGAAAAAAAATTGACCAAAATCAAATTTGATAATGGATTCTTACGTAACACAAAGAGAAGAAAAGATTACGAAGAATACAAATTTTCGGTATTTCGCTTAGTTATCGTGATATACCGTCTCAAAGGTGAGGTGTTTTTGAATGAAATGCAGAAGAAAACTTTCGCAAAAGTCAAATTTGATAATGGATTCTAATGTAACATGACGAAAAAAATAGAAAATAAGGAGTAAACTTTTTCAATATCTCGCTTACTCTTTGGGATATAGAGTCTCCAAATTGTGGACTTGAGGTGGAGATGCGCCCTGGACCAAAAAATAATTCCGTCCTAACCACAATGAATTACATGCTGCACATGCAGAGTGTGTGTTTTCCTTTTTTACTGCCGCTTATTTTCACATTGAAATGGGGCATAGAACAGAATAAAAATGTCACCAAAAGCACAATGAATTGTAACCACACTATACCTATAACAATTTTTTGTTAGTAGATATTCCGAGAACTAAGGGAGATATCAAAAAATGGTGCTCTTGATTTTCAACTTGTATCTTCGAGCTACATAATAATCAAGCATCAAACTACGACAGCCTGGTGATTACAGTGATGCTTGGAGCATACAGGACATAATTTCGTACAAAAACAAATTTTGTAGACACACTCATAACTTTGCATCGCGAACTACATTTCGTATAATGACATTGTTTCCTTCATCACGATTCCTATTTCGCAAAGCACAATTTATCACAATTAATTTCATCCCACACTTCAGTAGAAACTGCAAACGCAACGAAAGAATGCACAACTCAATCACGATGTAAACATGACCCACCTAAATTAGACTTTACAACACTCGTATAAAGTAATGGTAGTCTATGATGTGCAAAATGGTAAGGTATGCCGATTGGCTTCACTACACCAACAAATATTTGAAAACAAAGTCATCCATTTGAGAGTTATGAATAAATCTTTAATGGTAGTAGCTAGTCTGACTGAAAACTATTGAACATTTCAATAACAATAATTGGAATGCAACTTACAAATGAAATGATATTCAAGGTTTTTTCCTATCTGTCATATTTGTGCACCCGAAAGCAACACAAGCTGGCATTATAAAAAACTTAGAACTATTACAAAATCAAATTTTTACTACATGGAGCAAAATGTGGGAATGCAATGTTTTGAGCTCGGTCCGCTACAACCACCGCGCATGCGCAGTAGGATCCCGGCGTCACCGATTGAACGTCATTTATCCTCCATATATTTCCTTCCTCCATGGATTCATTTGGAAAGGAAATTCGTTGATCCTCTCCTGGGACCAACTAGCCGACAACTGTTGTAACTGGTCCTTTATACCGTGGATACTGTCACTGGTACTGATTGACTTCTGAGCTGCTGCCACATATGAAATTAGTATCTCATTGACCGCGGGAGTTCTTCAGCATCGTGCACACAGTTCATAGAGACAGGTGCCACATGTGGGCGAGCATTGTCCTGTGGGAAAATTGCACCAAGATATTGACGAATGTGGATGCAGGATGTCCGTTACATACTTTTGTGCAATTAAGGTTCCCTCAGTCACTACTAATCGTGACCTGAAGCCATACCCGATGACTTCCCAAGCCATAACGGCAGGAGTAAAACCGCTGTGCGTCTCCAAAACTTTGCAAGAATGAAACCTCTCACTAGGCCATATCCGTCAACGATGGTCATTCCAGGCAGAGCAGAATCTTGATTTGTTGCTGAACATAGAGCGACGCCATTCAGCTGCAGTCTATGCTTATGAAATGGGGGACTATTGAATATCTTACCGTTTGAATTGTGGTGCTTACGGCAGCCTACACATACTTTCTAATCCAGCTGCTTCTAGTCTCCGACCAGTGGTTCGGCATCACACAGAATAATGCAGTATTCTATTACTTGTTCACTAATGGGAAGCTCAGATGTGAAGAGGTTACAGTGTGCTTGGTGCACAATACTGCGATCCACCCTTGTATTAGTCAGATGTGGTTGACAGGAATGGAGACGACGAGCACGCCTTCCCTCACGTTTCTACACAGTCCTTCACTGGGAAACTATCACATCTGAATACTTTAACTCAACTGTAATTTGACTTTAGGGAAGAAGTAGAAATCGCAGGGGCGGGGGGGCATTTTTGAAGGGGGGTCGGGTTAGAGCTAATGTGGTCCTCACAAATAGATGTGTGCAAGCGTGTTGTGATGGTGACATAATCGGTTTGATTTATTTTATATTCTAGGCCAATGGTGCCTATCCTTTTAACTTCAGTCTTTTCAAAACTTCTCTGTGACAAACGATTGAAACAAATCCTCGTGGACAATTTCATGAGTTCTTTAAAGCAATCACTGATTTAATGTTCTTTGAAACACTTGCGCTTTTTTTTTCGGCTGCTGAGAGTTGTGGCCATTTTACTGGCAATCCATTGCAAACCACATTTGGATGGTTGCTTGCTGTCCATAAGACGAATAATAAACTTCTCAACATTTGTTCTCATATTCATTGCATCAATTGTAATTATTTACATCAAGGGCGTATATAAGGGGGGGGGGGCCGGCCCCCACCCGAAATAATGAATATAAAAAAAATAAGTACCGTAATCTGAATTATTTTAATGAATCATGCGCGAAATAAATAAAATGTATTATTAATTATACCTTTTTATATTATAGTGACTTCATACTTATATTTCTTAATGTATACTGTTAAGATATTTATCTGACACCCGCAATAATTCGTTTGAATCGCCCGTCGAACCGAATATTACGCGTATAATTCTCTCGTTCTCCGCTTCGCGTCGTCTTTTCAGTTCCGAAAGATTACTCGCAAGCGAGTTGCGCCGTCTGGTATATGTTCGCGTTCTTGATGATATTTTACTTTCTGATTATTTTAATAAACATTTTTCTCTTCAATAAACGAGATACTTTTTCCAAATTTCCAAGATATATATATTGAAGTTGACTGTAAGTGAACCACAGTCGTAATGAAGAGGCAAGCTTCTTTTCAATACTTTTTCTCCAAAAAACCAAGTGTTAATAATCCTGTTGGTGATAGTCATGAAGTCGTTAGTGTTAAGAAAGGACAAAGTCTGACGGTGACAATGCTGAATTCGGTTGCGTTGGTAGAATTGCTTCTTGTGATGTCGCTACTTCGAGCTCAATTAATGTTTTTCCGGTTATGGAGGATAGTAGGCCTATCCAAGTAATGAAAAATATTTATGATATTGGAAAATACTGTCAAAAAAATCCCATTCAGTCTTTCACAAACGAAAAATTAAAATATTTTGTTAGAAAATGATTGGAAACCTCAGCCTTGGTACAATCACTAGTTCAAACCAAACTTGATCTTTTCAAATGAAGTGGCTAGAAGATTTAATGCAATTAGCTTATTCAGAGGAAAAATCGGGATGTTTTTGCAAGTACTGCGTGTTATTTTCCCATACTATAAATTTAGGGAAAGGAGACCACCAAATAATAGGGGCATTGGTTACTCAGGCTTTTACCAAATTAAAAAAGCAAGGGAAATGTTTAGCAAACATGAGAAGTTATCCTACCATAAGAAATCTGTTTTGATCGCTGAAAACACAAAAGCGATAGTTAAGAACAAGGCAGAAAGTGTTATCAATCATGTAATTACGCAAAGAAGACTGGATATTGAGAATAATAGAATACGGCTAATCCCTACAATACAAACAATACGATATTGCGGAAGGCAACAAATAGCTCTAAGGGGTCATCGTGACTCTGGGCAAATAAGCCTTGAAGAACCAAACCAAAATGATGGGAATTTTCGATCGTTGTTGAGATACCGAGCCAACAGTGGAGATAATATTCTTAAAGACCAGTTAACGACCAGTGGTGGGAAGACGATGTACACAAGTTCTTTCGTTCAAAATGAACTTACTAACACATTTGGTCACATAATACAATCAAAAATTGTAGAAAATGTCAGAAAGTCTGTTTTTTTCCGTTTTAGCAGATGAAACCACTGACATCAGCCAAATTGAACAAGTTTTCTCTCTGTGTACGTTACGTAGAGGACCAAAGTTTCAAAATCAGAGAAGATTTTCTGACTTTCGTTCCCGTTTATGACTTAACTGGAGCAAGTTTGGCTAACACAATATTAGGGACCTTGTCAACATTAGGACTTGACCTAAACAAAATGAGAGGCCAAGGGTACGATGGCGCTGCCACGATGAATGGGCAATTCAGAGGAGTACAAGCTTCCATCAGAGAAAAGTTACCGTAGGCTCTGTATACACATTGTTCTTCACACACTCTAAATTTGTGTTTGGCAGATGTGAGGAGAATACCTTCTATAAGAAACTGTATGGGTGTCATAAAAGAAATCTGTAGATTCTTTCATATGTCAACAAAAATAACAGAAATATTGAAATCATCGATTTCTGAATGTTGTCCAGAAAAAAAAAAAAAAAAAAAAAAAAAAAAAAAAAAACTTAATTTACTATGCGAAACCCGATGGGTAGAAAGACACAACTCACTAATTTTATTTAAAGACATTTTGGAACCTATCTTTCTCTCCGTTTGCAAAATAGAAGAGGAATTCAGTGACTCAGCATCTAAGGCTCACACTCTAAGCAGTGATATTAGTCAATTTGCATTTCTTGTTAATCTTTTTGTTTTGAGCCGGATGCTATCAACCACGCATAACTTATCTGAGCAGCTTCAAAGAAAAAATATAGATCTTCCACAGGCCTTGACTAACGTTACGAGTGTGTTGCTCCTTCTGTCGAAGGAGAGGGCAAACGCTGATAACTCATTTAAAGCCTTGTATAATCAAATAAAGTCATTCGCTGCTAAACATGACATTAAGGAAGAGATTCCAAGAATTTGCAGCCTTCAAACAGCACGTAGCAACGTCCCTTACACCACAGAAGAAGAATTCTATCGACGATCTGTTTATGTGCCATACCTGGACGATTATTGTGATTCACTGAAAGAACGCTTTGAATTTCACAAGGAAACAGTTGCATCCTTACAAAACATCCTTCCACAATTGTGTATCATAACAGATTTCGGTTCATTGGAGGCTGCTTTTAGTTTTTATGAAGAAGATTTGTCACATAAAGGGAGTTTATGTTATGGAAAGAGAAGTGGAGTCAGGAAATCCTTCAAATCTTCCAAAAACGGCTATAAGTTCTCTAGAAACGTGTGACAAGACTTTCTTGCCCAGCATTTATACCCATCTGAAATTACTCGCAGTTCTTCCTGTTTCTGTCGCAACCGTAGAGAGAACTATCTCCAGCCTGAGAAGACCGAAATCTTACCTAAGGAACATCACATCTGAAAGTAGGCTTAACGGACTTGCTTTTCTTTCTATCTACATAGACAATATAGTTAGTGACGATGAAGTTCTTGATAAGTTTGCAAGTGTATCAAGAAACCTAGACTTTAGTTTTTTAATCTTTGAATATATAAAAAGTGAATTCCTTTTTGTTAGTTTTGTTCTTCTTTTATTGTATTCTTTTTGTCAGTTGGATAAACGATTAATGAAACAAATTTCGTTGCATTTTCATTGACATTGCATTTATTAAACCTTCTTTTAAGGCCTCTCCAAAACGATACTCGAAAGAGTCATTTGAATGATAGTTGATAAAACACATATATGCATGTGTATATAAAAAGAAAAAATAGGGGACTAGGCAATTTATACATCCATTACAAAAACAAAACATTATGTATGTCTAGAACCCCTCCAAACACGATAATAAATATCGCGTATTTGACTCTTTTAGTTCGGATAAGTGTTTACAGATGAGACATTATTAAAATCTTGACCAATGTTTGAAATAATAGTAACTGAGATCTTTTCATCATTTGGTTTGTTTAAAAATAGATATATTTTTTATTATTTAATGTGAACAATAAAGAAACGTGATCTCGGTAAAGTAAAATGGGGCATGCAGCGCAAATTACCCTCTGAATATGAACAGAAAAACTGATATAAATATTATGGGGTGTCTACTTAAAATTACTTAACCTAACCTTATATTAATCTTGCCCCCACCCCACCCCCCCCTAAAATATATTCTATATTCGCCACTGAACTAATGTTAAACAGATTCGACTCTATTTGTTACCCCTCCATTATGGACCGTTACTACTATCGCAATTATTCCAGTCATCTGGTACGCACCAAATATCAGGACTCAATTTAATTAACGTTTCAAGATAAGGCGCAGTGTCACATCCATTATCCTTTAAACATCTGCAGTAATATTATTAACACCAGTGGCATTAGGGATTTTTACCTTTTGCGGTTACTTCATTAAATCCTTAGGAATAAATTTTAAAACTTTCTGAATTCTAATTGTATGGGCAGGCTCGTTACAGTATTTTTTGATAACAATAGATATTTCTGGATGCATCAATCAGTGATCCCCTGCAATAATAATACTTTGCACCTTAGGCACCTTGTTTCCCATTAATATTTCCTTCTGTTGTTGGTAAGGGTCGTAAAGGGTGCACCAGAGAAGGGAAGTAATTGTATTACAAAACTGTGGTCGGACAACTGCTTGAATATGGTGGCGTAGTTTGAGACTCACATTATGAGTATCAAATACAGGAGTTCGGATCGCGTGCAAAAGATAACAGATAGCTTTGTTTGTGGACGCAGTCAGTAACTGTTATGATAAAAGAGCAGGATTGGGAGTCATAGGAAAACAGGAAGATGATTAAGGCATTTGTTGGTTATTGGATGGATAGGCTCGAATAATTATGAGTAGTGCATGGAAAGGAAAGAATAACCATAGGCACTCGACTGTCTCTCGATGTCATGCATAAGGGATTGTAGGTACAGTGTCAGGGATTGTAATGAATTAACAAGGAAAGCGATGACTAGTTTATTAAAGGCCGAAGGTTTTAAAGTCATAATTGGCAAAAGTAGCCTATATTAGTGGTGGAATTTAATCCTCAAGATATATCAGTTAGTATTAATAATAATAGCAATATAATAAAAATAATTGCATGGTGTATTGTAATTACCACTGGAGCAAGCTGTCCATCACAAATAAATTAAATTAATTTCAACTGAACTCGAGCAGCAACAAAAAAATAGAATGTTATCATCAGGGCCGCATTTAGGCTTTGTGGGCCGGGCTCTCCTGTCTGCAGTGGCCACTCCCACCGGGCCTTAAATTCGAAATTCGACACAAAAAAATTATGGGTGACCTCTTTTTCTTTTTATGTCTATTACTGGCCAAGGCGGGGGCCTCATCTTTGTGGTGCGGGGCCCCTGTTGTAGTGCGGGGCCCTAGGTTACAGGCTAGGTAGCCTATGCTTAAATGTGGCCCTGGTTATCGTATACTTAGTCACAGAAAGGATAAAGTGTGAGAGAATGTGTGTGTGTGTCTACTTACAAACTATTTTTGACTTATCCCATATTATTTGTACTTTGTACTAAGTATGATGCAAAGGGAACAATAAATAAATACAATGTACAAATTCAGGGAAAATTAAATTTCAACCAAGAGTTAAGATACATTGCAATTAAAAATTATTTTTGTAAATTTTTTCCTTATTAGTATGAGAAGAGTGAAATGTAAAGATACTAGACAAACTTATTGAGATGTAAATAGATCTTGGATTTTTACAAATCTACACATTTACTGATTTCCATTGCCGTAGATTAATTGAAAAGTAAGTTGTTGGCGTATCCATAAATTTTATATGCGTCGACGGAAGTAGGGAAAGGTTGGTAACAATTTAGATTTTAGACAGAAATGCTCTTAGTTTTTGAGAGTGGAATTCTTACTCTGGGACATTAAGTATCTCTGTAGCTGAACCTATCAGCAGATCACGTGGACGTTGTTAATTTACTGTGTAGTTGTGTTGCGTTTTGTTGTCTAAAGACGACAGAAGGAGGTGATATGGAGCCAATAAGTGCTGTGTATATTCCGGAAGAGGTAGGTTTACAACTTAAAGCTGCTTACAGAGTCGAACAGCACAGCTTAATGTCCCACAACAACAGGACACCTTTCACTGGCATGCTATTCACTTTGGTTTGTAAAGAATTGCGAGTTAGCACATTTTGCTCATCAGACTGTGTGAATCGACCACATGCTGTTCAAGATACTTTTAAATAAGTTGTGTTTGATCGTCTGAAAAACAATATGAGGAAATGGATTTACACTAACTATACGATGTTTGTTAGTGTTTAATTGTAATAAATCAGCGGACGAAATGAGTCCTTTTTGCAGCAGTTGCTGTGTTAATGAATTTTTTATATGAAAAGTATAACGGGCATGGGAATTTATAACTGAAATACCAATTACTACGTTTGTATTCTACAGTGACTGCTATCAGTGTTTTTGTCTGTGTTTATTTATTATCTGAATATTTTGCAAAGCTTTTGAGTAACGCCTATTAGTAGTCGTCTGAAAGCTGTTTTCTTGAGTATTTTTGTTTCCTTTTTTTTTTTTTTTTTTTTTTTTTTTTTTTTTTTTTTTTTTTTTTTAAGCTAAATATGAAGTCTTTAAAGTTTATTTTGTGTTATTAGTAAATGGAATGTGACTGATTGAAACCTTAATGTGTATAACAGGCAGTCTCAGTTACACAGATCGATTTCACATATGTTAGTATCCACATGCTGCCAACAGAATTTTCCTGCACAAGTCTACTGATAAATTATTCACATGTGTTTCTTTAGTTAGGGGTGTGTTTTTCAGTGAAGTATTGTTCATGGGTTTCAAAAGCACTGATTTGTATTTTCCTCCAAATAACATAGTTGTGGTTGTCCTGTAAAATTCCTGCTCTTTAGTTAGCTGCTTGTAATAACTGAAAATGGCAAGATAAAAAATTATTACCGTTGCTCATATATTTGTTCTAAAATGTATGCAAGGATATAATATAGAAGTTATTTTGTGTGTGTGGGTGGATTGTATCAAGTAATGTTATATTCCTTACTGCAGTTGACACGTAACCATAAACCAAGGTGTGAGATTTAATGATAGATTCTGTTTCATGATGAGAACAAGTTGTTTCACCACTTGCAACTTCATTGGTGATTTACATCAAGTTGTGTCGGCTCACGTTAGTGTCATTGTTGGTGCTTTGAGCCATGAGTATGTCTTGCTATTTAATAGCTGGTAGGAATAAACAGTTCTGAAGTCAAACTAAGTATTCTTATCAGCCTCTGAATGGCTCATAGATAATATTAACTTCAATTGTCTTCTCTTTTTTTTTTTTTTTGTAAAAATCACTGATTTTCTCCTTACAGTGTTGTGTACTGCTTAACAGGACATTGTATTTGTATATGCATAATAAAAACACAACGATTTTATGACATGCCCTGTTGTCGAATTGCTGAATTTGTATTATAACATCTCTCTATGGACTTGTGAAGATTACACCAAATTGACGTGATGGGCATATCACTACTTACTCTAAAGATTGAGTTTACTCTTGATAGGCCATTGACTGTCAATATATGTATTAAACATAGAGCTCCATATTTACTTTTATGGTGTTGGTACAAAAATGGAGTTGATGATTTTCTTGTCATTTTTTTCCCACCCAAGTAGAGTTTTGTTTGCAGATTGCAATTGATAATAATGTTAACATGTCTTGGAAGGCATTCCATTGAGCCAACAATATTCTCTGTTGCTTCGTAAAATACTTGTTAATCAACCTGTGCAATTTTATATAAAATATCATTGTCTGCCCTTAGCCTCACTTTGTTTCTAATCGCGTATTGTTAATAATATTCATTGCCAAGCTATTTCCAAAATAACTTACTCTCTTTTAAATCCAGTTTTTTTGTGTTAAAACTTGTATGTTCATTTGCAGTATTCTCAGTTCTTCGTAGTTGGATACCAGAGTAATTGCTATGGGCACCACTCTACCTGAGCTCTGTCACTAGAAACTAGCATATATACGTACTGTACTGTTAGTAGTAATAATAATTTTAAAAAAATCGATTTTCCAAGCCTTTCTCTACTTTTGCCTTAATTATTTGTAATTGAAAATACTCTTTGTTATCTACCATTTACTAATTTATTTAATCTCTGAAACATTTTCCCCTCGTTGAGTAGTTTATCATCAATGAAAATTTGGTAGATTTAGTTACGTTCTGGTCATGAAAAGATCTATTTCCACTTTTATAGAACCCTATTTGATGCTGTGCTTCAACATTGCTCCCTGTATTTTAGTGAAGGTCCAATTTCCATAGTTCTTGCACTAGAGAACCTTGTTTGGTATCCCCACTTCCTCGAGCATTTACAGTCTTTTCTATGTCTTTTCTTAACCAATAGGTTCCTTCACTTCTATGACATGTTAAATGCTTCATCATATAATGTGGAAATATCTCTTTGACAAGACAAATGCTAAGTGTGTTGAAAAGAAATTAAAATTCAAGTACTTCATGTGTCTGATTGAATATATTTAACTGTTATCTTTGATTTAATGGAAATATTCTTCATGAGGCCAATAGGAAATCTATTAGTGAAGTCTATTTGTGAGTTGTTTCATAAATGTGATGAAGAGCTTGGTATGTTGCATTAATTAGTGTAGACACAATATATTTTTCTTTAATATAAAAATATGAGGAAATTTCGCCATAGTAATTTTAGGGAATCATAGATGGTCTATACCAAAAGTAGTAGATTTATTTTTTTTTTTTAAAATATTGATGTTATGTTTACAATTCCTTCATCCTGTTTGAAATAGCACCCTTGGACAGCTACACACTTAGAATTATGCTTCTGCCATTTGCCGTTCGCCTTCTGGAAGTCAGATTTGGGGACACTGTTGAGAGCTCTTGTCAATGCTGCTTCAATGTACTGAATCGAGTCGAACCGCTGTCCCTTCAGCTGCCTTTTTTAAAAGAACTTTTCATATTTTTAGTGTGGTTACACTTCCTGCCTGAATGTTTTTAGTTAACCTTACTTTAAATTAAATCCCTAGGTTATGTGGATTTTATAATGTGTTTCTCATTAATTACTTTTTTTAGAATATGCTGGAAGATACTGAACAAGAGAATTCAGAAATGGAACCTGTTCCTGATAGGTAAGCTGTTTCCTTGTTATTAAATAGTAAGCTGCTGTTGTAGAACTTTACGTTACTTTAAAATCTTATCAAGACTTACCACAATTTAAATGTAGAACAGAAACTAAGTGAATTACCTGGCCTTCATTAAACCCTATTCTGGAGTATCATGGCTTTTCTCTCAGGATCATCCACCCTGAGCCAAGAATAAAAGTTGCTCCCACAACATGATTTGTATTGCCGAGAGGTTATGACTGCAGTATGAACATATGATTCGTATGTCTGCTGTGTCATATTAACATTTTTATACATGTAGAAGTTTTATAATTTAGTTTTCTAAAGTGTATCATATATAATAGCCAAACCACCAATTTTTTAATGTATTTTAAATGAACTATCTATAACACTGAGTGAAATGATTCTGTTATTTAAATCATACTGAATACACACTGCTGAGAATAAACTGGGCTCAGAACAAGATCTCATAACTTTTATCACTAAATAACCTCAAGACTTAACCCTGTTTTTATAAGAATAATTTTTTGTTTGATTTGATTTATTTTTATAAGTTATTTTGAGTTGTTACACAAATATAAAAGTTTGATTTGAAAATTTGTGCCAGGTTTCAGAATTAGTCTGATCAACACATATATGTCACCGTACCATCAAAGCACATGATCTTTGTAAGCAATGGGTTTGCATCTTGTCTGAGTGATGCTGCTTTCCATGAATTTAACTGCAATCTTAAATTAACTTGGATTAAATTCCAAACAAAGTATAGAAAGTTCATAAAATTTATTCTGTTAATTAAGATTGCTGATCTCTATGCATAACAGAAATTTTTTAAAGCAAAAGCAATGCACTAAATTGTTTCATGTTTGATATGGCATTGAATAAATAGAGTGAAACACAGCAATTTTTGATTTTTGGATAATTTGAGGATAAAACCATATACGTGCTTCAAGTTATCTATTTCTGTCTCTATGAGAAGCATACTGAAATTTTTTTGATGGGGTGTTAGTTTAAAATTTTTGTTTTTCACTGATTTACAAAGTAAGGAAAGAATTAAAGTAAAATTTAACAGATTAGTTTACCTTTCTAAGTTCACTTTATAGTGAAAATCTAAGGCATGTAAAGATATTAAGCTAGAAAGTAATGTCACATTTGGTGTAGATTGACAGAAATTTACCAGTATAGACTTTTGTTATAGTTTTTCAGTGTAACAGTTTAGAGCCTTCTACAACCACAGAAAATACTTCAGAGTTTTAATGATCATTAGTGTGCAACTGATTGACACAATTGTCAAATTTGCATTTAAGTAACTTACAAACTATGAACAAGAGGAAGCAAAACTTAATGTGTTTGCTACAATTGCTGATATCTTGTAATAGAAAAATGAGGAAAGGATCATATCGCTAAATGAAAAAACTGAGGTACAGTCGGGGAAATAATTCACGAGACCCCTCGCCTTTCGATTATGCTTCCCATGGGACAGCATGACTGTTAGGTGGTACACTAAATTCATGATAAAATAGACATCTCATACCCAGCACTTTACCCAAGACTAAAAGCAAGACAGCAAGAAACTCGCAGACGCTCAGAGGCAAAGATCTGATTTCTACAGTAAAAATAAACATGAATATCACCATTTTAGTCATAATAATTATTGAAATAACCAAATGGATTGATTATAGATAGATGTTATTTTGATAATCATTGTGTAAATTTTTTTCCTTGAATAAACAGTTGACTCTTCGCTAGCAAACACAATTATATGGCGAATACCAAAAAGAATCACCAAATTACGCACAGAAAACCAGTAAGAGAGTTAGAAAGGACTTAGTTACACTTTCTAGCGCTGAAGCATTATAGAATTTTGTGTGATAAATACACACAAAGGTTAAGGGTAAGTAAAAAGAGCATTTATGAAAGAACTCTAATGGTAAACTATGGCACAAAAATTAAATAAACTATTTCTAGAAAATTAAATCGATCGGAATATTAACAGCTTAATTTTGTTTTCATTACAATGTAAGCTTAACTTGAACACAGTAGCAACAGTTTTAGTAGTAATAATAATAATTAAGAACAGTAAGTAAATAAAAAAATCCGCCATGAAATCTTCACAGGTTTGCCGCCGGAATGATATTTTCAAAGGACAAGCTTTTGGCGGCTTGCTCTGCCGCCATGATTGGGTCAATTGTGCTTAAGAGAACAACTAGAACTGCACTAGATGGCGGAACTGACTCATCTTCTGATTGGCTGACTACAATGCACGTTTCCATTCTGTGTCTGTAATTGGTCGGTTCTGGGACCAGCTGTAGATGGGGTCAGACGTGTCTGCCAGCGCTGTGAGCTCCATCCTACTATCCATCAGCTAAAGCTGTGGTAGTTATAGTATGGAAAGAAGATGGTTTACACACATCAATGTTCACATAATGTCACTGTTCACATCGCTTCACCGTTCACATTATTCTGTTACCATAAATCATGATGTTTTATCTCGAGAATCCATATGGAGCAGAGCGATCTTGTGATTGGCTGACAATAATCCCGGTTTTATTATGCTTGTCGGTAATTGGTCTGCTGCGGACCCAGCTGTAGAAGGGGTCAGACGGATCTGCCAGCACCGTGAGCGCCATCCTACTATCCATCAGTTAAAGCCGTGGTTGTTATAGAATTGAAATAAGATGGTTTACATGCGTCAATGTTCACATGAATGTCACCGTTCACATAGCGTCACCGTTCATATTATTCTCACACAGACATCTCCCAATAGCTTCTTTAATGAACACTCCCACATTGTAGAACAGTCATCATTATCATGCAAACTTTACTACACATTGCTAAGTAGGCAACATAACATATAGTAAAGTATAGTCTTTCAACATTTACTACCATTAATTATGATGTTTAAACTTGAGAATTCCATCTGCAATGTAAATTAGTGGTTCCACATTTTAAATCTGGAAGATGGAAGTAGAAAATCTTTCATATCTCTCTTTGTTTCTAACTAAAACTGATACTAATATAAAATTTTCTGTCAAGCAATACTTCAAGCCTTCCAAGCCTGATGGGTTATCGGTAACACTGTTACCTGCATTCGGGAGGACGTGAATTCAAATGCCGTCGGGCATCCAATTTCAGTGTTCCATGATTTTCGTAAATCTCTCCAGTTGAGCTTTGGGAAAGTTCCTTCAAAAAGCCGTGGCTGAAATTCTAACCCAATCCTAGCTTCCAAAACTCTCAGGATTCATATCACATTGGCGTTGAAGATATGAAGAAGAAAAAAAGAACGTTGATACATTGCCGGCGTACGGGATGTAGGCTGTGGCTCTTGGCTTGTCCTCTTCCTCGGTTGGTTCTTGAGTGATCTTCCGCCTGAAGGCACGCCGAATTTGGCGGTTGTCGTAGCCATTACTCTGGAACACGTTCTTGAGGTGTGTTAGTTCAGCAGACAGACTGTCTTTGTCAGAAATCACACGTGCTCTGTGAACCAGCCTTCATCTCGTACGCCGGCAATGTATCAAGCAAGATTGGCAGAATTTTACGCCGACAAAACATCAAGTCCGTTTACCGCCCGCTGGCCAAGATTAAAGCCCTACTCGGCTCAGTTAAAGATGATTTGGGTCTCAGCAAACCTAGCGTGTATCATATACCATGCAAGTGCGGTAAAGCATATATCGGGCAGACAATTCGCACGATCGAAGAACGGTGTAGGTAACACATACGGCACACTGAGCTACAGCAGCCGTCAAAATCCGCAGTTGCTGAACATTGTCTCGAGACACAGCATACTATTAAATACGAGGACACCGAAGTTCTGAGAAACACATCTCACTTCTGGGACTGTGTGTATAAGGACGCCATTGAGATCCGGCTACGGTGTAACCTCATAAACAAAGACAACGGGTTCCAACTAAGCCAAGCTTGGAACCCAGCATTGAAGCGGCTCCACAAATACCGGAGCCGAGGCACTGTGCGTGACGGAGGTGGCGTACAAACTGATGGTCACTGCTCGACGCATTGCAAAGCACTACCCCCACCACCTCTATCGGAGCGCAGCGGCGGGAGTGGGGGGGGCGGGTTCCAAGAGTATAAATATCGTCGCCCCCAGAGCAGACCAGCAGTCCCGTCCCTGCACTGCGCTCTTCACGCCGACCAGTGGACGCTACCTGAAGATGATGGCATGTAACGCCATCAAAAATTCGTACATCTGCGATCAATTGACCCGGCTGCACGTCCGAGAAATATTCCAGAAAATTGACCTGCCTCCATCTGCTGATTTAAATGTTTTATGACCTTCGGTGCCTTTGACAATTTAAGCTGCTGACTATGTGTCAGCCTTGGTTGAGACAATGTGGCACTCTATTGTGAAGTCAACACAAGACGAACACTACACTCATTCAAAAGCAACCATATGCAACGAAGGACTCGAATGGGTGACCTTTATTATTAATATTATTATTACTCTGCTATTCTCTAAAAGTGTAGGGTGGAGGGTGCATTGCACCTATCCGAAAGGTTAATGGTCGAAGGGATATACGGAATATGGCAGGAGGCCTTTCCAGTGTGATGACAGTGCTCTATCCCTACACTGCTAGCTCCAGCTTAAGTATCTTGGTCGTGACTCCTAGCGAAGGAATTAGTGAATGTGTCTGCTGTCGTGGTTTGCTAACAGGAAAGACAATTCTGTATGCCCACCGAACAAAGAAATTGTCAGACATTTTATGCATGCGATAATTCCTCATCCTAATTCAATTAACTTGCTTATATTGTTACATGAGTCTGTTGTCTCACATGGTTAACAGACGAAAGAATTAAACAGTAGTAGAACCGTATATCATTGAGGAACAAGGGCTTTCTGAAACTTTTTAAATTTGCTTCTGGGTTGACTTCTCGACTTTGAGTTCATTGGAGACTGGAATATGGGCTATTTGATGGATCTAGTCTGACGTTCGGTTGCAATGAAAACCGTAGAAAATCAAAAACTGGCCACAAGGAGATTTGAACCCACATCCTCCCGAATGTGAGGCCAGAACATTGTGGCTCGTCCACAACACTAAGTTTTTTTAATTGACTGTAACATGTAGATATATAGGAACAATAATTGCAGACTGACTCGGCCATGAATCTTTTTTAATATATCTATTTCTGCAGCCTAGTTGTAGATGCACAAATATTTGATCAAATAAAGATGTCGTATCTTAATCACATTATTTCTCATGAACTCTGAATGAACCATAATACACCCACTTTTATAACCACATATGTAATCTTTCAATTTGTTTATCGAATATAACATCATTTTCCTTTTACAAATCAAGCTTATTCCAGTTTGAAAAGCAATCATCAGTTTCCTTCAAAAGGCAGCCATAAGTATTTTAAAAGCTCCTCTGCATATGGAATTAGCCAACGTTACTAACTGTAAGACTGACAGCGGTCTTTTTCCAAGACCATTCTTGGTTGTAGAAAATGCCATGCTGGTTCCCAAAGTGAGAAGAATTATTGCGCCGGTTCAAATTCCCATCGGCTATCAGATTTAGTTTTTCCGTGTTTTCTCAAAATGTTTGCCGATTAATGCTAGGATGATTCCTCTGGAAGGTATTGATCAACTTGCTTTGTGGTCTTAGGTAACAGTTTTCTCCTGTATTTATTTACCTCGAAAGTAATGAGGCATTTAGCCCTAATTATTAAAAACGGTTAATTAGTGTACATAAAAGATGCTCTGATGTGCAGATTGTAGAGGTGAAATTTTCATTCCAAAATAATGTAAAATAAAAATTTGAAATATACAGAAATTAATTTTAATTTTTTTTTGTATTAACAGGTATTTGACGCATATATGAAAGGCATGGTTTTCAGTCATTGTTCATAAAACGACAGATCAGTATGTTGTTATCATATCGATATCTGATAAGTTATTTTGGATATTTTATAAAATATTATCTTTTATTATGCGGGATTAGGGGTAATAATAAATGATTCTTGTTAAATTTTTCTGTAGGCACATCACAGTGCCCAGTATTTAAGAAGTTATTCACACATCGAAACGAGATAATTACTTGCAGTTATCATTTTCTAAATGAGTATAATCCAGCAGTATTCCTGTAAAACTTTTACAATTATAAAATTGTCTAGCCACTAATGAAGGAAAATGTTGTTTTATCTCAATGGCAGACAATTCCGAAGTCACAATAGAAGGAAACATGCATCGTTTCCTGCCAGACTTCCTCATCGAATTAGCGACTTGTATTCAAATATTAGTCTGCTTCAGTGTCAATCGCTACACCAGCCACATCTAACAATTTGAGTAATATGAGAAGGCGGCAAAAATAACTTTGCATTATGAGCTATATTCTAACGTTTTTATTGCTAGGATCATGAATATAAACAAATAAATATTCTTCCAAATAGGAATATTTAACAGTCAGTAGACAGATATCTCAAATTCAAGAAAGGGTTTGATTAGGTGTACAAACTGTCACATGCCCATTAGCTACAGTTGAAGCAGTAGTTCAGTACCGATCTTCATTCAAACCAGCTGCTTCAGAATATTTTTGGTTCATATTAAGAAGATATAATTTTTTGATATTAGAATATTATAATTGATTTATCTGTCGTTACAAGTAGGTCTTTAGTGTGGTAACTTCTATAGGCTGTTTAGTTATCCAGTGGTGGGAGGTGGCTGGTAGTGTGGGTGCTTGTGTGTGTGTTTGGGGGGTGGGGAGTGATGTCACAGAGATTCTATACCCACTCAGCTATTGTGAGGCAGTGTGGGTTATTGCACCTGTCTGGTGATACTGGCACTGCAGGGTGGCAGTAAGCGTACTGTGCGACTAAATAATTCAGAATAAACTGAGGATCAGTAAGAAGTGCAGTGGCAATTATTTAAACCTTTGTTTCTTTACTGATCATCCTGGGAGTGCGGTAATGCTCTCAACTTGCATTCAGCATGATGTAGGTTAGAATTCCCACCAGGTTATCTAGCTTTAAGTTTTGCATGGTTTCTACAATCAGTCCTATGAAATGTGATGATGACCATAGCAGAATTTGTTCACATTCCTTATGCCAGCCCTTTCCTATCTCTAATAACCACAACATGGATGAGGCATAAAACCATAAGCAAAGAAGTTTGTTTCTTTGCCATGTACCAGTAAACCAATTAATTATCACATTTATGCTTATAAACTTCAGTTAAAATGTGCTAATGCTTGTTGTGGTCCACTGTTCACTACACTGCAGTGCCCTTAGAGTCCAATAGGTAGAAGCAGAAGCCTAAATCAACTCACTGTAATTTGATGATCAAGTGTCCCTGACCACAGCTTTGAAGCCAGATGGCAATATTGTTATTATAAGCTATTACTTGTTGATACTATTTGAATACTTTGATCGGCCATTCAGTTTTTTATTTCTGTCAGCTCCATTTCTTTTAAATTCTTTTATAGCATCTAACTTCAAATAGTAGACCACATTAATGTTGTTTCAAAATTTTTGTCACAAGACCAATCAATACATGGTTAAGAAAAATCGTAGAAAGCAAGTTTTTACTACATGCTAGTAATTTAACATATTATTGATACATTGTTTGGTTTCCAGTGAGAGATGGTTCCTTGTGTAGCTTTATTTTTTGCTTACATCTGTGTATTTATAACACAAATGTATTAATTCTCTTTCTGGTATCAAGTGTCAAGAAATATAATATTTAATTTTTTCTTTCTTACTGATTATTAATTAAAATCATCACTGAATATTCTTTAAATAGAGTATATAAGTTGTCCTGACTCTAAATTGTTTATTATTTTAATGTTCAATTACAAAATAGCCAACAGTTTGCTTTAGAGAAACTGAATATCCAAACAGAAATCTAAATTATTATTAATTTGGCTGAATGTATATAAAAGTTTTCTATGGATAACACAATAATTACTGTGCTTTAAATAGGGTCTATACACTGCGACTGTTATGTTTCTTGAGTGCCATTATACAAAGACTTAGTCCAGCGTTTACTGATCAGGTTGACTGATTAGTCTAATGAGCCTAGATAAAAACTCAGTTCCTAAATGGGAGCATGGATTCAGATCCCACACATGACGAATTCCAATGATTACATATTGGGTCTATAAAAAGCAACTGGTATATTTAGCAACATCATAGTGCTCCAAATGACAAATAAATGGGGTATGGTATAAAAATTATCTGTAGTTTAGTATCTTGATTTACTTTGGTATTTGCATTACACTAATCTGCATGCCATATTGACCATTCAGTAACTACATTTGCCTATATTTCTTCCTAATTGCATTCTTCATAGAGCAGCGTGACGGCTCAGTGGTTAATGTATTTGAGAATGTGCATCGTTAATGAAACTGTCTTCAAAGACTCCAAGAAATTAAAATAAACTACTGATTTTTATTCTTCAGATATTCTCTGCATGTCATTCAGTCTGGTAGTGTGACAGTGCCATAACTGTAGATGATCTATCACTCATAAACACACAAAAGTCATCAACATGAGTCATTTGACAAACTGAACCACATACATTCACTTCTATACCCACTTACACCGAACACATATATTCTCTAAGTCACCCAAATGTATTAACTTCCATGGGCAGTCTTCTACCAACATGTGTCAACATGCATATAAGCACCACTGACTAAAATGTACCTGTGTAAGTCAACAGTCACTCACACTCCAAAATATCTCTCAAACATGCATCAAAACTCACATACAAGAAAGGAACCGAATGTCCTGCATTACATGGACCACTTCAATGCATATCTATTATGACCAACATACAGTTCATTTCGATATTTGTTTACTTGTAAATATTATTTGAAACATAATTTTTGAAGATGTATAATGAACTCCATTTAAAAATAACTGTTAAAATTTTGTTTGTTTAATATATAATCTGATTTAGAGAACAGTCAATAGCTCTCCCTTGACAGTTTTGGTTTTTAGATTTGTGTGGTTAATTTAGGGAAAAATGGAGTTACTCAATACAATTACTATGCATGTATTACCGTGATATGATTTCTTTCAATACCTTGATAAAATATTTATTGTCAAACAGTACTATAGAAAGTGTCAGTAGACATAATAATATGCAAATATGTACAGGGTGTTTCAAAAAGAATATACCTATGTATTTCGAATGCATATATTTATTAAACTGTAAGACATACAGATATGAAACTTTACACACATATTTACGAACCTCTTATGTTCAGATTACAGATGTTCAATATGTCCTCCATCAGCCACACCAACAATATCACATCGATACTCAAATTCCTCCCATACTCGGGCAAGCATGTCCTTCGTCACTGATGTTACGGCAGTACGGATCCGGTTCCTCAAGTCCTCAAGGTTCTGTGTGAGTGATGGTACATAAACGTTGTCTTTAATGAAACCCCACAGGAAGAAGTCACAGGGTGTCAAATCCGGTGACCGTGGAGCCCAGCTGATGCATGCTAAGTCGCCAGCTCCTTGACAACCAATCCAACGGTTCGGTAGAGTTTAATTCAGATATTCACGCACTTGGTGACTCCAGTGAGGGGGTGCCCCATCTTGAAAAATGAAGTTGTCTTCGTGCAGCCTCAGATACAAGCAGTTTAGTAACATAGCGAAATACTGTTGACCGTTAACCGTGTTTCCATCAAAGAAGAATGGGCCATAAACAGATGATCGGGATATCGCACAAAACACATTGACTTTAGGCGAATCTCGTACATGTTCAATGACTGCATGTGGGTTCTGTAGACCCCAAATTCGAACAATGTGTTTGTTTACCTGACCACTAACATGGAAAGTCGCTTCATCACTGAAAACGATGCATTGTGCGAAAGTTTTATCATTGTCAATAGCATCATTAATCTCGTTACAAAATATGAAAGATAAGTCATACGGAATGGATACCCGATCCCATCGATAGAACGGGCACTTCGGAAGAAAAAGGCAGATATATGTAATATTGAGGAAGAAGAACAACCTAAAGATCTTGCCTTCATCCCGGTCGGAGGTAGCATCTCCGGGAAAATCGGCAGGATTTTAAAACGACATGGAATCAAGTGCATTTTCCGCCCTCCTGCCAAAATACGGGATTTGCTGCGTCCAGTGAAAGAAGATTTGGGTTTAAAAAACACCGGGAGTGTATAGCATACCGTGCCAATGTGGTAAGAATTATATTGGTCAAACCATCCGCATTATCCACGCCCGTGTGACTGAACACCAACGCAACATCCGGTTGTTTCAACTAGAAAAGTCTGCTGTGGCACAACACGTTATCGAAAAATGGTCACAGTATGGATTTCGATAAGGTGAGAGTTTTAGCCAAGTGTTCCTTCTTCTGGGAATCTGTGATCAAATAAGCTATCGAGATACGTCTTAATAATAATAATATGAACAGGGACTTGGGTGTATGCAGTGTTGCCAACCGTAGCGGAATTCCGCTACGCGTAGCGGAATTTTATCCCTCGGGAGACAGAGCGGCGAAATGGGCAAATTGTCGAAAAAGTAGCGACATTTTGCTATCTTCATTGCTATAACTTTTGAATATGAATTTATTAAGGATAAACATTCATTTTGTTAATAATGTCTTCTCTGGAATCTAAGGCAACCAAAATAAATCATTACCCACCCTTACGGAATCTAATAACCAATAATAACAGACAGATTGGTTGTTAATCCCCGTTAGTGTATTTCCCCTCTCTTCACGTAGCGCCTATATGCTTGCTCCTCGATTGGTCTAAGTACAAGTTTGCCTCAGCCCTCAGCAAAGTTGTTTTGGGTGCGAAAAGAAGTGATCTGGTAAAGCATAGTGAAAGTCAAAGACACTTGAAGAACGTGAAAGCCATTGACAACACAAAGCAGATTTCTCAGGTAGTTAAACTAGATTTTTTATTTGTACCACGTGTGAGTAAATAATCGTGGAGCTTAGCGATTAACGACTTAACCAGGGGCCTCCCATTCTGACGGCCACGGTTTGAATACCGGTGTCTGTTGATGTATAATTTACAAAAAAATAATGTGATATCAGAAGGGTGAATCGATCTGACATACCAGAACTTCTCATAAGTTGCTGATATTATAGTTTGATATTACTTCAATTATTTGAATTACATATACAAACATAGTGCTTTTCTTTCCTTTTTTCTTTCAGATTTTCAAACCAAAGACAGAAGAAACTGAAGCTGATATAAGATTTAATTTATTAGTTGCGGCTGGTAATCTTGGTTTCAGTGTGGTCAGTCATAATGTTGAAGTTACAAAAATAAATTTTAAGTATTCAGCCATTGCGAATAATGTTCAACAAAGTCGTACAAAGTGTAGAGCTATTATTCGAAATGTTCCATCATCAAAAATCAAGGATGATGTAACTAAAGAACTTAAATACAATGCTTTTTCGGTCCTCATAGATGAGAGTACTGATATCAGTAATAATAAGTTATTTTACATTTTAGCAAGATACATACATATACCATGACGAAGCTAACACCCAACTTCTTGACTTAATCCCCACTTGTAGTGGTGATGTTAATGATAAAGAGCTTTACAGACTTTTCAGCAGTTTCCTGTCTAATTTTGAATTAAATGTTCACAATTTGATAGGATTTTGCTCTGATAACGCCAGTGTTATGCTTGGTAAAAATTATTCGTTGAAGATCCACATTGTAAATGACAATCCAGAAGTTCTTGTATATGCCGCTCAGCACATCTTGTTGCCGTAGCAGCATCAAATGAAATTCCTACTTATGTTGAAGCCTCGTTGCACAATATTTATAACTATTTTTCCCGTTCTCCAAAACGACGATGCATTTTTGTGGAATTTCAAACATTTATGCATCCTTCTGAATTAAATATCTTAAGTCCAAATAAGACTGTCGAACTGTGTTGATCGTATTCTATAACAGTGGAATGTACTCGTTGAATTGTTCAGAGATGCAGCATTTTAGGACAAAAAATCCAGTGGGCAACATGATTTTTTCAGGTCTTCAAAATCCTTATATCAAAGCGTACCTTCACTTTTTGAGTGATATCGTACTTACCTACAATCAGTTCAATCAGTGACACCCGGGGCGGATATCGATGGTGTCACCCCTCGAATATTTAAATTCAAAATTAGGTAAAATATAATATCTTGTAAGTGTAAAATATCATATTAATAAAACATAATTAAATAAACATTTATTGTTATTAACAATTATAATTAATAAAATTGTAATATTAAATTCATTTAAAAAAACACAATAAACTAAAAACAATCTTCTCTTTTTAGCTTTAACAGCAGCAAACTCGTAAATCACATCTTCAAAATTATCAATTTTAGTTACTTCATGTTCAATAGTCAATATGGCAAGATTTTAGCCACGTGTTGCTTATCGGTGATCGAAAGTGGTTTTAGAGAGGCCTCTGAAGATCGGGTCTCAGTCCGACACTCGGCCGTCATTGGATTGGTTTATGTTTTGACGGTGCGGATCAGTATCATCGGCCTGTTAGATGTGGAGAAGCGCATCGAGAGAGTTCGGAAATTTACCTTCCCTTACGACTAAATGTTGTTTTCATGTTATTATTTGCCTAAAAAAAAAAGTTTTTTTTTTTTTTCATCCATGTTCATCAGATGTTCGTAAAATGTAGGAAGAGTCCTAGCATCTTCGCATTAAAAAATCAGAGCTTTGCCAGAGTTGAAGACCAATTTTACGACCCACAAAAATTGCATCCGAAATCCGCATTTGTAACCGAACCTCCCACATCCGAATAGAACGCCGTAACCAGACGCAAGACAAATCTAGAAGTACGGAAAAATATGTATTCAAACACATAAAAGTGGATTCGTGTCTTTTGATAACAATAATATATGGTATAGAAAAAGAATATGTTTATTTTATCATGTTTGAAAACTTATTTTCCTCACACCTATATTCGGACTGGTGACTCAAATGATTACTGCGTGCGATTTGAAGACTGTTGGTCCGGGTTCAAATCCCGGTCTCGACTGTAATTTTTTCGGGCCTTAAAACTGAATTTTACCAATGGCAAAGCTTTTATCTTTTAATGCGAAAGGATGCTCGGTGGTTTGAATTTCACTTTAATCTGTAGGTCTTCTTTTTCAAGTTAGGTGACTACGATATAGGTGCACTGCGAGTTTCCAAATAAGAAACACTGTGGCTAGAATATTGAGATAACATGAAATTATTATTTTTACTATACACAATCTTTACGACTTATATTTAAATTAAAATATGTTATAATCTCGTTCTTCACTAACAAAAAGTATTGAGTGAATCGAAAAGAACCTCAGACAAAACAAACACGTCAAGTGCGAGTGATTGACATTTCATTGAGATTGCGTTGATACTGTTAATACTGCGCTGGAATACTATTTTTGTACATAAAATATCAACCAGTTAGGTGATTACGTGAGTCAGATAAAAAAGTATTTTTATGTACATTCGTACCAAAACTGTGCAGAATAAAGTACAGTACTCTATTATAAAGTAGGGTGTCAAACCTACCTGTCAATCCCAACAGTGATTCCCTGAAATAATCACTTGTAAACGTTAAAGGAGACTAAAGACCGGGTAGGAACACGGGCGAGCTATGGAAAAGTTTGGACGCGAGGGGGCGAGCCGTCACTCGGCCGGCTGTCGTTGCGGTTACGGTACAGGCCAGTATTGGCAAAGTGCAGTTCGACCTTTACACTTAGCAACTGATACACAAACTGTGCAAAATTAAAATCCTAGCACCCAGACGGTGTTGTGATAAACGAATGAAATTTGGCCCCAAATATGCCCGCATGAAGAGTTTAAATGATTTAACATTAAAAGTTTTACATGTAATAATGTGAGAATTACGGTGCTATATATTATGTAATCTAATTTTTTTTTTTTTTTTTTTTTTTTTTTTTTTAGCGTATATGTGGCTAACAGTGTGGTGTCCCATGACACGTGGTTGCCTACAAGTTTTTTGTTGTCTAAGTATGCCAAGGCGAAGAGTGACAACTCTCTACACCCAAATGTCTAACAGTGAGAGAGGTCGGAGAATTGACGTGTTTTCAAAGGGTGCATCATATCGTGAAATCTCCAGAACGATTTGCCGCAGTGCAATGTCAGTATACAGACTTGTTACACAGTGATGAAAAAAAGCTCTAATACTTCTAGAGCAGGCACAGGTCCATACAGAAGGATAACAGCACGTGAAGACTGCCAAATGGTGTGGGTGGCTGTTGCTGGCAGATGGTTGACTGCAGGCCAGATCCAAGTAGTGGTTACACATTGTCACACCCCGCCCTCCGCCCCTCCCCGGATGATTGTAAACTAATTGCTTGAAGCTGGGTTACACTCTCTGGCCACTGTGCATTGTGTCCCATTAATCTAATTTCATTGCCATCATCATCTACCATGGTATAATGCGAAACACAAATGAACATGTGAATGGCGTACATTTGTGTTTAGAGACGAGTCTCGATTCTGTCTGTGACAAAGTGATAATCGATGACATGTTCGCAGGCGTAGTGGACGAACGGCTTATCTGCCTGTGATTTCAGAACCTCACGCAAGTGCCGTCACCGGTGTCATGTTTAGTGGCAATCAGTTTCGATAGCATGACTGGAGTCGGCTGTTGCTGAAGGCAATGATAAGCCCATCACTATGTGGACGGGGTACAGCATCTTATTGTTGATACCCTACATGTTCAACATCCGAATCGTATTTTCCAACAAGACAGTGCCCGTCCTCATATTGCGGCCACCGTCACACAAGCCTTGCAAGGAGTTTCGATCACAATATGGACAGCACGGTTCCTAGATTTGTCCCAAATAGAGCATTTCTAGGATACCAGAAGTAGACACATTAGATTACATGGTCACCACAGCACAAACTGTGCAACACTGACTGCAAAAGACATGCACGCGTAGTGAGACATACACCAAGAAGACATCCGAACACTTGTTGTGTCAATGCCGGCAAGGATCCACGAATGTATTGGTGCTCAAGTTGGGCGCATTTCTCACTGACAACTGTAAAAGGTAATAACTTAGCCTGATCCATTTCCATTTGTTATTATTTTCTTTTAGGTATGACCCTGGATATATTTTCAAAGTTTCCTAAAATTCTACCATTCATGTATGCGTGTTGTGATTTTAATTTCCGCCAGTGTAACTATTGGGCGACCATAAGATTTTCGCTATAAATTTAAAAAAGTCGAAAGCACCCATTTGTTATTGAAATGTTAACATAGGTTGTATTTAAATGACTTCACAACCTCGGTATTTCGAGGACCAAGTGATATTGAGAGGAAAGTTAACAGAAGTGGCTTGATCCAAGTAGAAGCAATTCCAGACCCAGATGGGTCCGATTGAAGCAAACCCAGGATCCGGGTCCCACAAGTTGTGAGACCCTGGGGGATACTGTATAGTAAGAGAAGCAACTCTACATTAAGTTCCTTCATAAAATAGGAGGAATAAATAAAATATAAAATCATAATTGAACTAATTTAAAATAAAAAAAACGACGGTCAGGTAATAAAAGAACATGCCTTTGAGATATCTGCCGCCTTTACATGAAGTATTTTACTACCCGTCTAAGAAATAAGTAGCTACAGACTCCTAAATATGATATGTATCGAAGCCCATCTCATGTGTCAATTTTAGATTTCTAGCACCGCTCGGGTAGCGTATAAATAAGATGTAAACGGCTCGAATGTTCGTTCAGTTTATGATTAAAGCCCAGTTTTTGTTCAGGATACAGAAGTTCGACATCCCTGTCGATTTAAGGAAACCCATAGAATGTAGGTACGTGTATTCGACAAAGAGGTTACCCATAATAGGAAAATCTTCTTCTGTAAATTTATGATGGAAAATTCTTAGAGAATCATACCCTTATTTATTTGATCGCGATCATATTTGTATATTCTCAATCAGTAGGAAAGCATATCAAACTTACATCAAACTAGAGTTAAAGTGCTTAGGGGGAATCCATAAATTACGTGAGGTGAAATAGGGGCGGGGTCCAGCGAAATCTCACCAATTCTCACGTGAGATTTTTTAAAATTGTGTTGGACTGTAGAGCTAAAAAAAAAAAAGTGTTTACAAATGACGCGAATGTCGATTTTAGGGGGAGTATTTCGTCGAAAAGTGTGGGTGTAACCGGCTTTGGGAGGGTGAGACCTAAAAAAAGGTCTCAAAAAGTTGCGAGGGCGATCCGTAGGGGGAGGGGGGGGGGTCTGACGGGACCAGATCTCACGAAGTCTCACCAGATAGGGGGGGGGGGGGGAGGTTGAGGGTCCGAAAATCCGGAAAAACACCTCACGTAATTTATGGATGTCCCCTTACTAATGTTACGATTTCGCTAGCAAGATACGCGGTTCCGACTGTTTTAAACACATGCCCTACAAAAACTGATTACCGACAGACGATAACACTTGGACTCGTCCGGATTGACTTGAAACCTGACCGTATTGCTAGTTTAATGCAGTTTTCCGAATCATTTTATTTGCATAAATTCGAACATGATACGATTTCATGTCGAGTATAGGTGCACTGTCGACAAAAGGAAGGTACGCAGAGTGTATATCGGATAACACGAAATGTACTCAATTCGAATCTGTCAGATGATAAATTCAAAAATTACTAGAAAATACTTCAAGTCACTTGTGAATCTTAGCTAGAAAGCTAATAATTCTAAAAAAGCAAAACAATTTTGAAGCCTAGACTACGCGTATTCCAGCATACGCTTGGTTGCTTTTTTTCATTTTCAAAGGAAAATCTAACATTTTTCTTGAAATAATTTCGAGGAATTACAATTTAACTGCCTAATTACCATGATTTTAACAATTTTAGATATATCCTTTAATTTTAAAACTTCCTCTCTTAATACAAGAAAACTTACATTATATCCACCGCCGCTCGTAACAAACCAAACAACTGTGACGGACGGCAAGCACAACGAGTTCCTGTGATTGTTGGAGCAACAGAGCGATGCTCTATTGTTTAAGCGCGCGGTGTAGCCAATAATATTATTATACTCTACTGTACTGGATCGTATTTGAAAAAGCGATAGATCAACTTAAAAAGAAATATTCAGAACATTAAAGGTAGACGTGTTTCGACACCAAAGGATAAAAGAAGTCTATCAAAATATATATATATATATATATATATTTGTATCACACTAATTTCGATTACTATTTTCGAAATGCGGGTGTCACCCCCAAACGGGTGACACCCGGGGCGGACCGCCCCCACCGCCCCCCCTAGCTACGCCACTGAGTTCAATGCCATTTTTCAGTCACGGAAGTTATCCATCCAAGATCTCTATTCTGAAAGAAGAAGATTTGTCAGAATTTTTTCTACGAACTTTGTGAAACCACTTCACTTTAGTAGTGAGAACAACTTAGATAAATTGAACATGTTTGATACTCACGTGTTACTCCCTGTAGAACAAGTAAATGTCGGGGAACATACTATGAAAGTGTTATCAGAGTATAGTGAAAGGGACAAGGAGCAATTCAGACTAGCCTGTGTCAAGTTTTATCAAAAATGTGTCGGCGAATCTTTCAAAAGATTACCGGTGAAAGACAACCTCTTTAAGAATATGTCATTTCCTGTTCCAAGTAATGCACTGAGCCAAAATGTTGAGAAAAAGTGGGACATTTGGAAATTGCGACGAGATTTGAATCTAAAATAAACAAACAGGAAGAGCTCGGCAAGCTTCCATACTATTTTTCAGAAGAAGAAAAAGAAGAGTTGTTAAAGTTAAACGGTGTTGTTAGTTTTTGGTGTGCGTTAAGTAAAAACATAACTTTTAAAGGAGAGTATGTTTTTTCAAACATTTGCAAGTTAGCAAAATTGCTGTTAGTGTTACCGCATGGAAATGCTCAAGTAGAAAGAGTTTTCTCTATGATGGATGATATAAAGACCAAAAAAGGAAACTCCTGAAACCTCAAACACTCGGTGATCTGCTAAGAGTGAAATTAGATTTACAAAATAAATACAGTTGTTTGACCTATCTAATTACCAATGATCATCTTAAGCAATTTCGCAAATTTATGTATCAGTTTAAAGAAAGTGAAACTGAAACCTTTGCCTCGTTGATGAAGACGGATTGTAGTTAAACTGTTATTATAGTTTTGCCTGAAATGATTAGTAAGCAATGTGGGTATAATGTCAAATAAGTTAAATAATTTATTCCTTCAATATCGTCTTTCTTCTGCACTTATGTAATTTAACTAATTAACGAATTCTGTCTTATTTTGTGAAATATTCATTGGTATGATAAAAATATCGTCGTAAGCAATAACAACTGGTGCTCACATGTTTATTCAGAATTCATGTCTAATGTTTAACAAGAGATTTCATCATGGCAGGTAGGTTTTATTGATATTCTTTGCAATACCGGTAATTATTTACTTGTAGCGGAATTTCGATAGCCGTAGCAGAATGTAGCGGAATTCTGTCTTGACCGCAGCGACTTTCCGTCTTTCCGAGTTGGCAACACTGGGTGTATGGCTCAGTGATGCATGGAAGCCAGTTTTTGCCATTCTTAAACAACCAAGTGTCTCGCTGACGGACGATAGGAGAGTGGAGAGTGGAGCAGCAACGCCATTAACTGCCCTCCTTGGGCAGAGTAGGGTGGAGTGTGTTGTCTTGCGACATTTACTCCTAGTCTTGTAGATGGATACTTGCTTCAGGTTAGATTTGTCTTAACGTTTGGCGTAGCTATTTTCAGATGATTTGGGAATTTATTGTACAAGTGAGATAGGTCCTATGTGTGGACCTATTCCTACCGGATAGTTTCCCAGATTCTTGATTAGTGGATTGTTGGATTTATGGGCTGTATTATAAAATTTGGTGGCAAGATCCTTGAAACGTTGTTTTAAAGTTGGTAGCCCTGTGGCTTCATGAAGGGCAATTGTGGGAAATCTGCAGTCGAGATGAAGTGCTCTCTTCAACGCTCGATTTTGAATAATTTGAAGTCGGTCAAGACTTGTTTTTGCTGTGTATCCCCACACAGGACAGGCATATTCAAGTATTGGCCTTACTAAGGTGCAGTAGATCCGTACTCCTAAGGGTGCGGAGAGCTTACTGTCCCTGTTTAGCACTGGGTACAACGCTTGAAGTCTCGCGCTAGCTCTTCTGCGGAGGTCGTTTATGTGGGCCCTCCAGGTCAACCTGGAGTCAAGCAGGACTCCAAGGTAGCGAACAGTGTTTGACCATGGGATTAAGTTGTTGTGAATTGTGAGTTGTTGATCCAATTGAGGTCTCTGTCGAGGTCCGTCCTTTTAGTTATTAAGATGGCTTGGGTCTTCGTTGGGTTGATTCCGATACGCCACCTCCGCGCCCAGGCCTCAGTCTTCTGCAGTATCTCCTGCAGACGACGGTGACGATAGCTTTACTGCGGCAGCGAGTGAGTAAGCTGTATCATCAGCATATGTGGCGGTGTGAATTCCGTTTTGAGAAGGTACATTGGCTGTATATAGGGAGTATAGCAGAGGTCCTAGGGTCGAACCTTGTGGTACTCCTGCCTGAATGCAACGCCTTGTGGAATAGGCGTTACTAATTTTGACTTTGAAAGAGCGGTTTTCCAGGTATGATTTATCAATTTGACAAGCTGTCCCGGGAGTCCCAATTCGTAGAGTCGTAAGTAGCAGTCCGGTGTGCCATACCGAGTCAAATGCCCGGGAGATATCTATAGCACAAGTCCACAGTATTCTTTATGGTTGAAGGCGTCGTGGTGGTCTCAACTACCCTCAATCAGTTGCTGGGCGGTTGAGTGTCCCTGACGGAACCCAAATGATGGTCTGGAAGAATACTCTGTCGCTCGATATACAGTTTAGGCGTTTGAGGAGCAGACGCTCAAAACACCTTACTGATGGATGGTAACAGACTTATGGGCCGGTAATTTTGAGGTAGAGATGGGTTTTTTCCCACTCTTATGGATAGCTACGACTACGGCCTGTTTCCACCGGGTGGGAAAGATCTTCGTGTCAACAATTGTATTGAACAGCATAGTGAGGTGGTTAATTGCCGCTGGAGGCAGGTTTCTCAAACAGATGTTACTGATTCTGTCGTGGCCTGGGGCTTTTCTTGGGTTTAGGCTGGTCACACAGGTGAAAACTTCTTGAGGGGTAAAGTGCTCGATGTTGTGTTCGTCTTCGTCATCAGCTTCAAGGAAAACCCTCAGTCGATTGTTGACTTCGTCGATAAGATCGGGGTCGCCGGGTGCTGGTTGAAAGTTTTGTTCGAAGCTTTAGCTAGAGCGTTGGCTTTGTCTTCAGGGCGATATGTGTCCCTGATCTCCAAGTAGAGGTGGAATTCGACTTTTCTTTTTAGTAAACCATCTGGTCTGTGACCACAGCGAGCCGTCGTCCATTCGCAGCATTGAAAGTCTGGCCTCCCATTCACGATTTCGATGTTCAGTTAAAGACACTTTCAATTCTCTTTGAAGACGATTGAGTAATTTCCTGGTATTGGGGTTCCTAGTGATCCTCCACTCCTTTGCGACTCGATTTTTATGTCGAATCGCTGCTAACAGGTGAGGTGGGAGCTGGAGCGATTTGTCTTTTTTCTTGTGCTTCAAAGTGGAGGCTGTGATGGCGTTTAAGACTGCACTTTCAAAAGTCTCCAGCGCTGTTTCCGGATTGTTGTCTGCAGGGTGGTCCGCTAGTGCTTCAGTTATAAGATTCTTATACATCCTCCAGTTGGTGAACTTGTGATCAATTATGGGATTTAGCCTATCATCTGGTTGCCACTGGCCTATACTGACTTGAAATATAACTGGTAAGTGGTCTGATGATAGTTCATCCACAGTGGATGCTGAGATGAACCCGTTGAAGTTCTTAGTAATGAGCACGTCAAGGATGTCAGGCCGACCACCGTTGTAAGGATAGTGCGTGGGTTCGTCGGGAGCCCATACACACATGTTATGTCGATTTATGATTCTTCTGATGACAATCCCGCCTGGTTAGTGTTATGACAGAGCCAGTCTGTATGTTTAGCGTTAAAGTCTCCTCCTAGGAGTAGTTTGCCTCGCAGTGCTGCCAGTGCTTCTAAGTCTGCATCCAGAGGCATTCGTCTGGGAGGTCGGTAGGCAGAAATGACGTTGTAGGTCTGATTGTTAAGGTTTAATTCTATGGCGACTGCTTCTATGTTTTGCAGCGCCGGAAGAGGAGTTTCGTGGTGAGGTAGGCCCTTTTTTATGTAGATTGCAACGCCGCCTCTGGCTGTGAGTCGGTCTGTTCTATAGCAGTCATAATTAGCAATCGACGCACGTAGTCCTGGTTTAAGGTGGGTCTCACAGACGAGGCATAAGTCAATATTGTGCTCTGCAATGAATTGTCTAAATTCTGTAAGTTGAGGATAAAGCCCGTTTGCATTCCATACGCATATGGAGACGCAGTGTATGTGATGCCTTCTATCCATTGTTAGGTAGGTTAGCACTTGAGGTGATAGCTGAGGCTGACGTAACTGCTGCCTGGATTTCTGCAGGCAGGCGGTTCATCTTTTCGATGAGGCACATAGGGTATTGAGGATTTTGTCAATGCTATTGTAGAGCCTGTCGAGACCGCATATTGCGTATGTTCGCAGGGGCCTGCGTTCTGTGCGTGTTCGCCAGGGGGACGGTTGCGGCGGCGAGTGCGCTTCCTAGGTGCTGCTGGACATAGTACCGGAGC
The DNA here is from genome assembly GCA_031002005.1 of Vandiemenella viatica. Taxonomy (NCBI): domain Eukaryota; kingdom Metazoa; phylum Arthropoda; class Insecta; order Orthoptera; family Morabidae; genus Vandiemenella; species Vandiemenella viatica. The sequence goes on along the minus strand of JARYHS010006964.1, from coordinate 9,197,394 downwards.
TGAAGAGTTTTCAGTTACGACTGGAGGTGCAGGGGTGGCTGCGCTGCAGATTCCTCTGTTGGTTTGGTGGTAGTATGTTGGGAGGAGTTGCTCTTTCCAGCTCCTCTGGTGGCAGTTGTTGAATTTGCCTCAAGCAAGTTCTTTTTCTTGTCGCTTTATCCATCATTTTCTCTTTGCTGTGTAGCAGTTGCTGTTGATTTGATTTTCGTGATTTTTCCACAGCAGTTGACTGTTGGACTTTAGTTCTTTTTCTCTAGATTCTGCTGCGTTGCTTTGGTGCCTCTGAGTCGATCACGAGCTAGCTTATAAGCGATGCAGCCTTTATAACTGGCGACATGATTACCTCCGCAGTTACCACATTTAGCTGCATCGCGATTTTTCTGTGTTGTACATTCATTGGAGTCATGGGCTCCGGCGCATTTAACACATACAGGTTTCATTTTACAGTTTTTGGCGACATGGCCATACAATTGACAGTTGAAGCATTGAGGGGGGGCCGGAAGTCGCCTTGAGTGTCTCAGTTTTAATTCTTATATGACATAGGTACTCCACCTCGAACAGTCTTCTGTTATCTGGTGTGTCAGGAGCGACGAACAGAAACAGCGGCATTGCTATATTTGTTCCTGGTCTCTTTAGTTGGGCCACAAGTTTGCACGTCATAGCCCATGTCCAGGAGTTCGTCCTTGAGGTCCTGGGTGGAAAGGTGCGTGGTAATCCTCTCAGGACGACCTTTAGTAACTTGACTGCCCCTGAGGGGAAGGTAAAATAGGGGATTCCATTTTTAGTGAGCAGATTTGTCACGTTAATGTAGTCCTCCGTAGTTGTGAAGGAAAATTTAATTTTATCACCTCCTGCAGTTTTGGCCAGAAAGGGGTCTTTGGCAACATTAGTTACCCAGTCATGAAGCTTTTTGTAGCTCTCTTCGAATTGAACCACAATAGGTGGGATGTTGGAGTTCCTTTTGGATGGTTGAGTTGTACATTGCAGGGCTTGGAACTGGTTTGTTAATGTTATTGGTTGGTCCTGAGCTAGATTTGCTGGAGCTTTGGCAGTACGACGCGGATGGATAAAGCCTTCATCAACATTTACAGTCGTACTGTGGTCACATTCTTGTGCTGCAAGGCGACCGTTATCTTCCGGTGCCAGTGCGGTGTCCCTTGCTTCGTTACCCATACCAGAGTTTGAATCAAAAGTTGCATCAGTGTCTGAGGAGATAAGCCGACTGAACTCTGGTCGACTATGCGGAGCTGGGAATGATGTTACAGCACGGGTTGTCTTCTGATTTTTCTTCTTCTTATTTGTTCTTTGAACAAGGGTGGTGACTCGTTTCTTCACTTGATCTTTACCGGTCGGGTTGGTTGACCCTCTCTTTCTGTAGGCTGCCAGATTCTGCTGCGGCGGCATGTTGTCATCAGTGTCTGAATCAGTGTCAGGTAGCCCTGATCGCCCAACGTTGTCATCCTCGTTGTCGGTGGCCTGGTAGCCATCTGACGAGTAGCACCCAACGCCCAAGAAGCCGTCGTTGGTGTTGGTTGCCGCCATCATACGTCCTGCCAATGGAAACGCCTACTGGAAAGGAGTGTTGCTCCGACCCTTGGAGCACGGCGTATCGGTCCGACTACATCTACAGCTGAATCTGTAGCCGACCAATCACTGACAAGTATTACAGAACTGGGGTTATAGTCAGCCAATCGGAAGACCGCATGCTCCCTATGGATTTCTCGAGCGCGAGCATTTCTCGAGTTAAACATCATAATTAATGATAGTAAATGTTTTTAAGAATATATAATGTGGGGTATTTCATTAAGGAAGTCTTTGGATTCTTCTGTGTGAGAATAATGTGAACGATGACGCTATGAGAACAGTTATTGTGTCAGCCAATCAGAATACCGCTTGGCTTCCTAAGGTTCTCGAGATTAAACATCATGATTAATAGTGGTAGAATATTGTAAACGGTGATACAATATGAACAGTGACGTGATGCGAACATTGACGTATATAATCCATATTCTTTCCATTTTAACAACCTGGGATTTGGTTTCACTGTGGAGCCAACTGTCAGTACAACGCTGGAGTATATCTGCGCCTGGTCCCACAACCGACCAATCACAGCAACGGAATGGTTACGTCATTGGAGTCAGCCAATCGGTAGTCGACAACGTTCCTGGCTCGTTTCAGTTCCGCTATTCAGTCCAGTTCTCGTTGTTCCTTCAGTTACAACAGACCTGATGATGGCGGCGGTGCAAGTCGCCGAAAGCTTGTGGTTAGAAAATGTGATCCGGCGGCAAACCCGCGAAGAATATGTATCTCGTTACAAAATGCCACACATTTCCGTTGTCCATCAGGGACGCAGAGCTTGTAACAACTGTAACTTGTACTGGCTTCATAACCAACCGACGTCTCAAAACACGCCAAATTGTTGTAGGTAGTTGTAACTCCCGACTGGCACGACGAGTTGATTTTGAAGGACTACGTTGGGAAAGCAGTTTGAATTCGTGCAACATGTGCCTCAGAAACATTAGGGCGGCTAGGATTCTTTCCTTTACATACACATCCAGGTATCTACAAACATGTCGATACCATCTACGAATGTTCCACCCATTTGGAGGATGCATTTGGTACCTCAACCTGAAATGTCTTTGCACTGTAATCACGGAATTGCACTTCGCAAACTCGATAACACAAAATGATTTCTGCTGTGGAGTAGCCATTTTAAACATATGACGGTTTACCAAGAATAACACAAGACGACTGACATCTTAGCGGCTATTAAATAAACTAGACTATGTATTCGTTTCTCCAATAGCCGAGCCGGGGCGCAGCGATCGATAGTTTGGACAAAAGAATACTTTGTATACTGTATATTCTTTTTGAAACACCCTGTATATCACAGTTTCTTCACATGCTCTTTCAAATATTTTTTTATTTTTTGCTTAGAGTTTTACACCATATCAACATCATGGTCATTAAAGCTAAGAAAGGATTGGGACAAGTAAGGAACTCTGCAATGACATTTCTGAAGGGGCTATCCCAGCATTATTCTTGATGGATTTCATAAAACTATAGGGAACTGTAATGTAGATGGCTGTGTGGAGAATCAATCCTGCGTCCTCTTGAATGCTAAGCCAGTGTATTATTATTCACCAACCACCCTTGGTTTTCCCATATTACTAGAAATGAAATACTAAATATTTTCTGATTGACAATAGTATTTTTATTCATGACATCCATTGCTATTCTGTCTTCTTCTTCTTGCACTGGGCTTCAAAATTTTAATGCTTATCAAACTGAGAGCTTATGTGCCTGTATACCGGATTTGTGCAAGTAGGTTTAGATTCAGTCTTCACATTGGATTTCTGATATTCCCTAAAGACATACCAATCTTATTCTAACAGATCTGCAACCCCTACTGAGATTGCTAAATACTATGTCGCTGTTTTCAGTTATATTTAAAAATTCTTTTCTAGCAACAATAATACTTCACTGACAAAGGCATTTAATCCTAGCAGTATTAGTATTATGAGAAGTATCTGCGTGCCATTTCTAGTACTATATCCCTGCTTAATGGACCACAAATAGAGCCTTGTGTGTGTCCACTGAATGGAGGCATAATGATGGTGATTTTCTGGTATCTCAAGCTACTTACAGGAATCTCAGAAAATAGGTTATGCTATCAAGATGTCAAAAAACTGATCACTGCCTAATACTGCATTTTACAATCGAGACTGGTGTGGTTATCTAGTAAGCTACTATGAAAATAAAGCAATGGTATACTGATTTACATAAAGATCTCAGAATTATTATTCATTTAATCTATTATTGACATATTATATGTTTTATTCATATAGCTCTGTATCAATTTTAATCTATTTATTACGGTAAGAACACTTAATATCTCTTTTCTATTTATTTTAGATCCTATTTTAAAGGGACATCATTATTGGAACTTGCCTGTGCATTCTGTGCAGAGACATTTGTATCATGGTGCTCTCTAACTAAACACGTCTTCCACCATGTCTCAGCTATATCTGCCCCTTCCTACATTTGTATGCGTTGCTCTCAAGTATTTAAAGATGAGGTGAAACTACAGATGCATAAATACGCTATTAGAATATCAGAAAGCAGGTAAGGGTAGGAATTCTTATTTTATATTAATGCTGCAACAATTATTTTTTTAAATGTTGTAAAAGGTTAAATTCTTGTGCCAAAGTTTTGCAGTAATACCATCAGTTTGAGCCAATGACAAGTTATGTCTAATCCTACAAACAACAATTAGCAATTTGAAATCCAGCTGTCTTAGTGAATATGATGTTGGCTATTGTAACTGTGCCGTTACAAATGTAGACCCATCTGAAATATCTTCTGAGAATAATGCAAAGTAGCTTCTCTTGTGTCTGTTTTCAATATTGCGTCACTTGGCATCTGTGGCTAACTAGTTTTGATTAATGAATTTCTACAACCACCAAAGTTGTTCATATTACCTCATATGTGCTCCATTGCAATTAAATTAAATTTAAATAAATGTTTACTATATAAGAAGGTGAGATATGGCCATTTTATTTTATCTCTATTCTGTAGTCTTTTTGAGATAGCCTTAAAAGGCTTATTTCCTGTAACTTCACTTTCTATTACTGACATTATGTCTGCATTATCCCATCACTTTAAGCAATTGACAAGTTATTTGTGCTCTTATAAGCAACAATCTCAATTAAGTATTTGTCGTAATGGTTTTATGTCTAAAAGCTATACTATAATTTATTTTGATATTTCTACAATTTATTCTGAAAATAACAAAGTATGTAGTGTCTAGTATCAATATAGCTTCATTTGGCAGTGTGCTAATCAGTCTTGGTAACTAGAATACTCCATATGAAAAAATTTCTACTTGAGTAATAAGGTTACTGTACAGGAGTTGTGTTTTTATTGAGCATCTACAAGCAGTACTCTTGCCTGTATGGATTATCAGTGTTAGTCTTTTGTTAATAAACTGAAAGTACTCTACCTGCAGTGTGCCTAGACGGAGTAGAAATTCAGCTGTGAGTCAAGCCTTCAGGATTAATATTCTGATTTTGAGAATGACATACCATTTTCGACTGATGACCTGCATTTCAAGGCTGGTTCATTTGTTACTGATTAGTGAATTTTTATTTATTTAAAAAAAATTGTTTTATATTTTTCATAAAATTGCTGTCAACAGGAACAGTATATTTTAGTAAGGTTTCACAGAGCATTATGTTCATATACTCAATGATATTGTTCTTAATTGTAAGAGAAGTAGAATTCTTTGTAGACCATTTTTCTCTCATTTTTGATACACTGCTTAGAAGGTACCAAGTAAGAGATATTATTCATTTTAACATAGATTTTTTATTTGTGATCTTACAAGTAATTTACTTTATAGGTATATAACCATAATATGTTGTGTTGCAAATAAATGTGTTTACAAGATGTTTCTTCAGTGACCAGTGTAATTTTTAAATAAATTTTTGACTAAATTTCATTGACTTGGATTCCAATAGAGTAAATAGGGCACGTCCCCTATATATCTAGTTTGATATTCCTATATTATTGTTAGTTTTTTATCTTGTTATATGCTTAAGGTTTAAATTCCTCCACCCATCTTCCCACTATTATTTTGGTAAATATTTCATCATTTCCCTTACCTACAAAAGAAAATTTTCCACTTCCTTCTACATGAAACTGAGGGCCAGTTTGTGCTCATAGTTGCCTTTTCTTTCCATATACTGCTCCTACTTGTACAACCAATCTCTCTCCAAGCTCTATTGTCAATATATGACTTGTACACCCCCAGCATTCTCTTTACTCACATAGAATGACTCCCAATCCTGCTCCATTATCATATCAGTTACTGACTTGCTTCTGTAGTAATTTCCTTAAACAATGCAACTGCTTTCCTTTCATGCTCTTAAACTCCTGTATTTAACACCCAAATTTTTTTCCAGACTATACCAAGTCGTCTAAGCAAGGTTTTCTAACATTTCATGTTCCCTTAGATGTATTTATTTAATTGACATTTTTTCTGGGAACAAAAAAAAAAAAAAAAAAAAAAAAAAGAATTAAAAAAATACACATATTTGCTCTTACATAATATTTCATGAATGTGAAAAAATAATTGTCTAATAAACATAAATATATTTGATGGAACTCTTTGGCTTGTGAAAGTGAACAGCCTGTACACACATTGTCTGTTTGCTCTGCTGCATTTTACTAAAAGGACATTCCAAAACAAAACCATAGTCTCAATCATTGATTTTATAAAGTCTGAATGAGGATTTCTCCAAATCTTCTCAAGTTGCTAATTTTTTCCCCTCCAATATGTTCCATTGCTTACTCTTCTATATTGTTTGGCTTGCAGTGTGAATGGGTCACTATCATTATTCCAAGGAATGAAGTGATTCAGAGATCAGATCTCTGCATTACAATTCCTGCCTGTCCACACATAGATACAAACATTTGTTTATCACATTTACTAGTCGATACATAAATATTTAATTACCTCCATATTTTTATTTATGGTGATTATTACTGACAAAAGTTGTTCCTGTACTTGCTGTTTCATATTATTAATTAGTTACTATATTTTGATAATTTACTCTAAATGTAATTTGTTTAAAAAATAGTTATTACTATGTCATGAATGTTATGTATGGGGAAATAACTCAACTTCATATTTGTGGTGTTCGTATTTACAGTCATTATTAATATGAAATCAGAATTTTCTATCAAAGTACTGTACACCTTACTGTATTGATTATTGGTCGTACTGACATTGTTTGATTTTTTCATGTCAAATACCCAATTGTTGGGTTTCAGTTTCATTTCACTAATTTAATCTTATTGATGTGTTAATTGTTTTATAAAGAGACATACTGTTTGGTTTACATGTTCTATATTTATAATAATATTTCATTAGCATTTACTTTAAAAAGCAATGGCATATAATT
>JARYHS010006964.1:9161009-9189429 GCA_031002005.1 Vandiemenella viatica | reverse complement strand
CATTGTCTGTTTGCTCTGCTGCATTTTACTAAAAGGACATTCCAAAACAAAACCATAGTCTCAATCATTGATTTTATAAAGTCTGAATGAGGATTTCTCCAAATCTTCTCAAGTTGCTAATTTTTTCCCCTCCAATATGTTCAATTGCTTACTCTTCTATATTGTTTGGCTTGCATTGTGAATGGGTCACTATCATTATTCCATGGAATGAAGTGATTCAGAGATCAGATCTCTGCATTACAATTCCAGCCTGTCCACACATAGATACAAACATTTGTTTATCACATTTACTAGTCGATACATAAATATTTAATTACCTCCATATTTTTATTTATGGTGATTATTACTGACAAAAGTTGTTCCTGTACTTGCTGTTTCATGTTATTAATTAGTTACTACATTTGATAATTTACTCTAAATGTAATTTTGTTTAAAAAATAGTTATTACTATGTCATGAATGTTATGTATGGGGAAATAACTCAAACTTCATATTTGTGTGTTCGTATTTACAGTCATTATTAATATGAAACAGAATTTTCTATCAAAGTAACTGTACACCTTAGTGTATTGATTATTGGTCGTACTGACATTGTTGATTTTTTCATGTCAAATACCCAATTGTTGGGTTTAGTTTCATTTCACTAATTTAATCTTATTGATGTGTTAATTGTTTTATAAAGAGACATACTGTTTGGTTTACATGTTCTATATTGATAATAATATTTCATTAGCATTTACTTTAAAAAGCAATGGCATATAATTAGTGTTTTTCATTTTTCATCACTATTCTTTTTGTTATTGTACACAATTTGATTCACCAATACAAAGTATGTAGTTGGGTTCAAAAATAATTAGTGTAGCTATTTCTAAGAAATATTCAATATATTATCACAGCATATCACTATGGTTATTTTTGTGTTTCTAGGAGTTATTCTGATTGTCAAAGTAACATTCAGATCAACAAGCAGACACAATCAATAGCTGAACATCTAAGACCCAGTGCAGCAGTGTGCCAGACAAATATTTTGGGTGAACGCCAATCTTTTTGTGAAGATTCTGGATTTTTTTTTACAGATTCTGGGAAACTTAAGAATCATCAGAGGATTCATTCAAGCGAACGCTCATTTTCTTGTGAAGTTTGTGGAAAATCTTTCACAGAGTCTTGGAATCTTAAGAACCATCTGAGGATTCAATCAGGGAAACGCCCATTTTCTTGTGACGTTTGTGGAAAATATTTCACAGTGTCCGGGAATCTTAAGAATCATTATAGGATTCATTTAGGGGAACGACCATTTTCTTGTGACGTTTGTGGAAAATCTTTCACAGAATCTGGGAATCTTAAGATTCACAATAGGATTCATTTAGGTGAACGCCCATTTACTTGTGAAGTTTGTGGAAAATCTTTTACTCAGTCTGGCAGTCTTAAGACTCATCAAAGGATTCATTCAGGCGAACGCCCATTTTCTTGTGAACATTGTGGGAAATCTTTTACAATTTCTTGGAATCTTAAGAATCATCAGCGGATACATTCAGGTGAACTCCCATTTTCATGTGAAGTTTGTGGAAAATCTTTTACACGGTATGGAAATCTTAAGAAACATCAGTGGTATCATTTAGATTAACACCCATTTCCTTGTGTAGTTTGTGGAAAAACTTTTACAGTGTCTTGGAAACATCAGAGGATTCATTCAGGCGAACACCCATTTTCATGTGATTTTTGTAGAAAGTCTTATAAAGTTCTAGCAAAACATAAGAATAACCTGAAGATACATTCATGCGAACCCCCATTTTCTTGTAAAGTTTGTGGAAAATGTTTTACACAGACTTGGTGTCTTAAGGATCATCAGAGAATCAATTCAGGCCAGCACCCAAAACAACAATTTTCGTGTGAAGTTTGTGGAAAATCTTTCACACAATTGGGGTATCTTAAGAATCATCAAAGCATTCAATCAGGCGAACTTCAATTTTCTTGTGAAGTTTGTGGAAAATCTTTTACACGGTGTGGGAGTCTTAAGAATCATCACAGTATTCCTTGAGGTGAACACTTTTTTTTGAAGTTTGTGGAAAATCTTTTAAATACCTATCGAAACTCAAGAAACATCAGACGATTCACGCTCATTATGTTGTGAAGTTTGAGGAAAATCGTTAACCGACTCTAAAAAATTTAAGCACTATCAGAAGATTCAATCAGGTGAACGCTCATTTTCTTGTGACTTTCATGGAAAGTTGTTTTCAATTTCTGCTATTCTCAAAGTGCATAAGCGAATTCATTCAGATAAACATCTATTTACTTGTGGCATTTGTGGAAAATGTTTTTCAGACTCGTGTAGCTGTATAAACCATCAGAAAATTCATTTAGGCCATTTTTTGTGTGTATTTGTGGAGTTTCTGTTGCACAGTCCATAAATTTCAAGAGCAATTAGTATATTCTTGCAGATAAATAATCATAGTGTTCCTAAATTTTGGTAATTTGTTACAGATTCCGACAGTAAGAAAGTACATAAAAGAGGTTTATTTGGGTTAATAGCCATTCTATAGTTATATTTGTATAATTTTTTTATGGGGTCTAGACAAATTTTAAGTCACTAGAGAATTAATAAGCATAATTTTCGATTTTTGGGTAAGATTTGTGATAAACCTTTTATGATGTCTATATATTTTAAAAGTCTTTGGATAGTTGTGTGGGTGAACTTCATACTTAAAGTATATTCTGTTATATTCACTTTTATTCTTTTCAGCAAAGCTGCAAAATAGAGACATATGTTAGTTTGTCTTTTAATAAAATTAGTTTAATAGTTGAATAAAACAATAGTGCTGATGATTTTGCTTCAAATGTGTATTAACAGTAAGATGTTCTGGAGTGTTAAAATTTGTTGTGTTTGGCATGCTGGAGAATCACAGTATGACAGTTATTAAATTGTTCTTTACTTTTAATACAGATAATATAAATTTCTAAGTTGTTTGTAGTGTATAGAAAATTTACTTAACTCTCTTGGTTTATTTTATGTTTTTACATTATTATGCAGACATATTAGTGTGTTGATTGTTCAATATAATATGTAGGACAGTTTACTAAAATGTATTTGGAATGATTATTATATATTTGTAGATTCATCAACTATTAAAGAAATACAAATATAGCCTTTAGTGGGTTATATGTTTTACAGTGGTTGGGTTGTAAAAAAAATATTTGGCTATGAATTGGTGTTTATATATTCTTTTTCAATTTTGAAATATATATTATCTTTTACCCAAGAGTATAGAAATTTTTGCAGCAATGACTTACTCTAAACTGCATCTGAGTATTCCTGCCTCTCAGTACTTTTTTTGACTGTCTAAATTGGACCATGCATAAACTTCATTACTCTTTTTTAGCATCACCCAATGCGTGGAATGAGTTTTCTGTTGATGGTTACTACTGTTTTACATTGTTGGCTTATCTTGAAAATTATTTGGTTTATAATAAATATGATTGATATTTGCATGATATATTTTTTGGTATTACAAATATTCTGAACCACATGGTGATGATAACCACTTCAGCAAATGACAAATTATTAAAGAAAACAAGTACAGCTAAGGGATTCTTTTCTTCTTGTGGTTTTGTAGAAAACAATTTTTATTACATCATTTATAATTTTGATTAATTGATCAAGTGGCTCAAACTATATTTGCCAAATGAAAGAAGTTATAAGAAGTGTCATTTTTAGTTTTAGGTTTTTGTTCTGTTTTTTTCCTGATGTTTTGTCACCTTTCTCTTTTCATTATCAGAGAATTATTCATTGTCCTGCTTAGAAGACTTCTATATCTCAATGATTCCATTTTTAAGTTTGAAAAATGCTGGAAAATATTTCTGTGTACTATATCATATCAATTTCATACTTTAAACTAAAAATAATGCTTTAGCCTGCACTATAATTAAGGATGTCCTAATGGTCACTTAACTGGTCATAACAATTTCATCAGCAAGCAGTGTGGTGACTTATTTCCAATCCTAATAAAGCCAATGCGAATTTTTTATTGGTGAAGGTTAGTGGAGGGAATCTTGTGAGACATCTACAATTTGAGCCTAGCTATCATGTACCTGATGCTTTTCACATATGGTACTGGCTAGCAGGTGTCAGTTGTTTTAAACCAGGTAATCCTAGAATTATGGCTTAAAGTCATATACAAGTATGGTGCTGTAGGTCTAATTTGGACCTAAAAGACAGTGATAATTAAGTCAAGGGAATAAATATTTGCATGCTATTGTGTACTTTCTAACCTATCATAACTGTCCCAAATTGAGTAAAAATTTTCACTGCTCAATTTTGACCCCTTCCCCCTTTATATGCCTGTGCAGTTATCTACCTAATCCCTCTCCCCTCTCTGACACAACTATATACTTTATGGATGCTCCCTAAATTATTGGGAAAGGCCACTCTCATATCTAGTGTTGCAAATATGGAGTAAACATAATTTAATTCCTAAAGTATCTTATTTTCTTCATTGGAAGAAATATTATTGGCATGTATAGAGCCATCAGCTAGTATAAAGAATTGTGGAACACAGTGATTCCTTCCACGAACATAAAATAATATTATTTAATCTATATATCTATTTTTCTTTAGATTCTTAAGATAAATACAATTATAGGCACATGAAGCAAGGATAGATGTTGTGGGAGTTTTAAACATCCAGAGATATATAAGTGGTTAAATTTCGTTAAGTTCTGCGCTCAGCTTTGACCACACATCAATAGAGTAATAGAAAAAATTATGTTGTCTTGCCGTAGCACAATATGAAATTAGCAAGAACAGTGCACGAGCGCTAAAGCTCTGACCTTGCATTCAGGAGGACACAGATTTGAATCCCAATCCCTCCTTCCAGATTTGGGTTTTCCCCAAATCAGTGCAGGTGAATGCTGAGGTGGTTCCATCAAATCGCTATGACTGAATTCCATCCTGCATATTGTTCCAATTTGAGTGATAAGTCTTTCCCGGCGTATCTTTGATATAAATTCTTCGCGGGTTTGCTGCCGGATTACATTTTCTACTGACAAGCTTTCGGCGACTTGCACTGCCGCCATCATCGATTCCATTAAATCTAAAGGAACAACAAAAACTGAACTGAATAGCGGAACAGAAGCGAGCCAGGATCATTGTCGATATCCATTTGGCTGACTCCAATGACATAACTATTCCGTGACTGTGATTGGTCAGTTTCGGAACCAGGTGCAGATATACACCAGCATTGTACTGACAGTTGGCTCCACAGCGTAAACCAAAGCTGAGGTTGTTATAAATGGAAAAAAGATGGATTACACAAGTCAATGTTCGCATAACGTCACTGTTAAAAATTGCATCATCGTTCACATTATTGTACTACTATTAATTATGTTGTTTAATCTCGAGAATCCGTAGGGAGCCAAGCGGTATTCTGATTGGCTAACTACAATAACTGTTCTCATATCGTCACACAGAAATATCCCAAAAAACTTCTTTAATGAAGACCCCCACATTATATATTCTTCCAACATTTACTATCATTAATTATGATGTTAAACTCGAGAAATCCATAGGGAGCCATGCGGTCTTCCGATTGGCTGACTATAACCCCAGTTCTACAATACTTGTCAGTGATTGGTCAGCTACGAACCCAGCTATAGATCAAGTAGGACAGATATGCCGTGCTCCACTCTCCTATCATCGGTCAGCGAGACACTTGGTTGTTTAAGAATGGCAAAAACAGGTTTCCATGCATCACTGAGCCATACACCCAAGTTTTTGTTGTTCCTTTAGATACAACGGATCTGATGATGGCGGCAGTGCAAGTCGCTGAAAGGTTGTCAGTAGAAAATGTAATCCGGCGGCAAACCCGCGAAGAATTTATATTGTTCCAATTTCTTTCCAGGCACTAATAACCAATGTTGATTAGGTATAAACCTAAAATCAAACTGAAGAAATTACTGGCTGATTCACTGTGATAAGGATCTTATGTGATAATATTTCATAGTTTCAGATGTACAGATTGTTAAAATCTGGGTCCAAGTTACAGGGTTATGTTTTAAAATAGTAGTACAGAAATAGTTGTAAAATAATAGAAACTAACCTTGCATTGTATAAGATTATGTAATAACTGCCAGCAAATGACAACAAAAGTCTTATTTGAATGGTAGAGTTACAGTGGTAGTTTTTTTATATTTAAATAACATCAAAACATTTCTCTGCTAATAAAAAGAGATTACTTTTCAAAAATATGACAGGTGGACAAAAGTGGTTGGATGATATATCTAAAAAAATTGCATAAAACATCGTATTTGTTACCATGTTCCTGGCAAGATACACAGATATTGTTCCAAAATTGATGGTAATTTAATTGTGGATATACAGTTTATATTTTCAAAAATATGTGTTTTATATACTTATTGTGATTTTATCTCTCTTACTGAACATTAAAGTGGACTTTAAAGAGTATTAATAGGGTTTTAAATTTGTATTTTAATTATGTTACAATCCTTTACATTTGTGTAATAATTCATAAAAATATAAACTGTTTTACCACAGTTAAATTATCATCAATTGATACAGCAATGCATGAAAAACTGAAACATATATAGCATTTGTACCAATCATCAGGTTTTGCCTACTATAAAATATGTTTAAATAATACAAACAAATATTTCAAAATAAACTACACAATCTTAAAGCTGGAATTTATATTGGAAAAAATTACATTGGAAATACCAGTTGGGGCCCTCTAAATGATGTAAGACAGGACAAGCAGGAACTGGAGAACATTTCATAAAATACAAACTGAAATGTAGTAGAACTTTATTAATATGTTTAATAATTTCTTTCTAAATGTAGTAGAAGCTATTAGTAGCAACAGTAGAAGAATTAGTATTATAAATAATTTAAGAAATAAAAATTCTAATGGGTATGATGATATAACTACATTTGTATTGAAGCAGTGTAAGAAAGTCCTTGCAAATCCACTGGCATTTCTTATAAATGGAGAATTTCCAAATTGTCAGCATAGTAGGCCTGCCTTTAAAAAAGGCAAAAAGAGAGATAATGGTAACTATATATCTATTACTCTGACTTCTGTTCTGAACAAATTATTTGAAAAAGTTATATTAGTGATACTAAATAACTTCATATATCAAAACAGAATTATTAGCTCATTCCAATTCGGATTTTTGAAAGAGCTATCCACTACTATTGCTGTAACTCAGTTGTGTTGATATCCACATATTACTTTGCAAATTAGAAAATTAGAGGATTAGCTAGTAGACTAGTCATCTTATTTAAAAAAAATATTTTAAAAATGGTGAATCAGTAAGTAAGTTGAAATAAATAATTGTGGTAGTTAGATGTGTTGTTCCTCAGGGATCTGTACCTGGTCCTTCGCTATTTTTTCAGTATATGAAAGTAGAATTATAACATATACAGATGACACTACTGTAATCTGTTGATATAACAATGATTCCCCATTGGAAAAAACTAGTACTATGACCTAAAATCAGTTATAAAATTAGATTGGTATAAATAGATTAATTTTTATTAAAAGTAATAACTATTTTGTAAAATTTGAATTAAAAAATTGTGATATGAATAATAACTTAAGACTAATGGATAGTGAAGGAAGAATTGATGAAATATCTGAGCATAAGTTCCTAGGAGTATATGTTGACAAAATTCTTAAATTGGATCAACACGTAGATTCTGTCTCTGCAAAATTATGGGCATTTTTCTAATCAATCAGTTATCTAAAATACTGGATAGCAGTGTTCTAAAAATTGCATACTATAGAATAATTTTTCTACATATCCTTAATTGTATTAAAGTCTGGGGGACCCTCTTGCCATGCATACATAGATCGAATGTATTATAATAATATACATGTTGGATAGAAAAAGCATTAATGTAGAGAAATATTTAGACAGGAAAATATTCTTACTGTATTTTCACCTACATATATGTAGGGTATTACTACTGATTCAATGTAATCCAAACTTCAATCCCACAAATAGTTCAAGTTTATATGTCATTTATATTGATACTCATATCAAGTCAGATGTAGATATCAAAGGACATGATTCTAAGGCTACAGATAAGAGTTCCCATAAAATGGAAGCTATGCCATGTAATAAACCTCCATCTCATATAAAATTGTCTGTGAATAAATTCAAAGCTGTAATGAAACATTATTTATGTAATAAGGTATTATACAAACTTGACCAATTGTAAACTATATATGAATGTACTTTTTTGGAATGTACAGTATTTATGATGTAATTTAATTTGCATGACCATAAAGTCTTGACTTTGCTAAAAACTTGTATTCTCAAGCTTCTCAAGCATTTTTTCAAAAAATATTATTATATCACATACAAGAATTTCTCTACTAATTTTACAAATTTTTCATTTACAGAATTTGCTATCAACACAGTTAACGAGTAGTCATTTGGGTATCCTAACTGAATCAAGATTAGGTATTTCCACCAATAGATAATAACTAATACCCTAGGTAAGAATATATGAACTACAAACCCTAAAATGTGCATCAGTATAATCTTTACTTTGAGATGAGCTTGGGCAAAAATAGAGAGCCAAACAGATTGACAGACTTGTTGTTTGCATCATTATTGATAGTGACAAGAGAAAACTCTAATTTTACGTACATGAAAGAGCTCATGTGCTCACCTTTACGAAAAGGTCTGATACGTAGTGGGACTAAAGAAGAATAGCTATCATCTCAACAAGCGCAGGTGTTGCTTTTTAACACAAACAAGGTTTCCACAAGATGTAATACATGTCAAATACAGAGTAAGAGACCATTACTTACTGCAAAATACGAGATGTGAGTGATTTTAGAATCATAACGATTGTATCAAAACTCCACTTCTGATCACTCAATGTATTTTCCCTGTCAATTAAACACAAATGTATTTCGAAGTTTCTTGCTTTTTTTAAGTTAAGGAATCTACCTTTGGGAAATGCTGATGGCATTAGCAAATTGCGCAGATATTTTCTCTGGTATAATCGGTATTCAGAAGGTAAACCATTCACTCACTACGCTGATTCGCACCAAGTAAGTTCCCATAAGAAGACACATTTAGAATTAAATGACTGGAATGTGAAATTTTTTTGTCAGTCCTTAAGAGTACTAGGGATTTATTCAATGATTTCAAAATAGCAATATGAACCTCTTCTGTCTTCTGTTTTTTTTTTTTTTTTTTGCGGCTCTAGGCAGAAAAAAGAAGTTTAATTTCTGCATACAAAATTCCTATCAAAAATTATTTGGCAGTTGTTTTTCTTAAATTCTAATGTTTGTAGATTATATCAATTAGGGTATTTATAAATGTGACCTCATAAGACTTCATTTTTAGTAATGCGATGATTGAAAACAAAGACGTTCTGTATACATTCCTTGTGTTTCTTGACCCTGCTAATATGGCGACCTCCCCACTCCACCGCTCTCCTCTCGGCGTCACGTCGTTGCATGGAGAAGGTCCCTTACGTCGTCTCCTCTCTTTTCTTTGCTCCATGGTCACGTGCTAGGCATTTCCAATACAATCGATAAGGAAGGCCAAGATTATGGACTAGCATCGTATATCTCTCTGAGACATTAGAAGTAGGCAATTAATTGGCGTTAATTTAAATCAAAATTTATTTGGGTGAATGAAAAAGTTTAAGCGAGGAATTCTGAAGTCAAAGGAAGCAAAGAATTAGGATACAAAATGAAAACAGGAAAGAAAGACCAGATTATGTTGAGACCATAACTATTGATTGTTGTCATCAAAGTTGCGTGTGGTCTACAGTTAGGAGACAGGTTGCCCGTGATTGTAACAGGATTCAAAAAAATAAATAAAAAAAGGACTGCGAGGATATACATATGAATCTAAGATAGGATACGTGGATGTGGAATGGAGATTAAAAACAAAATGAGTCTTCTTATTTGGTAATGCAAAAATAATGGTGTTCGTGATAAGGCAGAAAATAAATGCTTGTTAATATCTTCTCATATTAGTCAATAATAAACCAAATTTCCTGGGGATATTGATAAAGAGAAGTGAGCGAATTGGGTTAAAAAATTCTGTTGATTTTATTAACTAAAAGTAGAGGGGTAGTTTTGGACGCATATTATGGGCACCAGCTTGCAGGAAACAGAGGGGGACGGTATGAGGATGATATTTTCGATGACATCTGAATAGGTACAGTACAGCAAATATCGTGCAGGCAATGTAGAAATGGCGATGACTATGATTTTTTGCTTTTGGTATACGGTACGGTATGTTAAGAAATCAGAATTTGAGAGATTGATCTCAAATAATAAAATAAATCGAAAGCATAAATTCAGGTAACACTAAAAAGCGGGAATATGTTCCGTCTCAGTAATGAGTTATTACTTTTTGTACATTTGTTTGGAATTAATACGAGAAGAGGGAAATACTCATAAACTGATTAAATATATTTGTAAGTATAGATAAAATATACCATATTAAACCTTACCTTGAAATATTATGGGCGACAAATTTGAAATAATGAGCCATGTAATTGTTTTAAATAAGTTAAAAAGCATTGAAGTAGATGAAAAGTAACTTGCTGAATACTAGAATCCAGAAAGGCAAAAAGCGTAGAGTTAAGATAGGAAATGCCATTTGAAAATAAGGGTGGGGGAGGGGGTGAGTGATAGTTGGAGCGCCACAGGGTAGTGTATTGGTATCATTGCTATCAATCATTCTAATGAGTTATTGTGGTGATAGTGGAATGTACGTTGTTTGCAGATGACAGATTGGTATTCAATAGGATCAAAAAGGGAAAAGACTATGAACAGCTGCCGGGCTACCTAAGTAGAATATCTAACTGGATAAGTCAGCATGGAATGAAGATAAATGCCAAGAAGAGTCAGTTTATGAGGTACACAGATTAAAAGTAAGATAAGGTTGTTTATGATTATAAGATGGGGACAGAATTGCTTGTTGAAGGATTATTATGGTGTAAATATCTTTGCCTAACATTTGATAATAAATTCAACTGGGTAGCATACATTGAGCAGGTGGCAGGAAAAGGTTTCAAAATCCTTCATTTCTTGAGACAAGCAGCACCAGAAAATTGTGGGAATGAGGTTAGCAAAATTTGAACGTACCATTGCTGGAATAAGGTGGTTTAGTTTGAGATCCACATTTTTGGTATCAAATATAGGTGTTGGAGGACCTGCAAAGGAAGGCAGCTATATTTATTTGTGGAAATTACCTCAGAAGACAATAAGTAATTGACATGACGAAGGAGCTAGAATGATATATTTTTTTGGAAGACAGGAGGAGGATTGGTAAAGGGACCTGGAGGAATATTAGTCAAAAACTTAGGAGTAGTGAACGGAACGGTAAAGATGACCGTGGACGCGTGCTGGCTCCCTGTGTCAGGCGTAAATGAGTGGGAAAATCTCCTGTTGTGGGCGAGGGTGTCGGGGATAACAAGAAATTACTAACGGAAATGATGAATAATCTGCCAAGATAACTGATGGAATTTAAAATGAAAATCATATACGAAAAAGTAAATGGGTTATCACTCAAATCTGTATAGTATAATAATAATAAAGTAATAAGGGTTAATTAGATGATTAGCAAAATCGCGAACGAAGCATCGGAATTAAATTTAATTGAATTCAACTAACATAGCTCGTAGATTTTTGTGAATCTTCAGAATTACTGAGGCCTTCATTTTGATGAATAACTAAAAAATAAAAAATAAAAAAAATATATTAGTGGTTCTGTAAATTTAATATGAATCCATGGAACGAGGGAAAGGGGAACAACGATTTAGAATTTAGATAGCAATGATCTTAGGTTTGGAGAAGCAGATATAAAAAGTGAAATTCTTACTCTAACTTGGGAACCATCAGACCTGTTCAGAACGGATTTTGATCCCCCGAGTATAGGTTGAAGGGTATTTACTCCATATGTCTGTGTTACAATTATTTCTTCAAAATGAGCCCTGGAAATCGAGAAATTAACGCGGAAACATATGTAAATATCTTGTAAATAATATAATTTTAGTACATTGCTTTGAATCTTCAGCGTGGTGTATGCTGTAAGGCAATAAGATCCCATTTTGCGAACCCGGGTTCAAATCCCCATATTGCCAAATATTTTTATTTCTTTTTTCATATGCAGTAATCATTGAGCATTGATTTTATTTCATTTAAAATTCATTTACGAATTTTTATTATGCGAAATAACAGACATTATGTTAGTTTCAAACATTTACATGCTACCACCACTGAACGGAAATAAGTATAACTGTGGTAGGGGGGAAAAACCCCGACCTTATGGCTGTAATATATTTACTTTTCGATATTAATTGTAGAGATACAAGTATAGAAACGATGAACATGAAATATACCTGTTTCATTAATAAAAAACACATAAACAATAAACAATAAACAATTAAATAATGATTTTCTAAAAAAAAAAAAAAAAAAAAAAAAAAAAAAGGACTGTATATTCTGTAATATTTTGTTTAAAAGTTATTTTGCATAATAAAAATTCGTAAATGAATTTTAAATGAAATAAAATCAATGCTCAATGATGACTGCATATAAAAAAAGAAATAAAAATATTTGGCAGTATGGGGATTTGAACCCGGGTTCGCTAAATGAGAAATTAGCACCTTACTGGATACACTACGCTGAAACTTTTAAACAATGTGCTAAAATTATATTATTTAAAAGATATTCACATATGTTTCCGCGGTAATTTCTCGATACCTAGGGCTCATTTTGAAGAAATAATTGTAACACAGACATATGGAGTAATTACCCTTCAATATAAACTCGGGGGATCGAAATCCGTTCTGAACAGGTCTGATGGTCTCCAAGTAAGACATTAAGAATCTCTGTAGCTGAACCTATCAGCTGTTCTCGTGAATCGTTGTTATTTTGCTGTGTAGTTTCATTTCGTTTTGCTCTCTCGAGACGACAGGAGGAGGTGATATGGAGCCAATAAGTGCTGTATATATTGTGGAAGAGGTAGGTTTATAGCTTAAAGCTGCTTACGGAGTCGTAGAGTACACGCTTAATGTCCCGCAACAACTTGAGGACCCTCCTTTCACTCGCCTGCTGTTTACTTTGCTTGATAAAAACTTGCGAATTAACACATTTTGCTCGTTAGACTGAATGAGATTAACATGTGATGTTCTCGATACCTTTAAGTGAGTAAACTGGAACTTTACCTAAGTAGTGTTTGTTCGTCTGAAAAAATGTGAGCAAATTCATTTACAGAAAGTAAAACGTTGTTTACTAGTGCTTCACTGTGATAAATCGGTAGGTTAAGCTGAAGAGACAAAAGCTCTTTTTGCTGTAAATATTGCACAAATTTACTTTTGTATGAAAAGTACTACAGGCACAGGAAAATCTCATTGATGTGCCATTTAGAGGTATGTATTGTACAGCGATTTCTGTCAACTCTTTTTGTCTGTGATGATTACTGTTTATGTTACACAGAGTTAAGCAGTTTAGGAACAGCAATCTGTAGTTGTTTGAAAGTTATTTTCTTGAATATCTTGCTTTCCATTTTCAGTTAAAATTAGTTAAATATCGAGTTATTAAAGCGTATTCAACATGTAGTATGTATTTGCTTGTCAATAGAATGTCACTGACTGAAACGTTTATTGTAAAAGTGGTATTTTTAGTTTTCAGTGTAAGCCACATAGATTTCAGTTTGTTAGTATCCTCTTGTTGCTAACAGAATTTTCCAGCACAAATCTAAATGTGTTCATCTGTTATGTATTGTGCGTATCTTTTGAAAACACTGAGTTGCGTTTTGCTCCAAATAGTATAGTTCTGGTGATGCTCTGAAGTTACTTATCTTAATTAGTTGCTAGAAATAACTGAAGATGGTAATGTAGAAAATGAATACTCAAATATTTCTGTTGAGATGGTTGCGAGTATATAATATTTAAGTTCTTTTCTGTCATATGGGTTGACTTTATAATAAGTATTCCCCTATTTACTTGTACAATTGAGCCATAATCGTAGACCAAGATGTGAGAAGTATGGATAGTTTCTGTTTCATAATGATGACAATTTGTTTCACCACTTGCAGCCTCGGTGGTGGTTTACATTAAGTTGTGTCAGCTCGCATTACTGTTGTTGTTGGGTCTTTGAGACATGAGCATATCTTAGCAATTTTCAACTGACAGGCGTAAACAGTTCTGAGGGCAAACTAACAGTTCTTATGAGTCACTGACTGGTTTGTAGATAATAGTAACTTCAACTCTTTTCTTTTTTGTAATGATCAGTGCGGTTTGTCCTTAAAATTCTATATACTATTTAACAATACATTGTGATTACATAGGAGTTATGAAAAACAATGATCTGATGACCTATTCTATCTTCAAATCATTAAGTTTTTAATAAAAGCTTCCTGCCACAAAATTCTGAAGATTAAATGAGACTGACCTGCCGAGAATGTCTCCATTCCCACCAGAGATGCAGTTTCCTTTTCATTAACCACTGACTTATTTTATGTAGTAGGCATAAATCTCCATAGTTACTTTAATGATATGAGAACAAAAATAGAGTTACTGTCATCAGTTTGATTTTCTAGTTATTTTTCCTACCAGGCAGAGTTTCCACTCAGTTCTCCAGTGACCGAGATATGTACATGCCTTGGGAGCCATTCTGTTGAGTCAACAATATTCTCTACTGAATGTGTAGCCAGCTATATTACCGGCTGTGTATGATAACATATATTTGTTTATTTATTTCGTATTTCACAAGGATACAAAGACACTAATTACATTGAATCACAATAGACAGAACCAAACATGAATTTTTCTATAGACTAACTTCCAACAGTTGCAGCTATTTCATTGCTTTTGTGGTTGCTTCGTAAATCTGATGCATAGTACTACTGAATCTCCTAAGAGGGCACTCCATGGTAACAAGATTAATAGTTTGCTGATGGTTACCACAATCACAAGAAGGATTCTCTATCATTCCCCACTTGTCACCCAGTAATTGTATCTACCGTGGCCTGTTCTTATTCAGTTCAGTGTCATTCAGATTTTTCCTGGTAGGTTGAATCCAGGAGGCTTCCATGGTGGGTCTTGGATTAGTGCATATTAGTCAGTGTTGGAATTGGTTCACTCAGCGCACAATGCTTTGTTTATTTTGGAAGTGATTTTGGACCAGCACTTGAATAAACTTCCACATATACCTATATTTTAATCATTTAGGAGTTTATGTGTGTAGTCCTGATGAATTCGAAGATGTAGATACATTAAACATTTCTTCCACTTCTTTTTAAAGCCACTTGTCTTCAGAGAATTGGTGGGGAGGTTGTTAGAAAGTACATGAAACTATTCTGTAGGTGATTTTACAGTTCCATGATCACTTGTCAATCAACCTGTACAATTTTCTATTAAAGATCAAATATCATTCTCTGCCTGTAGCCTCACATTGCTTCTCATTGCATATTCCTAATATTTGTTATCAAGCTATTTCTGAAATAACTAAAATGAAGTTAGTTGCTCTGTCTTGAAACCAGTTGTGGTTTAATTCATTCATTTATATCAGTTTTAGTATCATAATCATACCCATTTGACCAACAACTTGCTCCCATTTCCTGAATTAACTTGTACTCTAGTAAGATATACAGCCAAATAAATCCAATTTCTGACCTTATGAGATATCCAAACTTCATGAACTAAAAAAGTTCAAAAGCCTGAAAACAGATTGAAAGTGAAATGAGGACTGTTTCTGTATTGCATAATTAGTGCAATATGCCATTTCAATAGCCTCTATTGTATAAACCCTTGCATCATCTTCACCACAATTATCTGTCCAGAACAGTGAGAATGGCTGATATCATGTTCAAAAAATTTATATTAAAACTTGTGTGTAGGTTCACAATGTTCTTAGGAACTTCTTCACAATTAGACTACAGAGTAATTGCTGTGGCCACCTCTCTATCTGAACTCTGTTAGTGGGAAATGGCATATAAACAAACTATTAGCAGCACCTACCTGCCTGTACTCAGCATTCAGAAATATTCGCCATAATCCAAGCATTACTCTACTTTTGCTTTAAATATTTGTTAATGAAAATACTTTTTTGTGCTACCACTTATTAATTTATTTAATTTCAGAAACATTTCACCCTTATGGAACAGTTTATAGTGACTGAGAACTAGTTGCTGATCATAAACAGCTCTATTTTCATAGAAACCAGTTTGATGCTGTGGTCAACATTACTTCATATATTTTTGTGAAGGTCACAATTTCTCTAGTTTTTCACTGGACAAACTTTTTTGATTTTGTTTGGTTTCCGAACTTCCTCTAGTGGTTACACTCTTTTCTATGTGAATGGCTCTTCTTTTCCAAGTGGTTTCCTCATCTGTATGACATGTTTAATGTTTTGTGCAGGTAAAAGAATTTTAAATCATTAAATGTGCAAATATCTCTGATGTAAGGCAAATGCTTAGCAAGTTAGAAATCAATTGAAATTAAATTTCAGGTCTTTATGTATCTGGTTGAACCGAGCGGGGCGGTGTAATGGTTAGCGTTCTTGCCTCGCATTCGGGAGGACGGCGGTTCGAATCCCCGTCCGGGCATCCAGATTTGAGTTTTCCATGGTTTCCCCAAATCACTCCAGGCAAATGCCGGGATGCTTCCTTCAAAAGGCCATGGCTGAATTCCTTCCCATTCCTTGCCCCCCATCCTTTCCCGTCTCTAAAGACCTCGATGTTAAAAAGAGACATAAAGCAGTTACAAAAAAAAAAAAAAAAAAAAAAAGTATCTGGTTGACATGTTATTGTTGATTTAATGGAAGTATTCTTCATGAGGCCAGTGGGAAAACTATCAGTGAAGTCTGTTTGTGTGTTGTTTCATAAATTAGTCAATAGCTTGGCATACTGCATTCATTAGTATAGAAACAATATATTTTTCTTTAATTTAAAAAATATTAATTATTCATAAATGAGGATATTTGGTCATAGTAATTTTATGGAATTATATAAATATATATACAATTTTATTCTCTGATATCTAATTTGTGCATTATGAGGGGTTGCATTGTTGGCTGTTGAGTAAATTGTATGGTTGTCCACTGTTATATATAAATACTTTATTTTTAAATCTTTAGTTGCTTTTATGATTCAAAACATTAAGAAACAGTCATCACAACCATTCCACTTCTATTGAAGGAAAAACATTGTAATTATTTTGCCAGTTTGACATGTACTTATTAATATATTATAGTACTTCTGGAGTTTATGCTAGTTGTCCTTCTATGGTGAGCCCTATTTTTGATTAGCAGTATAGTAGTATTTAGCCTTTTTCAGAAGTGAAGTTTTGTGTTTGATCCTTCCTGCAGACTGGATTTATTGTAATCGCCAGTACTGATCTTAACCTGTGAGTAAGCTTGCTTTCCCTATTATTATTATTATTTTGCAATTCACTAAAAATGCATTTTTACATTAGAAGGGATATTCCAGAAATGTCAGGAGGCACCCATGGGCTAGTTTGAGGAAACATCCTGGCATTTGCCTGGAGTGATGTGGGAAAATTGTGTAAATGCTATCTGAAGGTTAACATTTGGTGTTGTAATTTGGTAGAATGTATGTTGAATCTCGATTTGTTCTTGGCCAGGTGATCCAGATTTCCATTTTCCACAGTTTCTGAAAATTGCTTGAGGGGATTTTTGTGTCATTTCCTTCAAAATTGAATGGTTGAATTCCTTCCTCATTCATTGTTCTTGGTCAATTTTCAACCACAATAGTATCAAAGAACCATAAAGCTCCAGAAATAAAACCTTAACTCTTTTAAATCGTGGTTTCATTTATCTATATCAGCTATGATGTTTTTTGTTATATAAATTTCCAAATAATGTAATGAGCTTGCTGAGTGAGCAGTAGTGTTGAGGTAATCAGGCAGTCTCTGCTAGGCCCTGCCATCCAAATTTTGGTTTCCCATGGTTCCTCAAAATCACTTCAAATAAATGCAAGATCATTTCTTCATAAGTTCTATTACTATTTTATTTACTGAATGATGACATCTAATAATCACATTATGGGCAAGATGTAAAGCACTAACAAAAGATTAAATTATTTATATTATTTATGATAAAGAATTAATTTGTATAATACACATGATAACTTTGCAGTGCCTTTAATAAATCAGAAAGGCTACAGGAGCAGTCACTAAATGCTTTCTTGTAGTCCTTTATAGAATTATTTCTTTTTTGTTAGACCAGTATGTTTAGATGATATTCTGAACCAAAATTTTATTTTGCGAAAAAAAAAATATTCAGCATATTTGCATTGGAATGCATAAGTTTTAATTTTCCTTTCTTTGAATTATTTCCTAATGTATAGATTATGTTGTATTTCTCATTATTTTCTTTTTTTTAAGAATATGCTGGAAGATGTCAAACAAGAGAATTCAGAAAGGGCACCTGTAACTGATAGGTAAGGTGTTTCCTTTGTTATTAAACAATAAGCTATTGTTGTAGAAATTTATATTACTTTAAAATCTGATCATGACTTACCACACTCTGAAATATAGATCATTATGCTTAACAAACGTCCTTGTTCTGTTGTGAATAATTTACCTGTTGTTGATAAAACTCAGTACTTGAATAACAAGTGTAAGATATTATGTTTTTCAAGGCAAAAGTAAAGTCAAATAATTGAATTTTATAGCATCATTAAAATAATTTAACTCACATGTCTTGTTGCGGATTAATTTGGTATTATCATATATGCAAATAGGCATGTCCAAGTGGGAGAAAAAACATTTACCTTGTTGACTCGTGGTAACGCTCTCTCCTCACATTTGGGAGGGCAGAGGTTCTAATCCCATTCCGGCCATCCAGATTTAGGTTTCCTCTGTTTTCCGCAAACCACTCCAGGCAAATGCTATGGCCGAATTCCTTTCCATTCGTTGTCACCAGTCGTTTTATGCCTCTAATGACCTCAATGTCGATGAGGTGTAAAGCCATAGTACAAAAAAATGCTGGCTCCTTAATTTTTGTAACTTTTGTCAATTAAGTGCTATGATGCTGGAAAATTTCATTGCATTTGTTAGAAACAAATTTCTTAATATATTAAGTAGTTAACACACTGTTTTATGAATCATTACTAATTATTATTGACCTTTTAAATTCCAGTACTATCTTATTTTCATAGAAATACAGATATTTGACATTGATTAGCCCTACAAATAGTTACATTTTTAACTTAATTATTTAGCCTTTTTATTTCATAGCTCATTATTGTTTATCGCATCTTACTTTATCCTTATAAGCATCCGATTCCCATATTTCTACTTTGTTTCTTTATTTTTATTTAGAAAATAACAACAAAAAACAAAAAAGGATAGATCACCCATTCGCAAAAACTCTAGCCTGGAGGTCCAAGAGTTTTCTCTCAGGTACACCCACCCTGTGCTATGTAATTACAAATTTAAGGAGCTAAACATTCATCCCCATCCCTTCCCACTGGCTATAAAATATGCTCTCGCAGCATACTTTGTATTGCCCAGAGGATATGACTGTGATATAGGTATATGATTTTTCTGCATGCTGTGTGGATTCATCTCAGTTTTATTGCTAGGTAGGCCATAGTAATCCTTGTCATCTTAGCCCAGGAACATATCATACATCAAGCAAATGTTCTGGAGATAACATTTGTATATTAACAGTGAGAAGATCAGGATAGTGGCATTCCAGTGCCAATTAGATGAAATCGATATTTGGACAAAGATATAATTTCAACCTGTTACTATGACAAGGCCATGATACATTATTTCCGTACGTACTAAGAAATGTGTGGGATGTAAGACTTGTACCTAATGCAAGGAGAGTTTCCCAGTTTAAATTTTACTTGAATAACATAGCCCTAAACATTGTGTTTTATGTGTTTGTGGAGTGTTAACTCCTCCCTTCGAGTATGGTGAGTGGTGGGTGTATGTTATCTTTCATTTACATATACATATCGCCTCTCCTATTACATTTGTGCTGAGAAAGTCATAATGTAAATAATTTATTTTAAGACATGTCAGCCCTTAAAGGGGTGTGAGAAATATTTTGCTTTTTGTGTATTTATAAAGATGATAAAGCATCACAGTCAGTATATTTATATTGGTAGAGGTTTACTATCCATCTTATTGAAATATTTGATGACATATTTCAGTAAACTAGATTGCAAAATTTCTACCTAAATAAAATCATAGACTGCTATACTTTATCAATTTTACAAATACACAAAAGGAAATGTTTTCCTCACACAATGTCCCTGGTTTTTATTTATTTTAAATCAATGAGATAAACCATTCTATTATAGAAAGCGTAATGAATACACACTATATAGCAAAAACTTGACAAGGAAAAATCTCTCATAACTTATTGTCACCAAACAGCCATGAGACATAGTCTCATCTTTAAAAACTATTTTTTATTTTATTTCTTTTTGTAAGCTAATCATTTGTTCAAAGTCATTGGTAAAAATTGTCTTTTATATTACTTGACCAAGGCAACATATTTTTTTCTCCATGAGAGATTATAAAAGTTTTGCATGGATAATCCATGTAGCAAAATGAATTATTAATGTGCTTTAAATAGGCAATGTACAAAACAACTGGTATATTTCATGAGCACTCATAGACAATACTCGATTCAGCTTTTTCACCTAGTTTTAAGGTTGACAGAGTGGTATAATGGGGTTCCCTAATTGGAGTGTGGATTCGCATCCCAAACCTGATGAATCATCTTGAATACATGTTGGGTCTATGAAAGGTGACCGGCATATTTAGCAAAAACTTTGCAAATTTGCCTCAGGTATCGACCATGTAATAACTGAATTCACTTGTATTTCATCCCTATTATATTTTTGATAGAGCAGCCTCATCTCTCAGTATTTAACATATTTGAGATTGCATCTATTTCCAAAGACTCCAAGAAATTAAAGTACTGATTTTTATATTCCAAATATTCTGTTAGTTTCATTTAGTCTGCTACATGATAATACTCACTCTCACTCATATACACACAGGCAAAGTCATCCACACAAACCATCTGACTCACCAAACCACACACATTCAGACATTCACAAACACATTTCATCTCTAGCTCGTCCACATGCATCATCTGACATGGGCAGACATCCTCCAACATACTTAAACAAGCACATAAGCACTAACCAACTCATATATACCTGCACAAGACAACAGTCACTCATACACTAAAGAGATCACTCAAACATGCACCCAAACTCACATGCAGGAAAGGAACTGCATGTCCTATACTACATGGGCTACTTCAATATGTGTTTATTCTGACAAATATATAATCAGTTTCAATATTTCTTTAAATGAATTTATTACGTTTGACTTACTATTTAAAACACAACTTTGCAAGACATATAGTGAATTCTACTTAAAAATAATTTGTTTACAATTTTATTTATTGAATTCAATTTTTTCAATTTTCAATATAATCTAATGTAGGGAACAGTCAATAGCCCTCCCTCGACAATTCTGGTTTTGAAATAGATGTGATTAGCTTAAAGAACAATGGAGGTACTTAATACAGCAATTCTGTTAAACGCCCCATGAGATAAATTCTACCAATGTTGTGATTAAACATTCACGTTCGACCAATAGTATAGAAAGATTCTGGGGACATAATAATATACAAATGTTAATGTTGTGGTTCCTTAAGGTACTTTAAATTTTTTTCTCACTTGAGGCCTTACACCTCATCAAAGTCATTAGAGCCGAGAAATTCTGACAGAATGAATGAGAAGGTATTCAGCAACGGCATTTATAAAAGAACCGCCCTACCATTTTTCCGGAGTATTATTTTACAAAACCATAGAAAACCGAAATTTAAATGGCTCCTTGATGACTCGAATCTGTTTCCCCTGAACACAAGGCCAGAGCATCACTACTCATCTATAATTCTTGGTACTCCCTTATAACATGGATTCAAGTAGTAAGTTTTTTCTGATTAACACTATCATTAATGATATTCATTTGCTCTTCCTGTTATCATCTCGCTTTTTACTTCAAAATTTAAATGCTTCTCCAACCAAGAGCTTATGTACTTGTAAACTGGTGTAATTGAACTCTGTTAACACCACTTTCTTGTGCTCTTTGGTGAGTGTGGTGCAGGGTTTGAGTCCCACAGATGACACCAGAGTTTGTTTGTGTTTCTGAGTGGACATTGATTGATTGTCTATTGGAAGTGATATCACTAAACTGTCCGATTATATCTTCTTGATATTTCTTCTTGTCAGGTTGATGGTCTTCTGTCTTGACACCAGGTAATTGTTGATAGAGCTATTGAAAACAACTAAAGTCTGCCGTAGATGTTATATTTTTTATTAAAAAAAGGCTGCATAAGTTCTTTGTGGCTTGTGTGTTATTACCCTGATATGGATTAGAAAGGTTTTACATAAAAAAACAGAAGTTACAGCAAAGTCCAGTTTATTGCGATTACATATACACAGACAGTTTCACAAACACAGAATGTAACTCCTATTCCATGCAATATATTAGCCGCTCTCCCTGCTTTGATGAATTTGGATGATTATGGCTGAAATGAGATAAGCGCTTAGATCAAATGTCACTACATGAGCTCTCATCAAAGACTGCCTGAGTACATATGAACTCACGAGGAAGTGCTGACACCATATCACATGTAGGCATGGTGTTGCGTTGTGGCTGGCAAACTGCGGCCGCTAATGAGCTTAAATTCATTCCATAATACATAATATTACAGTGGTTTATTTGGTTCCCTTACATTGGATTTATTCAAATTGGTTTAATTCAGTCTCTTTACATTGATGTAGCTTTCTATATGATCTACCAAACTTAAATACAATCCTCGCCGAGACTGCTAAATACTTTGTTGCTTTTCTCAGTTTCTGTTCAAAAACTCCTTTCCAGTAACAACAAAAATTCACTTGCAAAGCCAATTAGTCCTAAAAGTTCCAGTGTTGTATGGTGTATCTGTATGCTGTTTACAGTCCTAAATCCCAGCATACTGTATCTCCAGTTGAGCCTTGTGGGTATCGATGAGTCAGAAGTTGAGTAATGGCCATTTTTGGGTAATACAAGGTGGAAACAGGACTCCCATAAAATTTTCCATATTCTCAATATGTCCAAAAAGTGTTCATGTTTTTTGATTATTTGTATAAACAATGGTGGCCTCTGTTTATCTTCCAACTTGAAATACACTTTGTTTTCAGTTTTATTTCCAATACCTTCCTGTAGTTTTGTTTGTTGTATAGAATCAGCTCATTTAAATGGCATAGAGATTGAGTGGCTTAGTTTCTGTTTGGTGCTGCATATTACAATGGAGACATGTATTATGATTTGCTAATGAGCTACTTTGAAATATGGTATATTTATTAATATAAAGTTCACAGAATTTTTATTATTTTTAATCATAGTTCCTGTGACATATATTCTATGTTGGTATAACTGTCTTTTATTTTTAATCTTTTAATTTTTCAGTTAAAATTTTTTCTCTATTTTTCCCCTTCTTTAGATCCTTGTTTAAAGCACTATCATTATCAGAACTAGTCTGTGCGTTCTGTGCACAGACATTTTCATCTTGGTGCTCTCTAACAAAACACGTGTTCAGCCATGTCTCAGCTGTTTCTGCCCCATTATATGATTGTACATTTAGCTCTGGAATATTCGAAGATGTGATGAAACTACAGATTCATAAGTATACTAATAGAACTTCACAAAGAAGGTAAGATCACTAGTACCTATTTAATATTTTTGATTCAAGGTTTTTGATTTCAGATTTTTTTTTTACTGTGACTATCTCTTGCGTGTAAAATGTATACACTATAACTAGAGTTATGTGTACCTGATTATATCACTTTAAGTAAATTACAAGTTATGTGAGATCCTATAGTTAATAACAAGAAATGATAATATATGCAATTGCCTTTGTAAATATTCGGTTGATTGTTGTGTGTGTGCTGTTATAAATTAAGAGCACTTCTGAAATACGAGGGTGAATCAAAAGTCAATTTACACTAGCTCAACGTGCGAGCACACTGTGTGTTCTGGCCAATGCAGAGCAAGCTGCAGAAACTGCCGACACGTCCGATAGGGAGGCTGGTGTGGTATTTTGTCGTGTTGTGTGCGCATAGTGAGCTAGGCTCAGTGATGCGTCAACTGGATGTTCACTCCAAATTGGAGGTGCCTACAACGATCAGATTTCTATGGGCTAAACAGCTCAATTGCCCTTCCATTTATCATGAAATCACAGCTTTATATGGTGAGCATACAATTCCTTGCCCACTTATTGTAATGTGGTGTAAGAAATTAGGGGCTGGACAAACAGATCACACGGATTAATATCACGAAGGCAGGCCCACAATGTTCCATACTGTTGCCAATATTAACTATATATATATGGGATAGTTAGGGAATCAGTGCATAACTTGCCAGCATATCAAACATTTTGCCTGGCACTGTGTTCTCCATCATTCACCAGCACCTTGGATTTTGTGAACTGTGTCAAAGATAGGACCCACATGTGCTCACCAATGTTCAGAAGGGACAATGTTTCCAATCGACACTGTCATTTATGAAACGGTATTCTTTGGAGGGCAAAGAGTTTCTACAGCGAATCATCACACAGGTTGAAACGTGGGTCCACCACTTCACCCCTGAAACAAAGAGAACATTGATGGAATGGGTACTCACTATCATGAAAGAACTCTGAGGTCCAACCCACAGCAGGAAGGGTTGGCGACTGTGTTCTTTACATGGAGTGTGTGGTGCGTGTGAAATTTATGCCACAAGGCATGGAAATCAACTGGCTTTATATAGTCAAATGTTGAACCAGTTGTGTAAGATAATTAAAGAAAAGCGACAAGTAAAATTGAGCATCAGTGTGATTTGTTGCATGGTTATGCAACACCTCACATGACCCTATTTTTTCTATAGAACAATGGCGGCTTCTGTTGATCTTGCGACTTGAAATGCTCATTGTTTGAGTTTTTTCCTGTAGCTTCCTGTAGTTTTGTTTGTTGCATGAAATCTGCTCAATTAATCCCATACACAGTCATTGGCTTTGTTTCTGTCTGATGCTGTATATTACAATATAGTCATGTGTTATGAATTGTTAATGAGTTACTGTGAAAAATGGTATATGAGGCGTATTTTTTAAGTAAGAACCAGTCGGCAATATCCTCTTAAATCTCACACGAACGAAATTGAACGCTGCGCACACTATTCTGCATCATATGAGCACGCGTAGATGCAGTTATCGCCAAGTTAGCAGCGTGTACACTTCGTGGTGAGCGATGGAAGCGTTTAAGACGATCTAGAATCCTGCCACATGTGAAATAAGGTCAGTCATCAGGTTCTTGTCAGCAAGAAATGTGACACCGGCGGAAATTCATCGCCAGATCTGTCAAGTGTATGGCTCCAATGCAATGAATGAAGGTAATGTTTGTAAGAGGGTAAGATTTTTCAAGGAAGGTTGGGGGAATGTGCACAGTGAACAGCTCTCGGGTCGGCCATCCTGTAATCAACGACGATCTTGTGTGTGCGGTAGACAACAAAATTCGTGAAAACAGGCGTTTCACAATTTCCACATTGTCCTTTCATTTTCCACAATTTTCAAGGTCCGTCCTCTACAACATTGTGTCAGAGAAATTAAATTACTGCAAGTTTTGCTCCTGCTAGGTTCCAAAGATGCTCTCTGAGGAACACAAAACTAAAGGGTGTGCTAATACATTGATGTTTTTTACCAGATATCAAGAAGAAGGTGATGGATTTTTGGACCACATCATCACAGGAGATGAGACTTGGATGTCCCATCTCACCCCGGAATCAAAGCAGCAATCTATGGAGTGGCGGCACACAGCGTCTCCTAAGAAAGTGAAATTCAAGCAGACAATTTCAACACGGAAGATTATGGCGAGTGTGTTTTGGGAAGGGCATGGTGTTTTGCTGGTGGAGTTCTTGCAGCAAGGAACAATAGCAGCTGCGTATTGTCAATCTTAGAAGAAAATTTGCCATGCGATCCAGAATAAATGGCGCGGCCTGCTGTCTGACGGAGTTCTGCTGCTTCACGACAATGCAAGACCGCATAGTGCTGCTGCAACGCAAGCTTTGATCGACTCTTTTCACTGGAAGCAATTGGATCATCCCCCTTAGAGTCCAGACCTTGCGTGAAGTTATTTCCATCTTTTTGCACCTTAAGAGGTTCCTTGGCGGCAAGCGTTTCAACAAAGATGATGAAGTGAAACTTGCGGTTCAGGTTGTTTTCCGCTCAGGTGGCAGACTTCTATGATGATGGTATACAAAAACTCATCTCACCGTATGACAAATGCTTGAACAATATTGGCAACTATTTGGAAAAGTACCTGAAAGGTTGTAGAATGTCATGTTGAATAAATTACCAAAATATTTTTCATTGTTAAAAGTTTATTTCCAACCAGTTCTTACTTAAAAAATACGCCTGGATTTATTAATATAAAGATCTCTGGATTTTTTTTTTGTTGCTTTAATCATATTTCATGTGACATATATTCAATGTTGGTATAGTTGTCCTTTATTGTTAATCCATTTTTTTGGCAGTAAGTGAACTAAAATTGTTTCCTCTATTTTGTATTTTAGATCCTTGTTTAAAGCACCATTATTATCAGAACTTGCCTGTGCGTTCTGTGCACAGACATTTTTATCTTGGTGCTCTCTAACAAAACACGTGTTCAGCCATGTCTCAGCTGTTTCTGCCCCGTTATATGATTCTGCACACAACTCTGAGGAGTTCGAAGATACTGGGAAACTGCAGTTTCATAAGTTCACTAATAGAACTTCACAAAGTAGGTAAGATCACTAGTTTAATAGTTTTGAGTCAGAATTTTTTGATTACCTCTTGTGACCAGAAGTTTTGCTCTATAATCTGAGTTATTTGTATCTGATTATATCCTTCAAGTCAATGACAAGTTATGTGTGATCCTATGATTAATAATTAGAAATAAGAATATATGCAATTGCCTTTGTAAATATTGGTTTGATTGTTGTATGCGTGCTGTTATAAATTAAGAGCACTTCTGGAGTATGAGGGTGAATCAAAAAGTAATTACACTAGCTCGCCATGAGAGCATGCTGTGTGTTGTGGCTGATGCAGAGAAAGCTGCAGAAACTGCTGACACATCCGACAGGGAGACTGGTGTGGTATTCTGTGTGTGCAGAGCGGGCTAGGTTCAATGACGTGTCAACTGGGTGTTCACTCCAAAGTACAGGTGCATACAACCATCAGATTACTATAGGATAACCTGCTCAATTGCACTTACATTCATCGTGAAATCACTGCTGTGTATGGTGAGCATGCAATTCGTTGGCCACATATTGTAAAGTGGTGTAAGCAATTTGGGGCTGGATACACAGATCTCACAGACGAATATTATGTAGGCAGGCTCACAACATCCCATACTGTTACCAATGTTGACTGTTTAGGTTGGATAATTAGAGAGAATCAGCACATAACACTGCAGATAATTGCCAGCATGCTGAGCTCTTCGTATGGCAGTGTGTTCTCCATTGTTCACCAGCACCTTGGATTTTGTGAACTGTTTCATAGATGGGTCGCACATGTGCTCACCGATGTTCACTAGGGACAACATTTCCAATTGTCACTGGCATTTTTCAAGTGGTATTCTGTGGAGGGCAATAAGTTTCTGCAGCAAATCACCCTAGAGGATGAAATATGGCTCCACCCCTGAAACAATGATAAGATTGATGGAATGGCTGCACAACACCACAAAAGAGACCGAGCGTGGTGGTGTAACGGATAACGTTCTGGCCTCGCATTCGGGAGGACGGCGGTTCGAATCCCCGTCCGGGCATCCAGATTTGGGTTTTCCATGGTTTCCCCAAATCACTCCAGGTGAATGCCGGGATGCTTCCTTCAAAAGGCCATGGCCGAATTCCTTCCCATTCCTTGCCCCCATCCTTTCCCATCTCTAAAGACCACGTTGTTAAAAAAAGGGACGTTAAACTGTTAAAAAAAAAAAAAAAAAAAACACGAAAGAACGCTGATGTCCAACATGCAGCAGGTAGAGTTTCCAACTATGTTCTTTGACATGGAGAGTGTGTTGCTTGTGAAATTTATGCCGAAAGGCACAATAATCAACTTGGCTTCGTATAGTCAAATGTTGAACCAGTTGGGTAAGGCAATTAAACAAAAACGACAGGGAAAATTGAGCATTAGTGTGATTTTGTTGCACTATAATGCAACACGTCACACAGCCCACCAAACAACCGAACTTATGCAGCGATTCAAGTGGGAGGTATGGTAATATTCTCCATATAGTCCAGACTTAACGCCTTGCGATTATCATGTGTTCAGAAAGCTCAGTCCACAACAATACTGAAACAATGAGATAATGGAAGC
>JARYHS010006964.1:9117814-9160009 GCA_031002005.1 Vandiemenella viatica | reverse complement strand
TCGGCATAATTTCGGTTCAAGAGCAATACTAACAAAAAATCATCTTAATAATATTTATGAGTAAAATACTAACTAAAATCTTAATAGTATTCGTTCTTAACTAGTTAATAATTTAATGGTATAAACTAATGCTAGTAGGAAGTTAAAGAAGTAAATGGTACAAACTTAATACTAGTAGAATGAAGAAACAAGACAAACTAATAATAGGGAAGGCAGAATAAGAGGTGGACACTGTATACATCAATGTTATTCAGATCAAAAAATTAAGTTATAAATGGAAGGATTGGTCTTTTAGCTAGTGCTCCAATAAGTAATGCTTTTTCAAATGAGTTTTAAATGGGCCGATTTTTGTGGTAGTTCTAATTTTCAGGGGAAGATCATTCCACAGTCTAGCCGCTGAAATGAAGAAGGAATTGGCTAGGGTTTCCGAGCTGTGGGAGTGGATGGTTAGTATGTTTGAGTTCAGGGATCTGGTATTAATATTATGAGAAAGTCCTAGGTATGAGATATTGGAACAAAGGTAGGCGGGAGTTTTCAGATGTATGAGGCGGTGAAGAAGACGTCGATCCCAAACGCGCAACCACTGTAAACGGTCGTATGAAGGTGAGACGTGGTCGTACAATCGTAGGTCACAGATGAACCTTACACAAGAGTTCATAACAAGTTCAAGTTTCCTTATGTCTGCCGAACTCAAATTTTGCTGAGCAACGTCACAGTAATCGAGATGGGGTAGCACCAGAGTCTGCACCAATTGCTTTTTCAAATTATTGGGGAAGAATTTCTTACATTTATACAGACCATGAAGAGAAGAGAAGGCTTTGCGACATACTGAAACAGTATTTTCAGACCAGTTTAAATTACTATCTACTAGGACTCCAAGATCTTTTACAGAGTCACTGTAGTTTAACTCTGTTCCCTGAATCTATATTTTTGGGAGATTTGATGTGAAGTTGCTGGCCTATCAGTTTTGGACTTGCAATAACAATAGCCTGAGATTTAGAGGGATTTATTTTTAATCCAAGTCTCTTTGCCCAATCACAAAGATTATTAAGGTCTGAATTTATTTGCTGTATTATAGTGAGTATATCATTTGGTGATGCACTAAGGTATAGTTGTAGGTCGTCAGCGTACAGATGGTAATAACAGTAACGTAAGATACTAGCCACATCGTTAATATAAATAGAAAAAAGAAGTGGCCCCAGGACTGAGCCCTGGGGGACACCACTGTTTGCAGTTTCACATGGTGATCTGTTTCCATTGGGATCTGTAACACAATGCTGACGGTTCCTCAAGTACGCTTCGAACCAGTCAACAGTGCCACTGGAAAAATTTAATCCTCTCAGTTTGGACAGGAGTATGTCAAGGTCGACAGTATCAAATGCCTTGCTGAAATCAAGAAGTATCACTATTGTTATTTTTCGTCTGTCCATAGCAAGTCTTTTGTCGTCTGTTACCTTTATTAGTGCAGTCGCCGTACTGTGGTTTTTTCGAAAACCGGACTGAAAATTATCTAGTTTGTTGTGCGCATTAAGGTGCTTAGTGGTTTGGTCATGAGCTACATATTCAAGAGCCTTTGAAATGGTAGGTAATAAACTTATTGGTCGATAATCTGACGGTTCAACAGGAGAGGTTTTCTTTGGTAATGGTTTGATTAGGGCCATCTTCCAAACTTTTGGATATGTTCCAGTAAGAATAGAAAAATTAAAGATATGTTTTATAAATGGGCTGGTTACATCCAATATGTTATTCAACATTTTGATATCGATGTCATCTACCCCTTTTGAATTAGATTTTATCGGCGCAATAGCTTTCCTCACCTGCTTTGTAGTCGTAAGTGACAAGTGAAATTGTTGGGTGTTGTTTGCGATCGAATTTTGGTGGATTACTTGTGTTTTTAATGCGGGGTCAATTTCGACTGCCCGAGTTGAGAAGTGGCTGTTAAGCTTGTCTAGTGGCATATGAATGTCTGAGACGTAATTTCTTTTGCCGATTCCAAAGGCGCGAAGGTTCTTCCACAAAACAGTAGGGGTTGTGCTTTCAGTAATGACCTTATGAGCGTAACGAAGTTTAGCGTTTCTCATGCCTTGCTTAGTACGATTGCGCAGTTTTCTATAATGTTGGTAGTTATCGTCTGAGGGGTTTCGTCTGTAAAGTCTATGAGCAGTATCTCTTTCGGTCATAAGTTGTCTTATATCTTCAGTTAGCCATGGTGCTGGAGCTCGTTTAACTTTCTTTTTCTTAGGTGGGGCGTGCCTGTTATACAGTTCAGTATTCATATCGGTCAGTTTTGCGACTTTTGCGTCAATAGAAGTCAGTGAGTAAATTTCGTTCCAAGGTGTATTGGTCGCGTCTGTCAGTAATGCCTCGTAATTAATTCGTCTAAGATTTCTGTATGTTATTGTTCTTGGTTGGTGTCTCGGAGTTTCTAGATGGTATGAAGTGTGTATGATGTCATGTCCGGATATACCTGGGGCAGATAGCTGACCGTAGTTTAAAATCTTATCGTTTTGCTTTATTATAATGAGGTCAATTAATGTTTGACTATTTCCGACGTGGTGAGTGGTATTTAGTGGGAGAATATTCAAACCATAAGCTTCAATGGTTCGCTTTATATTTATAGTGGAGGGTTGATTATTTAATAAGTTTGTGTTAAGATCACCCATTAAAATTACATGTTCGTATTCTGGCACAAGTGAAGAGAGGGCTGCATAAAATGAATCTAAATTACCAGCATTTGGGGGTTTATATGCCACAGAAATTAAACACATTTTATTTTGTATAATTAATTCTAGAAAAATAAATTCGGGATATTTATCCCTAGTACTATCGGAGGCAATCCTAATTGTAACTTTTATGTTAGATCTGACGTAAGCTGCCACCCCACCTCCCCTTCTCCTTAATCTACCATGTCTGTATAGAGTGTAACCACTTAACTCTATGAAGTTGTCGCTAATTGATGGTTTTAACCATGACTCTGAGACAAGAATTACGTCAAATCCGGAGTTTTCAAAAATATATTGAAACTCAATAAAATGTGCGACGAGAGATTGTGAATTAATATGTGCCACGTGAAGTGCTTGTGAACTTATCTCGGTAACTTTTTGCAGTGAAACACAACTGGGGTGGGTTGTTATGTCAGTGCTCCTGGAATGTGGTGGTGGGGAGTCAATGGCAACATTGACAGGGCTGTCCAGATTTAACAACAAGCTGTAAGCTAGACGTAACGGTCGGAAGGAGAGCGACAAATTTACAGTGTTTGTGCTTGAATGTCCCTCAATTGCCAACCAACACTTTTAAAACTAATTTTACAGAAACAACTTATCTAATACAAATATTAAATTAGATAGTGATATAAACTAGTTGCTATAAGAAGAAATAAAACAAAATGAATTAATTATGTTAATTAAAATTAATACTGGCTGTAAAAACTTAGAAAACAAAAATTACTGTAGTACTATAGTTTGAACCCGCAAATTTTATTTGATATTTTTCAGTTCTTCTAATGTGCAGAAGGAGGTTTTTGCACTTCCAGTGTTAATTACAATTCGACCGTCATATGTCCAAACATTTTTTAAATCAGAACTTATCAATTGCTGCGTTCAGCAGTTTCAGACGTTCGGCAGTGAGATCTTCACGGATTGTGACACCAGTTTTTGCAAATTTACGTTTTTCGAGAAAACTTCTGCCCTCTTCCTATAAGACACAAATTTTACAATTATCGCTCTAGGATTTTTAGCGCCAGGTCTATTTCGACCAGCCCTATGGCTTCTGTCAATATCTACTAAATTAATGTTAATCCCAAGTTTATTTTCTAACACGTCCATCACAATGGCGTCAGTATTCTCTCCTTTTTCTTCGCCATCACCAAATATGCGGAGGCTATTCCGCCTCTGATAATGCTCGAGTTCGTCAGTGACACTGGCGAGTTTATCTTGTAACTCGCATACCTTTTTCTCGCTCTTGGTAAACGACTCGTTCAGCTGAGTTATTTTCTCACCACTGAGGTCAATGCTGCTTCGTAGATTTTCCACAACTGCTGCAGTGACTGCTTCCCTGGTGGCACGCACTACGAGGTCGACGGTGTCTTGTCCCTGTAGCACCATCTCCACTTGCTTTCGCACCAGGTCGGGGATGCCGGCGAGAGCGACCGTCATGGCTGGGGGAGCTTCGTCCTCCGCGGGTCCGCCTCTGCGCTGCTTAGCTGGTATGCCTATTTTCACTCAGTAACGTGAGTATGGCGGTATTGTGTTAATTCTGACTCTACAGGAACGTTCTTTTCAGCACAATAGAGAAGTTATACTATGCAACGAACACAGTAATCACAAATAACACCTAGCATGTTCGTTCAGTTTATGATTAAAGCTTAATTTTTTTCAGGAACAGAAGTTCGACATCCCTGTCGATTTAAGGAACCCATAGGAATGTAGGTACTTGCATTCGACAAAGAGGTTACCCATAATAGAAATCTTCTTCTGTAAATTTATGATGGAAAATTCTTAGAAAATCATACGCTTATTTATTTGATCTGTCGCGAATATGTCACGAATATCGTGAAATAAGCACAAAATAGTTAGGAATATTCAGTTGCGTGAGAAGCCGCAAGTATAGGAAAGAGCCATTAGTGAGGCAACGACTAGAAAGTCTCCAGAACACAGATCAACAACGTCATTAGACTTGGAAGCTACCAAAAGAGGTATCCGGGAAGCAGCCACCGGGGGCCCGAAATAGGTGAATAGACATGTGTATTGCAACGTGACCCGGGAGAGTACGTGACAGAAGCTACAGAAGCTTCTAGAAGGCAGATTAAGGACGCAATCAAGCGATATATAAGGGGGTCGTTTGGCCACTGAAGCCAGAGTAGGGCCAGCAAGCAACAGAGATAGTTAGGGACCAGCCGCCAGTGAGTGGGGTTGGAAGCTGTCCGGAGCGGGGCACGGCAGCTAGACTAGCAGGCCTTCGACTCTCGCTTTCAGGCTTCATGAGGAAGCAGGACTTAGGTTCTGGCATAGGCTCTGATGCCAGTATAGGACTTAGTCGACGGAACGACATGGTCGAATAGTACTTTGTAGCCGCGCACCACCCTGGGACTTAGGTTAAACAAATGTAGGAGTTGAACTTAGAATTCAGAACTCGCGCCTCCCTTAGCCTTAGACTTTGATTTTCTTAGCAAGCCTTACCGACGGAACTTAGGTTCAACAGATGTAAGTCGGTCTTCGTGAGCTGCAAACTTGTCTCTTGTAATTCTTGTGTGTGTTTTTATTTCTACCAGTTATTCCACTCCGAGTTCCCTAGTCTGAAGTGAATACCCATGTTGCAATTGATTCTAATATCAAGCTCTCATCTTCCGAACCGCTCGCGGAAGTAAAAGCCAACCAGGACGCAACAGATCGCGATCATATTTGTATATTCTCAATCAGTAGAAAGCATATCAAACTTACATGAAACTAGAGTTAAAGTGCTTGGGGGCATCCATAAATTACATGAGGTGAAATAGGGGCGGGGTCCAGCGAAATCTCACCAATTCTCACGCGAGATTTTTTTAAATTGTGTTGGACTGTAGAGCTAAAAAAAAAAAATTGTTTACAAATGACGCGAATGTCGATTTTAGGGGGTTTTTCGTCGAAAAGTGTGGGTGTATCCGGCTTTGGGAGGGTGACACCTAAAAAAAAAGGTCTCAAAAAGTTGCGAGGACGATCCGTAGGGAGGGGGGGGGGGAGGTCTGACGGGACCAGACTTCACGAAGTTTCATCAGAGGGTGGGGGGGAGGAGGGTCCGAAAATCCGGAAAAACACCTCACGTAATTTATGGATGTCCCCTTACTAATGTTACGATTTCGCTAGCAAGATACGCGGTTCCGACTGTTTTAAACACATGCCCTACAAAAACTGATTACCGACAGATGATAACACTTGGACTCGTCCGGATTGACTTGAAACCTGACCGTATTGCTAGTTTAATGCAGTTTTCCGAATCATTTTATTTACATAAATTCGAACATTATACGATTTCATGTCGAGTATAGGTACATTGTCGACAAAAAGAAGGTAAGCAGAGTGTATATCGGATAACACAAAATGTACTCAATTCGAATCTGTCAGATGATAAATTAAAAAATTACTAGAAAATACTTCAAGTCACTTGTGAATCTTAGCTAGAAAGAATTCTAAAAAAGCAAAACAATTTTGAAACCTAGACTACGCGTATTCCAGCATATGCTTGGTTGCTTTTTTTTTTCATTTTCAAAGGAAATTCTAACATTTTTCTTGAAAGGATTTCGAGGAATTACAATTTAACTGCCTAATTACCATGATTTTAACAATTTTAGATGTATCCTTTAATTTTAAAACTTCCTCTCTTAATACAAGAAACTTACATGATATCCACCGCCGCTCATAACAAACCAAACAACTGTGACGGACGGCAAGCACGAGTTCCTGTGATTGTTGGAGCAACAGTGCGATGCTCTATTGTTTAAGCGCGCGGTGTAGCCAATAATATTATTATACTCTACTATACTGGATCGTATTTGAAAAAGCGATAGATGAACT
The DNA here is from genome assembly GCA_031002005.1 of Vandiemenella viatica. Lineage (NCBI taxonomy): Eukaryota > Metazoa > Arthropoda > Insecta > Orthoptera > Morabidae > Vandiemenella > Vandiemenella viatica. The sequence continues at coordinate 9,153,461 of JARYHS010006964.1, read as the reverse complement.
TAAAAAGAAATATTCAGAACACTAAAGGTGGACGTGTTTCGACACCAAACGGTAAAAGAAGTCTATCAAATATATATATATATATATATATATATATATATTGTATCATACTAATTTCGATTACTATTTTCGAAATGCGGGTGTCACCCCCAAACGGGTGACACCCGGGGCGGACCGCCCCCACTGCCCCCCCCCCCCCTAGCTACGCCACTGCCGATGCTTGTCTGACACGTATGGTGCCTGTAGATGTGAACATTGGCGGATCCAAGGGGGGGTCATGGGGGTCATGACCCCCCCCCCCCTGGGCTCGGCCTCTGATAATATTTTTAAATTCACTGATTTTAATTAAATAAGATTACGTTGAATAATGGATGGCCAGATCTCACAAAAACATACACGACAGTCAAAATGCGACTGTATGCTGTTTATAATTTTATGTTGCATCCGATCGGTCATTGTGAACTGAATATTGTGCACGAAATTGCAACTTTTGATTTTGCCGCGTCGCGCCGCGCGTCGTACTATTCGTTCGCGGCTGCGCGTCCGATGTTCGGTGACGTCACAGCCGCGTAGCTCGACCCCTTCTCGCCACTAACCGTTTGATGTATTTACATAAATATTGTCATTTTAGTTATGCACGGGTGTTTTTTACTACAGTATACATCGAAAAATGTGATTGTGCTGGTGTGTCGAAACGTAATGCATGTAGTGGTTTATTTAGAAAGATAGATTCATTCTTTTATGAAGAAACCTAGGTTTGAGATTGATAAACACCCAAAACATTTACCTATACTGAGCACTAATGCATATCATATGTGTGCTGCCGATGCTTCAACAACTACCTTAACCTTAGATGAAGAAGTAAATATTACTCCTGCTGAAGCTGTTCTATGCTTGCCGATTTCGTGTACGTCGACTTCCAGTTCTAATCCGATAAAAAGTTTGTTTTCTCAATCGACATTTTCTTCAGATATTGGATCGTTTGTAAGAAAATACCTAGACGTTTCCACAAGAGTTATATTGATCGACAAACATTATTTGCCTTCTCAAATTTATGTTTTCCCACACTGTAGATATATATATATATATATATTTTAGAAGTCACACATTGACAAGTTTCACTGGCTTGTTTTATCGCATAAAGACCAAGACCTTTATTGAAAATATTATGTTTTATTTACAGTATCGCCCTTGAGTTGCCACACAGTCAAAAACTCCTCTAAAACGATTCATAAAAAAACCATTAATAGCATTCGATGATTTTCTTGGTAAAAATGGTGTGTTGCTAACTCACCAGCGAAAAATTTTTAAGGGTCTGGTGTAGATAATATTACAACAGATATCTTAAAGATAGCCAGATGTGGCATTGTACCTTATCTAGAAATATTTAAATTGAGACTGGATCCTTTATGCATACCAGAGGACTGAAAAAGTGTGATAGTAGCGCCGGTACATAAAGGAGGAGTGAGTAATAGAGTCGAAAAGTATAGGTCAATCAGTTTCAGATCAGTGGTAGGTAAATTAATGGAGAAATATGTGTGAGGAGTGTAAGTGGTTTTCAACTACCCTTTAGGCAAGATTATTCATGAGAAACTTGGTTGGTCGTATATATGCAAGATATTTCGGATTAAATGGACAAGGGAGGCCAAACTGACAGTATAGCACTAGATCTTTCAAAGGCTTTTGACAGAGTGAGCCACAAAATTATAGTAAATAAGGTAAAAACTATTGGAATGGATGAGAAAGTGTATGGTGGGTAGAAGAATTTTTAAAAGGTAGAAAACAAAAAGTTAGCTTAGGAAATGCAGCATATCAAAAGAAGTGGAAGTAAAAATGAAAGTGCTACAGGGTAATGTATTGGAACCATTGCTATTCATTATTCTGATGAATAACTGTGTTGGTTTACTACAGAATTTGTATTTTCTGTGAATGACATAATGCTATATAAAAGGATAAAAACGGAAGAGGACTGCGAACAGCTGCAGGGTGATCTGGACAGGATACCTAGTTGGGTTGGTAAACATGAGATGAAGATAAATGCAGTGAAGATTTAGCTTATTAGATACACAGATAAAAAACAAAGTTTAATTATGAATATAAGGTGTGGAAAGAATTGCTTGTTAATGACTTGAAATGTAAATTTCTCAGTATTACATTTGATAACAAGCTTAACTGGGCAGGACACATTGGACGGGCAGTAGGAAAGGGAGGTTTCAAAATTCTGCACTTGTCGATAAGAGTGATGAGGGGATGTACGAGAGAAGTAAAGGAAGTGGGTTACAAAACTTTGGTCAGACCATTGCTCGAATATGGTAGTGTAGTATGGGACCCACATTTTGAGTATCAAATACAGGAGTTGGAGAGGGTGCAAAAAAGGGCTACTAGATTTGTTTCTGGAAATTATTGCCGAATGCAGTCAGTAACAGATATGATAAAAGAGCTGGAATAGGATTCATTGCAAGACAGGAGGAGGGTGAAGAGGGTCATAGGAGTCTACAAGGCGTATACTGGTGATGAGGCATGGAAAGATATTGCAATAGGTATGAAAAGTAATGCTAGTATGGGAAAAGATAACCATGACTACAAGCTGACACTAGATTTCAGGCACAAAGGTGTAGGAAGATTCTGTTTTTAGGTAAGGGAGTCAGGGATTGGAATAAGTTACCAAGAGAAATAATGAACAAAGAACCAAAAAAGTTGAAAGAATTTAAAGTTGAAATTTGGAGAGGGCAAATGTAGGTGGGTGCATGAAAAGACTAAGAAGGGTGCAATCAAAATTAAATTAAATTAAGCATCTTTGATTTTCGAACGGCAGTATTACTGGAGGTTGTGGTTACTTTGAAATGTAGCCTGGACGGAATGACTGCTGTCAACTTTTGTTAATGTATAAGGAACGATGGATTTAGTTCTGTAATTCGCGCCATGTAGCATAAGATTTTAGAATTCCTAGTTGATTTTTTTAAATTTCAGTGGTTCCATATTGTTTTCGTCAAATAGTTCGTAAGTAATTCGAACTTTATGTCGATTTAAATTACAATCTAAAATGTACATTAAAAAATCAAAGTTATGAACGTTACTTAATAACAACTGCGACTGCAACTGCGAAAAATAAATTCCCTGGTCACTGTATTCAAACCTTCCTTTCTGTCGGGCTTCGTATCTAGCTGACATGTAATCACCGTTTTACTTTTTGCCGTAAGAGCAAAATTTCCTACTCCGGAGCTATTAGTTTATCAGTTGCATTAATTTTCATGCTTTTAAACGAATAGCATAATTGAATATGTAATAATGTTCTTGCTCTGATCTCTGAAAAGCAATTAGTAAATGTGACAGTACTGGCTAAGAAGTTGAAGGTTTTTAGTGCTGGTAAAATGCGAATTAATAATGACTTTTCCCAAACTAACTATTCATTTTAAGATTCTTATTACGTTTAAAATTTTTACCACGTTTGATTCACGTATTATGTTTATTTTAGTGTAGAAAACTGAGAACTAAATAATCGAAGTGAAGAAACAAAACAGAATCTAAGCTTGATCGTAGTGTGATCTTTTGTCAGTGTTTATTGATTGCTCATATCGAATATAGAGTGATCTGCTCGCTTATTTCTCCTTCTAGAAATAGCTATAATTTCATTCTCCGTTCCTCAGTACATACAAGTCGCAAGCTGTATTCACAGATTTTAATCTGGAACATAAGCTCTTAATATTTGAAAGTACCATCTCAATTGCTGAAGAATTTTTTGCATAGTGCCATTTGAAAACATCAGGCACACGCAGGTTTCTCACAGATTTATAATAGTATACATAGATTTTATTAATTACTCAGTTAGTTAGAAACATACCTTATTCTCAGGTACTTGTACAACTATATCCTTAAGCAGAGTATTGCAGACGAGCTCAATTGTCTTAAAAAAGTTCTGCTGACGCAATAAATGATACAATGAGTGTTCTGAAATAAAAAATGGAACAAATGTTTTGAAGAGTCAAAAGAAATTGCCGAGAAATTTGTGATGGAACTTTAATGCCCCAGAACAGTGCCGATATAAATCCATAGAGCCAATAACCTACCTGTTCAATCAGTTGAAGAGTATTTCGGTAGGGCTGTATACATCATACTTCTAAATTCTATAATAAATGATCCACAAGACCATTTGTCTCCTGAAATACTTTATTTCAACTAGTCGTTTTTGTTCCGAAAGTCAATTATACCTATACTAATGAAGACGTTGAAACAATTAAGCAACTCGCATTAGATTATAAGCAGGTAATAGACGAAACTGCATTATCAGTCATTATAAGCGAATATTGGCTGTGGATAGTAAAATGGAAACGGAATCAGAACATTCCGCAAGTCGATTTTAAATCTAATATAAAAATGTCATGCTAAAATATATCCCATCGTAAACATATATTTGTGTAATCTTGCCACACTACCAGATAGTTTCCCATTGGCAGAGAGATCTTTTCCTCCCCTCAGTAGGCTCAATACTAGACTTCGAGCATCACTGGCAGAAGACCACCTTACTGAACCGGCACTTCTGCACGCTCACAAAACCATACTCGTTCAAGTGGAGGAAGTCATAACAAGATTCGCGATAGTTCAGAAGAGAATAATTGATTTTGTTATTTAATTAAAATTATTTTGACATAATGCAATTAAATTAATGTATCTTTTATTTATATATAGGTACTATTATAATTTTGAAGCATGTCCTAGTTAGACCTCGACTACGTGACCCCCTCCCCTGACCCAAAGGCTGGATCCGCCCTTGATTTGGCCTTCCTTGTCCATTTCATCTGAAATATCTTGCATATATCCCACCAACTGAGATTTGCATGAATATCCTTGCCTGAACCCAGGTTGCCTACATGAAAACCACTTATGTTCCTCACATACATTACTGATGTGGTTGCATATCAATCTTTCCATTAATTTACCTACCACTGATGTCAAACTGATTGGCCTGTAATTTTCGACTCTATTTCTATCCCCTCATTTATGTATCGGTACTACTATCGCAGTCTAGTGGTAAGCAGCAAGTATCCAGACCAATTTAAATAATTTTGCAAGATAAGGTACAATGTCACATCCGGCTATCTTTAAGATATCTGTAGTAATATTATCTGCACCAGCCCCCTTATGTTTTTTCAGCTTGCTTATATCCTTCATGATTTCTTCAGGATGAATTCCAAATTTTTTAGTATCTTCATTTCTAATCGTATTGTTAAGCTCGTTCTCTGAATTAGACCTTCCCGTTTCTGATTCATTGTCCATAATGCTCTCACTAAATCAGTTACTTAAAATCACTGCCTTGTTCATTGTTCAAATCCTCAGTAACTACATCTCCATCCTTATCTATGAGAATCTCTACACCCTCCCTTCCCCTCAGTTTCCTGATATAGTGATAGAAATTTCGAGTTGCATCCATGGATGCATCATGGAGGAAGGAATAATATGGAGACGACGCAAGAGACCTTTACCACGCATGGGAGTGAAGCAGGCCGGCGGAGGAGTGGGGGGGCATGGCCGGAGTGGTGGGGGCTTGACCGCTTCCCAACAAACACGGGGAATATGTACAAACACCTCAAGGGGACTCTAGGATAAACGTGACGCCGCAATCTGGTGATGGATTATTATGTAACTCGATGAGACAAATAAAAAATGAAGAATAAAATTTTTTGATATCCTGCTTAGTTTTCGAGATATTCTGTCTCAAATGTGAAATGGTTTTGGTTGAAATTCAGAAGAAAAAATTATTCAAAGTCAAATTTTATGATGAATTTTTATTTAAAAAGACGAGACAAATAAAAAATAAAGAGTAAAATTTTTCGATATTTCACCTAGTTCTCGAGATATACTGTCTCAAAAGTGAGGTGTCTTGAGTTGAAATGCAGAAGAAAAATTTCGCAAAAGTCAAATTTAATGATGGATTCTTATGTAACACGACGAAAAAACTCGATAATAAGGAATAAATGTTTTCGATATCTTGCTTAGTTTGGGGGATATACAACATCCAAATTGAGGGGTTTAGGTTTGGATGCAGGCTGGACCAAAAATTAATTCTGTCAAAGCCACAATGATTACATGGTTGACATGCAGAATGGATATTTCAGTTTTATTACTACCACTTGTGGTTAGTCTGAAATGTGTCCTAGACCAGAAAAAAAGTAAGAGGACCCACTCTAGGGATGAGCAACCCAGACATTTTGTAGGCTGGTACCAGAAATAAAATGTTTATTCAGTCACCTTAATGAACATTCTCTTGATCAAGATGTGTTGTCTAATTTCACAGCCCTACTTATTAGGACAATTGTAAAAAAATTATCTCTCAGTTAGATTTAGATACGGGGGGGGGGGGGGGGGAGAATGTTGTACAAAAAAAGAGAGACTAAATTAGAAACACATTCCCCAAATTGATTTTGTTCAAAGGCCAATAACTTCTTTATTTATGAAGCCCATTTTTATTTCTGCATGAACCTGTTTCGACATAAATAGATGAGAAAGATTTCAAAATCGGTAAAAATAGGTATAGACGTAGTTACAAACAGAAACAAGTCTTATATGAAGCTTTAAAAATAACCTAAGTCAATGGCCTGAAATAGCTATTTAAAAAATTAATAAAACTCACAGCTTCTCACATAACAGTTAATTTCATCATCCATTGTCAGTATAATCAGCAACGTGACGAAAGAAATCGTAATAGTATATTCACTGAATCGCGAAGTAAAACACGCCCCTTTAAATCTCATTTTAAACACTCGTTAAAAAATAATGCTAGTCTATTATGTGCAAAATAGCAAGTTTGCTGATTTTCTACACTACACCAAGAAAAATTTGAGAACAAAGTCATCCCATTGAGAGCTATGACTAAATATTTATAGACGTGCTGCAAAGTTTGCGGTGTCTACCGCTCACTTCAACAACGATAATTACAATTCAACTTACTTATGAAATGATATTCCAGGTTCTTTCCTGTCTGGCCTATTTGTGCAACCGTACGCAACACAAGCTGGCATTTTTAAACACTTATACACAATACTAAATGAAATAATCACTGCATCTACCACAATGTGAACACCTTAATTGTTGGGTAAGCGCCATATGGTCGCTGCCGGTGCTGCCACCATGCGGGAGAGTTTAGTGCTTGCTTCACCGATTTAACGTCACTTCTCCTCCATATAATTCCTTCCTCCATGGGATGCATCAGTCAGTGGTCCTCCTGCACTGACAATATTTAATTTAATTTATTTAATTTAATTTAATTGCAATGGAGCACAGGCTCCGGTGGCAATTTCCCTACACAGCTATCTTCCCCCTATCCTGCACCCACCTACATTTGCCCTCTACAAATTTTTATCTTTAAATTCCTTCAAAGTTTTCGGTAAATTATTCATCAGTTTCTCTTGGTAACTCATTCCAATCCCTGACACCCTTACCTAAAAAAGAGAATCTTCCTACACCCTTGTGCCTGAAATCGAGTGCCAGCTTGTGGTCATGGTCATCTTTTCCCTTCCATGCACTACTTTTCATACCTACTGCAATATCTTTCCATGCCTCATCACCAGTATATGCCCTGTACACTCCCATGACCCTCCTCATCCTCCTCCTGTCTTGCAATGAATCCCATTCCAGCTCCTTTATCATATCCGTCACTGATTGCATTCTGCGATAATTTCCAGAAACAAATCTAGCAGCCCTTCTTTGCACCCTCTCCAACTCCTGTATTTGATACGTAAAATGAGGGTCCCATACTACACTACCATATTCGAGCAATGGTCTGACCAAAGTTTTGTAACCCAATTCCTTGACTTCTCTCGTACATCCCCTCATAACTCTCTCCAACAAGTGCAGAACTCTGAAACCTTTTCCTACCACCTGTCCTATGTGTCCTGCCCAGTTAAGTTTGTTATCAAAAGTAATTCCAAGATATTTGCATTTCAAGTCTTCAGCAAGCAATTCTTTCCCCACCTTATATTCATAATTAACCTTTGTTTTTTATTTGTGTATCTAATAAGCTGACTCTTCTTTGCATTTATCTTCATTCCATGTTTACCAACCCAATTAGATATCCTGTCCAGATCACCCTGCAACTGTTTACAATCCTCTATCGTTTTGATTCTTTTATACAGCATTATGTCATCTGCAAACAATCTAATTTCAGATAGTAAACAAGGCAACACAATTATTCATTAGAATAATGAATAGCAATGGTCCCAATACGCTACCCTTCATATACCCATCTTTAGCCACTTTCTTTGCTATTATTAAGTCCTTGTTTAGTTGTTTGAAATATTCCCTACTACTCTGCTGTCTCGTAACTCTGTTATGCTCTCTTCGTACCAACCTCTTTAACCTTCTCACTTCCCTATTATAGTATACAGGTTCTCTACTTCTCTTTATATTCCGCTTTGGAATGAATTTTTCTTCCCCCTTTCTTATTATCTCCTTGAACTCTTCCCACCTTGACTCTACTGTACTTGTGCCTTCCTTCCATTTGCTGAAACGTTCTATGAAATATCTCTTCAAATTTGAAATCTGTGCAAAATAGCTGGATACTTTACAAAATACCAGCAAGATTCGCCAATGTTAAAATCTGTCTAGAGGAAGATAGTTGCACGAATAACAAATTAAAATTAACAGCAGAACACATTTTAGTTTGTTTGAAAAAAGCTGTTCTAGTGATCCACCGACTTGAAGTGTAGTATCTTTTTAGTTTAATCTTTATACGATCAGCTGATTTAGTTGCATGTTGTGTGACCATTTGCCTTTCAGTAATATTGTGCTCTGTAATCTAAAAGGGAAAACCTGGGCAAATCGAAGACAATAAGTGGCAACAACATAAATTGAGAGACAGGTATTTATCTTTTGTCTGTGTTTGAATGCTTAGAGTAGAGGAATTTCTTTTTAATGCTCCTCCCAATGCACTGGTGCCCTTTGCTGCTCCCAATCGTACCATAAAATGCTGTACATGTTGTTAGTACTGAAATTTTTTAAATTAACACGTTTTACTCGTAAGGTTCTGTGTGCAGAGTTGTAATCTTTGCCGTATGCGTAAATCTGTATAGTTAAATCGATGTGAACACTGGAACAAAGTTGTCAGCCTTAGTTTTGTCACTGCACAGTTATGTTTGAAGGAGGCCTTTATTCTGTTGAGGTTCAGCGATTCCTTAAAACTAACTTTTGTATTAATGTGTACCTCTTACATCTGAAACATTTTCAAGACATTGGCCCATTTTTGTTCCTGTGATTGTGTGGCAACCCAGTTATGTATTGCAGGCATTTATACATCGTGTGCAGTGGTGTATCAGAAACAGTGTACTGTAGTCTATATTCAGTAATAGTTATTATGTTGTATTTCGCTCATTTAAGCTGGGTTTCTGATTGTTGATTGTTTTAGTCAACATATTTCACTTCAGTGTCACATGCATGCAAAGTTTACCTAAGTATTTAAAAGTTTCTTAACGTTTTTTAAACATCTTCTATCCATCAGTATGAAACTGAATTAGGAGCAGTAATGTTCAAATCATGAACACCCCAGCAATGCAATCACTCACATCAGTAGTTATTTTCTGTTATTAATGTGGAATATTGCCCAGTGATATTATTATAGGTAGTGATAATTCTTTTCTAAGTATTTCTTAACAGAAATCTAATTACACTGTTCTTAGTAGTAGTTCTCAGTAGTCAAATGCAAGACACCACTCGAAACACTTTGGGAGCACATTTAACAGTGTCATGCTGGTACAGGCTGTTTTACAACCTAATTTCTGCTTGAAAGTAATACGTCTTGCTATTGACCACAGCAGTATTGTGACATCATTACTGCATGATGTTATAGTGTAATTGTGACCTCTAGTAGACCCAAAATTTTTCCCATTCCCTTATGCATAAAATCGTGCGTGATCTTATGTCAGTTGTCATTTTTTCCCCTTCCATGTACTGTACTAATTGTTTCACTAATACTCCAGACCACGTCACCAACATACACCCTGCACACTACCAGCACTCTCTTCACCCTTCTCCTGTCTTTCAGTGACTTCTTATTTAGCTGCTTTGTCATATCACTAGCTGAGTGCATCCTGCAGTAATGTCCATTAACAAATCTGACTGCTCTCCTTTGCACACCACCCAACTCCTGTATCTGATACCCAACATGTGGGTCTCATACTGCAGCAATGTTCTATAAAGCATAGTTTTGTAACCCAATTATTCAACTTTTAACTTCTCCAGTATATTCCCTCAACACTCGTTCCAGTAAATGAAGGATATTGCAACCTCTTCATACCACCTGACAAACATGTTCTGCCCAGTTGTGTTTATTATCAAACTTTATGCCAAAATATTTATACTTCAAGCCTTCAAAAAGAAATTCTGACCTCACCCTATGATCCTAAATAAGCTATAATTTTTTAAAATCTGTGTATCAAATAAGTTGACTTGTCTCAGCATTTATCTTAATTCCATGTTGACAACTCAGTTAAACATTCTATCCACGTCAGCCTGCAGCTGTTCACAGTCTTCTCCCATTCTGAACCTATTACATATTGTTATATCATCAACAAACAATCTAAATGCTAACTGTGAACAATCAACACAATTGTTCATTAAAATGATAAATAACAGTGGTCCCAATCAACTATACTGTGGCATTGCCCTATTAGTTCCATCACCTTTGATACTGTATTTCCTAATCTAACGCTCTGCTTTCAGCCATTTAAGAATTCCTTTACCCAGAAAGCCAAATTTTAATTCATTATTTAATACCATTTTATGGATCACTCTGTGAAATACCTTAGAAACATCTGTACCATAAAGACACTTCCATGTCCAATTCATCTGAAATATCTTGCATGTAGCCCATCATCTGAGATTCACATAAATATCCTTGCCTAAAGTCATCTTGTCGATTAGTAAATTGGTTTCTTGTTTCAGAGACTAGTCTGATGTAGTTGCGTATCAATCTCTCCTTCATTTTGCCTATCAATGATGTCAAACTAATTGGCCTGTAATTCTCAATCCTGTCTGTCACCCCTCCTTCCTATATTCTTTTTGAGTCTGGTGGTAAGCAACAAGACTCCAGACTAATTTTAAATAAAAATTTAATGTAAGGCAGAATATAGTGTCATACTGTCCTTAATACAACTGTAGTATTATTATCTGCACTTGCCCCTTTGCGCTCTTTTAGCTTACAGAATTCCTTCATAACTTCTTGTTTTTTTTTTTTTAACTTAGTAGTCCCTCATGTCTAATTAAATAGATGTACTCTTTTGATTTATTCCCTCCCAGTCCAGGATGATATTCGATAATACTCTGATTAAACCAGTCACTCAGTATCTCTGCCATTTCCAAATCTTCTTCAACTACTTCTCCATTTTTATCTCCAATTATCTGAATACCCTCCCCTTCTCTTAGTTTTCTAACATTGTCACAGAAATTTCCAGATACATCATTCAGTGTTTGTTCTTTAGCTTCTCCCATACTGTTAATAATTGCTTGTTTAGGTGTTTTAAGTGTTTCCCACAGCCTTGCTGTCTTGTAACTCTGTAGTGTTTCTTTTTCAGTAACCTCCCTGTTGTAGTATGTAGGTTCCTTACTTTTATTTATTTTTTGTTCTGCAATAAATATTTCCTTATCATTTTTTGCTATCTCCTTGAAATCTTCCGACTACAACTCCACTGTACTTGTGCCATAATTCCATCTCCTGAATCTTTCTCTGTAATATCTATTCATTTCTAATATTTGTAACTGTACATATTTTCCCCTTCAAATTTGGTCTTTGGTAAAATGAATTTCCTAATATCTATTAGAACCGGATTGTGATCATGAATTCCTTCAGATACTTCACACCTCAAGATTTTCTTCTGGTTTTATTATAAAGATAGCCAACATGCTTGTTCCCCTTGTGTTCTGCTCTACCACCTATATAAAGCCTCTCTCCCTTACTAAATATTGGCAAATCTCTGTTCCCTGGTGTTATTCTTATTTCCTATCAAGTTGATACATGTTAGTTTCGAACCCCCACCGATAATATTACAGTCTACCCTGAACTGTGAATATGAATTTGGTTTCCCCAAAGGGTGCCATCTTCATCATTTATTATACCACTATGGCAATTATCCAACATCCTGATTTTTCTTTTTTATTACCTCCTTCTCCACCAATTGCTACTCTATCTCTGTGATATACTTGGTAACCATTGTGGGAAATCTGACTGTCCTGTACTCCTTCTTTTAACCAAGATTCTATCCCCATAATGTGTTGTAGTTCATACTTCTTTATTAAGTTTGAAAATTCATCATCATCCTCAACAGTTTCCGGCCTCTGGCCGGGTCTGCATTATGCACAAGCCTCTCCATTTCCTTCTTTCTTCCCACCACCTCTCTGTCACCACTTTGTTCCAGTCCTCTCCTCTCTTCCTTACACCCTCCTCCACTCCTTTCAGCCATCCATCTCTTGGTCTTCCTCTGGGTCGTTTACCTTGCATCTTAATTTCATGGATCTTTCTCGGGATTCTCTGAGCCCCCATTCTCTTGACATGCCCATACCATCTCAGTCTGCTCCTCTCTACCCTTTCCTGTAGGGGTTCCTCTTTCATGGTGTGTCTAATCACTTCATTCCTTATTCTGTCCATTTTAGTTACTCCCATTCTACCACTTAAAAACTTCATTTCACTTGCTTGTACTCTGCTGATGTCCCGCATTTTCATTGTCCACATTTCAGCAGCATAAGTTAAGATAGGCACATAGTACGTATGATAGATTACTCTCTTGCTTCTCTGTGGCACCTCTTTATTCCATATCAGGCTTCTAATGCTCCTTAGGAACGCCTCTGCTTGTCTTCCTCTTTCACTTATCTCGCCATCATTTCCTCCACATTCCTCTAATACACTCCCCAAGTACTTGAACCTGTTTACCTTCTTTAGTTGTTCCCCTACCATCACAATTCCTTGGGCTACTCTATTCTTTTTCCTGGTTGTTACCATGTACTCACATTTCTTTACATTAAATTTCAGGCCATAATTAAAATTGAAAATTATGCTACTTTATTCATTATACTTCTATAGGTCACCAGCAACACGCTTATTATCAGCTTTGTGGTACTTTCAGCGTTAACCTTCATCTTTACATTAGTTCCCTCCTGCATTATCATTTCAACAGCAGCTTTATCTATTTCTTCAAAATTAGTGATTTTTCCCATTTTACATCTATGATAGATATACCTTACATCACTTATTTTTATTCCCTCATGTGCAGAACCTACCCTAAGAAAAGTACTAGTTCTGACCTTATCAATAATGAATACTTTCGATAAAAGCTCAGAAAGTACTCCTTCTATTTAGGTGTAGGCCATGCTTAATGAAACCCAACTCAGTGGTGTCCACAGGCACAACTCTCAAGACAGAACCAATGTATTTACCCGCCTCACAGTGTGGTTCAACTGTGGCCAATCATAAGCGACTCAAGACTTCCTTGAATTCAACCCTGGTATGCTGTACCTCGTTTACTTATTTCGTCAGGTCTCTCTCCTATACTAATGTACCTATCAGTACTATTAGCCGCATGTCCAATTATCACTATCCTATCCTCCTTAGTGCAATCCCTACAAAGTGATACTACATGCTCTGCCCTTTTGCTCTAACATTGCACTAGGTTTGAAAGTACTTGTGACATGGTAACCTGTGCCTAACTCATCCTGGATATGAGGTATATATTTGGTGTAGCATACATGACCTTACCTGTTTAAAATGAAACTGTATAAATAGTAAATGGTCTAAATTTGTGGTGTAATTTAATAACAAAAATTTTCTATGATGATGATATACGAATTGCTGTATTTAAAAGTGTGATTTATTAGTATACAAATTTTGTTTGTAACAATAAGTTACTTGGTCATGGAGTTAAATATCATAGTTTGTAATTGCTGTGTAGTTATAATATTTATTTATTCTCTTGTGTGGTATTTTTCAGAGTTTGAAAGGATTTTTTTTTATTTTTCAAACTGGTCATATAACATATTATTAATATTTCATTTATAACACCAGGTAATAGAAAAAATGGCATCATTTTATTTCTTGTCCCATTTATACATATGGGTTTTATGATGCAATTTTCATTGTTGTTGAATCATAATAGGATATGCATTGCAGTGCTGAATTTTATTTTATTCCAGTTAACGATGTATAGTTGTGATCTTTAAAAAAATCTAACCTATAATGATTACTTTGAAAGCCAGTAATTGTCCATGGCCTATAAATAAGCAAATTAAGATAAATGTACAAGGATATGGTAGTTTATTGCAGTTAGAAAACTCTCTGTTTTTTGCTAATTAAACTACAGTCATACAATACACTTCAATACATTTATTTTCTATGCATAATCTGTATAAATAAATATTTCGTTACTGTTATTTAATTCAAGAGATTAATTTTTAAAGCTGTCACTACTGCAGATACAAATTATCAAATTGATATCAAAGAAAATATTCCTCATGTCAAAAACATTTACACTAATCTCAGAAATAAATGTTATATTTTTATTTATTTTCACTGTTAAATTCAGTGTTTATTTTCCCAAAAATATTTCTAATCACATTACAACACATATCTGAACATATATCGTCCAAAACATGAACTATTAATTTGCTTTGAAAGTTTGAATTACTGTCATTATTCATTCTGTCATAATTATTATTCCACTTATAAAACACTAGGCTATCATGGTAATATATAGATCAAATGAAACTGTATATTTGCTTCCTTCAACCATAGCATCATTATTTAAAACATTCCTTCTTATTATCCACAGTTAAACCCTTACAGACTTCATAACATACTTTGTAATTATGTTCTTTAACATATTCATTATTGAATGATCATAACTTAGTAGCACCATGATTTACAATCACTTTTCTGATATTAGTAAGCTTATTATTATTAGAAATCATATCATACTCATTATTACTATGTCTCTACTATTACACTCACCAATATGTTAAAAAACCTTTTCAGCATTACTTACAGTTAATATGTTAATATATGAAGTTATATTAATATCAAGCAAGTTGTTCTAAAATACAACTATCACATTCTTTTCTACTGACAACAATTGACTATTTCATCAACTCTTCAATACATTTTTTGAGCTTTGATTTCATTTGTGCTGTAGCTTGATGAATATATAATGCCATTTTTATTTAACTGCTCTAGTATGCAGTTTATTTATCTCCTTTCGACCACAGAAAATTCTACTTTATTCAGAAATTCTTTTAATTTACCTCCATAAAAAGATATTTACTTTTTATTTGAACCTTAATATTACCTAATTCTTCCTTAATGAATTTAACAAGATTATTAATATCATTTTAGATAACTGCAACAAAACTATCATTTAAATTAGTTAATATTTTAGAATAATAACTGACAATCATACTATATCTAAAATATGATTAAGGTCACCTCTGACAAAGGTTTTGAAAATTTCTCTATAAGAGAGCATATATTTGATTTAATTAATTTCTGGCTTGTTTATTTTTAAATTTGACTCTTCCCATAAAACAAACAGTACAATCTAAGATATTTATGATGGTTAATATCAATTCATATATTTTCTGACTTTTTAAATCCTGTATTTTGTATCATTGAAATAATTCTGAAATTCTATTATTTTACTCTTTATACAGTTACACAAATTTCTAAAAAATTACACGAGTAACGGTTTCATAAGTTAGTGTCATGTTCATTAATCTCAATTTTTTTTTTTTTTTTTTACTTTTAACAGTTAAATGCTTTCTTCACTGATTCCAATTTTCTTTACAAACTTATTAATTGAAAATTTCACCTAAACTTTTTCACATGTATTAATACTAAATACTCTTTTCCTTTCTTGTAGGGGTTGAATGTTGCAAATCTTTATCCTTGTTTGGCAATGATCCCACATCCTATGAGTCTTTTATATTTATACTCCAGCTTTTACAAATTTTTTCAACTTCTTGCGTGTTGTAACTTACATGACATCTTCATGGTTTTTTTGTAAATTGAATTTTTCTGTCTATATTTTTGTGCTTTGGTTTCAGACTTCTTTACTGTTGTGTAATTAGGCACATTGTGTAACAAGAGTCTGTCAATGGATGCCATAAAACTTTACTGGCATTGTGAATTGCTCATAAATACTAAATGTTTTGATAAATTAGCATCCTGATTCTAAAAAAAATAACGTGCATGGTACTACCTCTTATTTAGCTTGGTGGTTTAAGCTCTTTCTGTTCATTAATCTTTATATAGAAGACCACAATTAAGTATGGCATATAGCAATTCAAATTTAATTGAAAGTTGATGATTAAAATATTTATTCATTTATTCATAATACATTGAACATGTTTACAGTGTTTTTATCTTGTGTCCATAGATAATATCTACAGCAGACCTTTATTAAAGACTAAAAAACGCTGGTTATTACTTAAATCAGTGCCTGCATAATAATTACATAATACTAAACATCTAAATCGCTACTTTATACCAACTAAAATTTACTGAAATCATTTAGCGATGAGAACGCCGCTTTTTGAATATAACAGAACAATATGCGAGAACTTTAACTATTCTCTGACCACAAACTAAAAAATACAACACTTTTGATTTATTAAATTATAATATTGTAATTAAATTGTGTTGAAACGATTGAAAATAAGTTCATAAGCTGTTAAAGGGTTATTGGCCACCTTAAACAAAGTGAAATCAGATCTCGTGGAAGCGTTGTCTCTTAGTAAGTAATGAGTACCGTTTGAACATTCGACAAATGCAGTAGCATATTTTCTTGTTAGATTTTATTTGTTGTGGTGTCTAGATTTGGTTAGTGCAATCTCTGATTGTTTATACTTAATAGGAAGTACAGGTTTCTCGAGTTTCTGTTCGTTTTTTCTTTTTTGCGTTTTTCAAAAGCAGTACGTCTAGGGACTGTGATTGCTGTGTGCAGCCGTGAGCTGAGGTGGCTGATCTGCGCGCTAAGCTTGCAGCTGTGTTAGCGAAAGTTACACAGCTGCCATAAATGGTTGCAGGAGATGTGATATTGGGGAAACTGATGTAGCCATGCCTATCACAAATTCTCCCCTATCAACTGTCGTTCCTGCAACCCAGGCTAAAGAGTTGGAGGCTGTGCCGCGGTTGCCTGTCGGGGACTGGCGTACGGCTTCTAGACTTCGAGGCCGCACACAGGGGCAATCGAACAGGCTTACAGGCCAAGATGCTGAACTTATTCGACTGTTCAACTGGTATGATGTATTGTCAGAGGCTTACTCAGTTCCACAATTGTCATCCTGCGAATTGACGAACCCCCAGCCCGCTTAGTCTGAGCAATCACAGAAGGGCATTTTGGTAGTTGGGAGCTCTAATGTTAGGCGGTTATTAAGAGCCCATTAGGGAAATGGCGGATTACTCGGGGAAGAAATTCAACATCCATTGAGTGTGTATTCTGGGTGGCCTGATCCGAAATGTGGAACAGGGGACGAGGTGTAGCCAACTATAGATTGTGGCTCATGTCGGCACCAATGATGCCTGTCGCCTTGGGACGGAGGTTATCCTCTCTTCCTTCCAAAGGCTGGCTGAAAGGGTGAACTCTGTGGCCAGTGACCGAAAGATATCGGCAGAGCTAACCATCTGTAGCATCGTAGACAGGGTTGATTGTGGACCTCTGGTTCAGAGCCGTATTGAGGGGCTGAACAAGAGACTACGACGTTTCTGTGATGATATTGGCTGCAGATTTATCGATCTTCGCCATAGGGTCGAGTCATGTAGAGTTACCCTTAATAGGTCAGGTGTGTACTAACACACGTGAATCGACTACACGGGTGGCAGGAGCCTTGTGGAATGCACTGGTTTTTTTTTTTTTTTTTTTTTTTTTTTTTTAGGCTGAGGGAGGTAGACCCGAAACACGAAATACAGCTACGAGCAACCCAATCAGATGCAACATCGGAATGTAGGAGGAACATTAAAGGATCTCGTCAGTTAAAAGTTCTCGTAATTAAATATAGAAGCGTTTGTAACAAACAATCAGAACTTGAAAGGGTTATTTGTAGCACAGAAGCGGATATCGTTATCAGTTCAGAAAGTTGGCTAAACCGGAAACAAGTTCCGCCGTAACTATTAAAGATAGCATGAACTTTTTTTTTGTAAAGACAGAGTTCATTCTCATGGAGGTGGGGTATGTATAGCTGTGAGTAAATTTCTCCCATGTAATGAAATAGACGTCGATACGATATGTGAAATCATATGGATGAAACTCAATGTTGCTTGGTCAAAACTCATCATGGCGCATTCTACCGTCCACTCGATTCCGACATAGCTATCGCCGAGGAGTTAAGAAATAATGTAAATAGTATAGCTAGCCGTTTTCAGGATCATGCTATGATTCTAGGAGGTGGCTTCGATCTGCCTTATATTGACTGGTGTAATTACGTTCACATTACAGGTAGCAGGGATATGACAGCTTCTGAAGTAATTCTCAATTTGTTATGACATTTTTAGTTTTTCCCGGAGTATTGATGAAATAAATAATTCTCAATTTGTTGTCGGTTAATTATATCGAGCAGCTACTTAATGAACCTACATGGTGTCGTAACGGTAGCGAAAACATTTTAGATTTGCTGGTTACCAACAGGCCAGAATTATTCACTGACATTTCAACGACCACAGGAACATGCGATCATAAAGCGGTAATTAATGACCAAGCGAAAAAGGGGGAAAGGACGGATTGTATACAGATTCAGTAAGGCCTCAAAGGAGTGTTTTAGAACCTACCTGAGAAATAATTACCATAACTTCAAATAAACAAAGGACACCGTTGAAGAGATGTGGCATCGATTTATACTTATAGTCAGAAAAGGTATGGAAATACATATGCCGAAGCGGGCAAACAAGGGGGAGAATGATCAACCGTAGTACACATGCAAAGTCAAAAGATTACTCAGAAAACAAAGGAGGATACACGCACATTCAAGAAGGAAGGGGTGTCGCAGCGATTTAGAAACCTTAGCTAATAGGACGTATTAAGAATGTAATACGCGAGACCTTGAACGATTTTCATTCCAACTCTCTCTCTAAGAGTCTCACAGAAAGCCCAAAGAAATTTTGGTCGTATCTTCGATAAGTCAATTGTATCAACAGAACTATTCCAGCAGTAAATCTGGAAGGTTCCGAGGTTAATGAAGCCGCGATAAATCTAAGGTACTGAATACCGTATTCAAAAATTCATTTACTGATGACAATAAGGATAGTATTCCCGTTTTCCCACGCCATGTCGAATTGGTGATGGAATCATTACGAATAGATACTGCATGTGTTATTAAGCAATTTGAGCTCCTGAAGTGGGGAAAGCACCGGTCCTGGATGGAATTCCAGTAATAGTATTTTCGGAGTATGCGGCGGAAATCTGGCCATTTCTGTCTGATATATGCAGTAAATCATTAGAAGAGCGAAAAGTACTTTCAGACTGGAAAGTCGCGCTAGTAACTCCGATTTTCAAGAAAGGTGATCAGATTGATCCTGGAAATTATCGTCCCATATAAATAACATCTGTTTGTCGTAGAGTTATCTAGCATATTATATGCTCGAACATCATGAATTTTCTAGATGAAAATAATTTGCTTACAACAAATCAACACGGATTTCGGAAGAAATGATCATGTGAACCACAGCTGGCCCTATTTACACACGATGTAATGTAATTTATTGATGCAGGTTCACAAGTAGATGCAACTTTTATTAGATTTTCAGAAAGCATTTGTTACTATGCCACACAACTGTCTTTTAGCGAAGCTTCGAGTGTACGGTATGTCAGATCAGCTTTGTGAATACATAAAGGATTTTCTAACTGGTCGGTCGCAGTATGTCGTCGTTGAAGGAGAAAGTTCTTCTAATCTAGATGTTACATCGTGTGTACCTCAGGGAAGTCTAATAGGACCACTTAATTTTTTATAAACGATCGCGGAGACAAAGTGAAAAGCATTTTTAGATTGTTTGCTAATGATGCGGTTATTTATGGGGAAGTAAGGAATTTGGCCGATTGTTTAGAAATTCAGGGTTTTCTGGATGTTATTTTGGCATGGTGCGCTGAGTGGCAACTTACACTAAATTGTAAAAAGTGCAAGACAGTGAGCATAACTAACAAAAGAATCCAATTGTTCAGAAATACGAGTTAAACAATTCAGTTATTGATATGGTAGATTCTATGAAATATTTGGGAGTAACAGTACAAAGGAACATGAAATGGTCGTCATACACATTAATTCGTTAGTAGGTAGAGCTAATTCTAGGCTGCAATTCATAGGTCGAATCTTGAAAAATTGTAATGAACAAACAAAGGAGGTAGCGTACAAATCTCTTGTGCGTCCACATTTGGACTATTGTTCCATTTGGGATCCGTTTCGTAAGGGGTTGATCGAAAGTGTGGAGAAAGTACAGAGAATAGCCGCTCTATTCGTGACCGCTTGCTACAGTGCTTATGAAAGCGTCACAGAACTGATTAGTATACTAGGCAGGGAGTCTCTGGTAGATAGACGACGCACGTTTTCTTTAATCTTGTTGGGTAAGATGTGTACTCCCACTTTCACTTATGAGTGTAGTGAAATACTTCTTCCGGCAATCTATTTGATCTGGAATGACAGGAAAGATTAGAAAAATAAGGTCCACACTGATTCTTATATCAATTCTTTTTTCCCTCATGCCATTAAAGATTGGAATGCACAACAAAGAGATTAGCTTTTATGCTGAGCACCCTCTGCCACCGAAAATTTCGTGAATTGCAGGGTATATATGTAAATGTAGAATAAATTCTGAAATAGCTTTAACGAAATTTAAGCAGGTCAAAATATTCCTTTTTACATTGAAAGGTGCTTCTCTAAACTTCTGTTTACAACATTTACACAACATTTATTTGTACCTTATTAAATATTTTTTTACCAATTCCCAGACCTAAATTATCTACAGGGTGTTAAAAAAGTAAACTATTTTAGGAGGTGATATTATGCATCAAAATAAATAGTAAACATTGAGCCCAAATACATACTTTCGGACTTAGTAACATGTCCACAATTTGACGCCTATCCTTCGGAGTAGGGAACCACTTACTCTTTGAAACTGCCCTGGTTGGTCTTATACGTAATGACATGCATTGAAGATGTACCAACCGTGAAGAGTGCATGACTCCTTATACCAAAGGGCCGAAGCATGCATTGCCATAAACAGGCATTAATTTGCGGGCCTGTAAGATACTCCAAAATTCTGCATTTGCAAGCTAATATTTATTAGGCAGTTTGGTTTTTATTTGGATGGATACTATCACCTTCTAAATTATTTAACACTTGTTTTAATACTCTTCATTAATTGTTGATAAATGGCTATTAGAAATCATATTTGAAACCATTTAACATTTATTGCTACTCTAGACTCATTTATCATATCATTATTACTTTACCTTTTAATATTGTTTTGAAATTATTTATTATCTGTGTTACAGAATATTGCACATTAGAGTTACATAAAAATGTTATGATTCTTCTGAATTTTTTTACTTGCCCCTGTTTAGAGAATCTGAAAATTCTAACAATTTTTTTGTAGGTCAGAACCTAAATTGCAATAGAAAATTGTAATTTACAACTGTATAATGGTGGAAGATAGTATGGAGGTGAAGTCTTCATATATACAAACAATTACAAGTAGACTTTCAGTTAAATCTGATGAGAGCAATTTTAATACATTTTATGAAAGTAACTACAACACCACATCAGTCACCAGGACCATGCAGTATACATGTGTCGTGTGCCTGAATCTCTTAAATACACGGGATTTATTGATAAGACATGTATACAGTCATAACCTTTGTGTAAGGATACCATCCAGGATATGCAAACAGTGTGGTGAAACTTTGTTATCTTGGTGCTCTCTAATCAAACATGTGTTCCACCATATCTCATCTATTTACCCTCCATTATTTGTCTGTGAATATTGTTCTGAAGTATTTGAAGATCTTGTGACACTACAGCTTCACAAAAATACCAACAGAACTTCACAAAAAAGGTAAGATGATTGTATTGCTTTACTAATTTGATCCTAAGATATTTATTGAAACTATAAAGTGTTTAGATTAAACTCAAGGTCTGAGGTAAAATGGGAGTTAAGTCTATTATGATTAACACTGGTTGAATATATGTATGAACCTAAAATCTATCATTAGCAATAGATAAAAATGCTGTTTTGTTTATTAGTGGTTATAGGATCAGAATGTATTTATTTGATGAGGTCTCTAATAAATTATAATAAAAAGGCATTACTAGAAGAAAGAAAGAATTGTGGAAAGCGATAAATGAAGAATGCAACCTAGTTGAGTAATTTGAAGATCACTATAATACCAAAATATGGCTGGCTAGGTTGGGATTTAAAATTATATCTGCATGAGAAGTATTAATAATTGATTGATGGGCTTTTTATTTAACTGCATTATTTCAGCAAATATCAAGTGTAAAAAATACATTGGAAGACATTAGTTCTTCATCCCAAAGTAGAAAATTGTTAAAATTCAAATTCTGCTTAATAACATGGCTGTGTATAACTAAAGTGCACTTAACAATACATTTCCATATATAAGAGAATTATCAACTGCAACAGTAAAATAAAAATCACTGCAAAGTACATTTGATGACCGTTTATATATAATGAATTTAGATGTACTTTATACAGTATTTTGGAACTGGTAATTTTCTTGCAATATAATCTTCACGGGTTTGCTGCCAGGTTGTGTAGATGAAAGATGAGTTTTCGTGACGAACTCTGCTGCCTTCTTCAGGCCTGGTACTCACTCTCTGCCGGTGTTACAATGCCAATCTCTGATGCCCTCGCGTTCTTTTAAAGACTAGCGCCCCTGCTTCACTCTGTAGTTCCAGCAACCACAGCTCCATTTGCGACTGCAACGGTGGGTGGCCAATCTTGAATCTGTATTTTGTTTGAAAAGAGGTTGTCTTAGCAAGGACCAATCCGGCTTCGAGGCATCACTAAGCCACAGGCACGAGTCTATTTATCAAGTAATTACTCAGCCATATTTCAGTGGCTTACCTAATGAGTAAATCGCTGCAAATTTACACTGGTGAAGTCCATTTTGTGGCCATCGAATGTCGCTGAAAGCTCGTCTTTCACCTACGCACCGTCAGCGAACCCGAGGAGATTATATTGCAGCGACATGCCTGGAAAGTCTTCGTTCACACAGTAATGTTCTTATTTTCAACCTAAGGACTACCGGTAAATGTCCGATATTTTATCGACTCCGTCTAAGCTTCTGGTAATCTGGTAGTTAAAACAAATGGAATGTGATGAACCCCCAGAAACAACAATTCTTTTATTTAAATAATTTTGCAGTTTAAAGGTATAGTTAGAAAAATTCCTGCCCTTACATGTATTAATATTTTTCTCATTTTGCAGTGAATAATTCAATAGTGATTTGTTTTAATACTTACTATTTTTTTCCCCCTAGAGAGTTGATATAATCTATTAATTTATTCAAACACATTAACTCTTAGCTATGTGACATACCTGATTCGAAATCAGTATTCAAAATATGTAGTCAAATCAAATCTTTTTAGTTACACCAGAAATGTGATAGATTTTGTGATGTACACATTTCAACATTCAGATATAATTACAAATATACTGGAAACTCCAAATTTAAAGCTTTGGACCATCTAAACTGATAATTAAGATTGCTAATATTACAAGTAAGAAGGTTCGAGCAGGGCTTGCTGTATTTCCTTGTTTTAGTGTCGTGATAATTTAAAAACATTGCACAAAAAATAGATGTTAAAATATAGCAGCACAATTGATAAAAGTAATGATAAGTAAAATCATTTTTCTTGTAATATTATGCTTTTATCTAATTTTAATTTATTTCTGTATTTATTTTAGTACATACATATAAATACTTATTTGAAATTACTAATAGTGAGAATATAAAAATTGATCTCAACTCAGAGTAATTTGAGAACCTTTTTTAAAAATAGCACTAACTAGATTTTTTTAAACATTAAAAAAAAGCAATTATGAAATTATTAAATGTTATGTAGCCCTGCTAATGGGAAAAAAACTACTTCTGTATTAACCAGAAATCCCAGATTCTTTATAATAAACATTATCTTAATTAGAAAATGAATATGTAAGTATACTAATTTAAGGGATCCTCAAGGATGATAAATAAAATTACATTTCTAACATTAATTTTAAAACTTCTAATTATTGCATCAACAATAATTACATCTATTTGTCATAGGTATTTCAAAGTTATTTATTAATAATGTTATTGTTATTGATTTTATGGAGATTTATAGATTGTTTTTTAATGCCATTTTAATAATTGAATATGAAATTGTCAAATCATATTGCATCATAAATTTTTTTCCTATTATCGCAGCCGTTGTATTAATATCAATGTTTACGGTATTAACGCTGCATTGAAATACTCCTACTTGTTTTTCTTCCCAACGTTTCAACCAGTCCTTAGGTCCTCTTCAAGGGCTAACTACCGAATCTGCTACAGACTGGTATCTGCTGGAGACTGACGTGGCTGGTTGTTTATGTATTTGTACTGTTGATTGTCTGTTGTCTGATGAATCCATGATGACAGTATAGTTTCCCTTATCACCTCGTAGAATTATAATGTCCTTGTTTTCTCTTAACAGCGGTAGTGAATCTCGTTCTGTTTCCATGATGTTTGATCTTGGAGGTTTAGCTTCCTTTAATATAACTGTTACATCCTGTCTGTTACACTCAGTCATGAGCTTAGGTGTTCCTTGAAGGGCACACTCTGCACCAACTATAAAATCTGCTTTAGGAATAAAACGAGGTGCAATGACGAAATTGAAACATTTTTTAAAAATCGAAGTTTGTTATTCGTCAAAATGCGCCGACTATAAATATTTTATAACTCTCTTCTGTTGCCAACACACGTCGTATCATTTATCCAACTTTACGTTTTTTTTTTTCATTTTTAGCCTTCCACCATGTGTCGTGAGGCTTCTTCATTACCATCATATCAAACTTATTAGAAATGACTGGTATAATCGACTGTACAAATATGTAAACAACCAGCCACGCCAGTGTCCAGACGATCCCAGTATGTAGCAGATTCGGTAAACGGTCCCAGAAGACGTCCTAAGCCCTGGTTGAAAATGTAGGGAAAAAGAAGATGGAGAAGTATTTCAATGCATCAGTTAATCCCATAAGCAATTTATATTCGTATTTCAACATCTTTTTTGTATCCCAGGATATTTTATAATTAATTATTTATATGAAACCATGGTGTGTGGTTGGTAACGTTCTGCCCTGGAATTTGCGACGGACGGTGGTTTGAAACGGGATCCGGCATTACAGAATATGATTTTATATGGTTTTTGAAATCACTCCAGATAATGTCAGGATAGTTTATTAAAAAGGCAATCGACAAATTGCTTCTCATTCCTTGTCCCTAGTACTTTACTGTCTACATTAATCTCTACATCGACAGAGTGTAAAACTCTAAAAAAAATTTACTGTGAAACAATACAGAGCACTATATTTGACGATATTTACTTTTTACAGCATTAGTTGTTCATTTGTGTTAATGTGCATTATTCACCATTTTTTTTTAAACTGTTTTACATCTCTTTTTAACATCGAGGAATTTAGAGACGGGAAAGGATGGGGGGCAAGGATGGGGGCAAGGAATGGGAAGGAATTCGGTCCTTGCCTTTTGAAGGAAGCATCCCGGCATTTGCCTGGAGTGATTTAGGGAAACCATGGAAAACCAAAATCTGGATGCACGGACGGGGATTCGAACCGCCGTCCTCCCGAATGCGAGGCGAGAACGCTAACCGCAGCATTTACTGTTGAAAAAACTCAAGAGCGAAAAATATTTATCTGTTGTGTACTCCATTATTATAATACCTTATTATTTTTAAGAATAATTTGTGAAATTATATTTTTTGTGTGATCTTAATAGGGACTTTGTCTGTTTTTATAGAGGTGGCCATAACTGTTGTCAAGAAGATCGGAATTACAAGCAGAATATCTTTACAGCTGAGCTTATAGGAAATATACAGGAAGAAACATTGGAAAGTTACAGAAACAAAGACAAGATAAGAAAAATAAAAAATACAATTTTCAATGAGAGTAGTAGCAATAAACTGAGTCGAAAATCTTTCACACCCTCTGACGAACTTAAAACTCATCAGAGTGTCCATTCTGGTGAACGTGCATTTCAAAAAAATGTATTTACAACCACTCTTATCAACTGCACTAGACAAGAAAAGAGAGATAATCCTTCCAATAAGACTTATGAACTTAAAAGTAGTAAGACTAGTGATTTGGCTATAAAACCCTTTCATGATGAATTATGTCATAACTATTTCAGGGAGTCTATTAATTTCAAACGACTTCAGGCGATTCATTCGGGTGAACAACAATTTCCTTGTGCGATTTGTGGAAAAGAGTTTATGCAGTCTACTGATCTTGAAAATCATCAAATGATGCATTCAGTTGAACGCCAGTTTTCTTGTGAAATTTGTGCAAAATCTTTTTCACGTGCTAATGATTTAAAAAGACATCAAATGATTCATTCTGGCGAACGCCCTTTTTCTTGTGAAGTATGTGGAAAATCGTTTACACACTCCAGTGGTTTAACAAAACATCAAGGAGTTCATTCAGGTAACCGCCCGTTTTCCTGTGACGTTTGTGGAAAATCTTTCGCTTTATCTGGAAATCTTAAAATTCATCAATTGATTCATTCAAGTAAACGGCCATTTTATTGTGAAATTTGTGGCAAATCTTTTACACAACCAGGTAATCTAAAGGCACATCAAATTGTACATTCAGGTGAACGCCCATTCTCTTGTGAAGTTTGCGGAAAATGTTTTACAGCCTCATCATCTCTTAAAAATCATCAAAAGACTCATTTTGGTGACTGCCAGTATACCTGTGAAATCTGTGGAAAAAGTTTTAGGCAGTCTGTTAATCTTAAAACCCATAAATTAACCCATTCAGATACGTTCCCTTATGCATGTGATGTGTGTGGAAAGTCTTTCAAGCTATCTGGATATCTTAAATCTCATAAAATGATTCATTCTGATAAACGCCCGTTTTCCTGTGAAGTCTGTGGAAAATCATTTACACGATTCAAAGATGTTAAGAAACATCGACGAATTCATTCACATGAACGGCCATTTGACTGCACAGTATGCGGAAAATCGTTTAAGTACCCCAATTCTCTTAAATTACATCATGAAATACATTCAGGTGAACATAAGTATGCTTGTTATGTTTGTGGAAAATCTTTTACAGTGTCTTTTTACCTTAAACAACATCTAAAATGTCACTCAAGTGAACGGCCGTTTCTTTGCAATGTCTGTGGAAAATCGTTTGCAACATTTCAATATCTAAAAACTCATAAAATAGTTCACTCAGGTGAACGACCTTTTCAGTGTGAATTATGTAGCAAAACGTTTACTCGTTCACAGTCCCTTAAAACGCACAAAAGAAGTCATACTGGTGAACGTCCTTTTCACTGTAATGTCTGTGGAAAATCTTTTCCAACATCGAGTCAGCTTATAATTCATCAACGGATCCATTCAGGAGAACGTCCGTTTTCTTGTGAAGTATGTAGGAAATGTTTTACATCGCCTAGTAATGTTAAAAAACATCAAATAATTCATTCCGGTGAACGGCCATTTACATGTGAATTATGCGGAAAAACATTTACACAGTCTGGTAATCTTAAAAGTCATCAGAAACTTCATTCAGGTGAGCGCCCTTTTTCTTGTGAAATCTGTGGAAAATCGTTTGCTGCGTTTCACGATATGAAAAAACATCAAAGAATTCATTCAGGTGAACGGCCGTTTGACTGTGATGTTTGTGGTAAATCTTTTATGTATCCACACCATCTTAAAAAACATCAGTTACTTCATTCTGGAGATCGTCCGTTTCCGTGTGACGTTTGTGGGAAATCTTTTACACAACGAGGTAATCTCAAAAGTCATCAAAAAATTCATACAGGGAATGGTCAGTTTTCTGGATAGTTTGCAGAAGATCTTTGTGGTTTTTAGTGTCTGTAAAACGGATCATGATACTGTTGCAGTGGTGAATATATTTTGATGTTTAATTTGTAGGAAACCTTTTACTTAGTCTGAAGAAGTTTACATTCAGAAAATTTGTTAATACTAATAGCTGCTTTTATAAACACAGTCAACACATGTAATGCAGATTGATTATATAAAAATGTCAAGAGTTATTTGGGAAGATTGTTTATTTTCCAATATAGGTTCATTTAATTTTTTTACAAGGCATCTGTTTTGTCATAAATTAATTTTGATGTGTAGTGATAACTTTTATATTTTAATGACCCTGAAAATTTTATGTATTTTAAGGATACTGAATATCATTGTCTGTGCCCATTTAACTATACTGCTTCCTTTCATTTTTTAGCAGTACTATATAATCTTATGAATACAGAAATTGTTATGCAAGTGTTATTTGTTCTGTATGTTTAAAAATATGAGTCAATGCTGTATGCTATTTTCTATTATTTTTGCATTGTGATTACCAGGGAAATAACCAAAACAGTATTGAAGTTGGATTATCAGTTAAAACAAACTAATAATATGATTGTGGTTTTATAGAACTGTTTTTTTTAGAATAATATATTCTTGTATTTTTGATGTGTATATATATATATATATATATATATATATATATATATATATTAGATTGTTAACTGTAAACTACCCATTTTTCTTCAATATATCACCAGAAACGTGAATTTTCTGTTTAGATCTGTCCCAGTTTCAATAATAAGCTTTTGACTCATGGTATCTGTGTTGTTGGTTTCATCAGTGATGATAGCGGTGTTAATTTAACAGATGTTATTCGTATCTTGGATGCTTCTCACCCACATACGTTTTATTATGTATTAAAAATGAATATATTAGCTTTATAATGTATATAAATCATATTTGACTAAATTATACTAATTTTCAATATAATATTTAGATTATAAATTATTAGTATGATATTGGTTTTTTAAGACATATTTTAATTCCAATAAGAATGGTAATCTTAACATTTAAATTCATCTAAGTACCACAATAAATCAAGATTCTTGTAAACCATAAATAATGTATCTGCTCCGAAATAAAACATACTATCAGGCAATATTTTCTCATTGTGAATGACGTATTTCCAATGAAGATTAGTTTCTTGCGCTCCTAGAAAAAAAAAAAAAAAAAAAAAAAAAAAAAACCCTAAGTTATTTATCCTTTGGTGTTAAAGATTTTAATAATGTCGTTGAACTGAATGTTTGTCACTGCTATAAAATCTGTTCTAACAAAGCTGCTTTGTCCAGTAAAGTGTATTTTGTTATTCCTCCATCAATACTATAGGAATCTCTTTTTTAATACAGTTGGATAATTAATCAAATATTCGCTAAGAGATCTTTCTGGATATTAGGAGAAGAGCTATGAGTAGCACATGAAATATAAGAGAAATCTTATTGTAATCTATGAAATATATATGGTTGCAAAGTTTTTATTTTGTACCTAAGATTTATAAGGGGAGATATAGAAGGAATTGCTGCTTTTCAGATACCTCAAAGAATTTACAGTGACGATTCTCGTATTTAAAAAATAGTTGTTTAGGGAAATTACCATTGGGACATAAGCTCACAGTGGTTTAATAATATTCGTGATCAATATGCAAGCTAATCTTAAGGAAACACAGCTTGAGTTGGGTGCCTGTCAGAACAGAGTTTGAACAGAAGCTTTAAATAGAGTGATGTAATCTTAAACTGTTTTGAATAATTCGACAGAAACTGGTTAGCAAGCTAATTTTTTCATATAACTGCAATCAAATTTTGAAATAACTGAGATCATTCTCATTTAAACAGTCAAAATGTTTACACACAAAGGAAGATAAGGAGCAAAATGTTTTTCAGGCAAAACAATTCTTTTACCGATCCATCCCTTTACAGTGTCCATATAGTGGCCCTATTCCAAATGAAATGAAACGATAACTCATTCACAACAAAAAACATCACTTAACACTGACATAAAAAATATTGTATGGCCGTAGATAGTTCAAATTGTATATTTATCCTTTTTATTATAGTCTGATATGATAAACTGATTTTTTTTAATTATAAACACTGATCGCTGTGTTTAACATTGTAATTGACTACTTGAATAAGTCACATAATAAGAACACTCTTTCTGAAAACAACTATGTATTAAGGGGTAAGCATCAGCTTGTATTAAGAGAGGCAAAACAATTTTCCCTCTATTTTGTGATAATTGTGGCAGATATCAAATCCCATTTGAATTGCTAATGGCCAAAATATTATGTATATACAATTGGTTTTGATTTGAATTAGTTGTAAATTTTTTTATTTATTTAAGAATATGTGAATGTGTCTGAGTTATTAACCAGCATAATGGTTACCGGTTTATCACTTGCTGTTCCTCGATATTGTCCCGTGAGATGTACAGTAGTTAAATTCTGGAATGAAGTGTTTACATTTTTCAATAGTTAAAACCGCTGCTGCTGAAATTTGTCTTCGTTTTTTTCATATCCATTTATTTTTACTAATTTTTATCACTCTTCTGAATGAATTTATGAAAAAATGATTGTCACTGGAGAGAAATGTGATTTTTTGTTTCGTATCAAATTGTTTAGCGGCTTGTAGCTCAACAATGTGATGAACCCCTTAAAAAAAATAAAAAAAAAAAAAAAAAATAGAATGCTCATTAAAAAACAGGTCTGTCGAATTTTTTTGGTGCCTTTGTTAGAATCTACACATATTTTTTGCTAAATAATTGAATAGTCATACTTTATCAAAGTAGTCAGTATTTACCCCAGTATTCAAACAAATTTTGCGCTTTTTTATATAAGAAAGGTGTTTCGTTGAACGGCGTGCTGAGTGAATAGAAATCTGGTTATATGAGCATGGCCTATCATCAAAATATGTTAAGCCTAAAAATATCAACAGTGTATCAGAAAATAAGCTTTAACATTGTAAATCATAAGAAAGGCAATGAAAAATTTACAAATGGTTCCCGTAAGAATAAAAAAATCGTTGAAAGAAGAATAAAATGAATGAAATTCAGTGCTTCAGGTCGGGACAGTAACACCTACACTGACTGACCTCTTGCGGTGGATCCACTCGGCGATCAATCTATTGTGCCTCTCATACACCACCAGCAGGATCTTTTCCAACTTCTCTTTCATTCCCTGCCGACATTTCTGTGACAAAACTAAAATACACACCACCAAAATATTTCAAAAATTTGTATTAAATATTAATATCTTGTTGTATAGTTAAGTTTAGATTTTTCACAATTACTATAACGAAACATATAATATGTAATTGATAAAACAACATAAAGAAAACAATATTTCAAATCGTGATATAACTAGGCACAAACGAATCCAGTCCACCGCTAACACTACACAATCAACCTGTACATTTCAGGAATTAAGTTAAGTATCTTAGTGTCAAATTTGACGCGAAGCTAACATGGAGGCTCCATATAGACCACATAATTAATAGAGCAAACATTAGACCCAAACAACTATACCCTATGCTAAACAGACACCGAGGTAACTCCCGAAAACTATACTTAGCACTCATTCGGCCACTTATGACATATGCAACTCCGGTTTGGGGGTACGCCGCTAAGTCTCACATCCAGAGACTGCAATTAATTCAAAACAAAGTACTCAGGTTCGTAGAAAATGCTCATTGGGGAACACGAACAACAGACTTACACCGAGATTTCCGTCTCGAGCCAATACAGCAAGTAATTAAGAAGCTTGCCATAAACATGTACAGGCAATCCCAAATGTCGCGAAATCATTTGATACACACCATAGGCAGATATGAGCACAACTACAGATTTATTTACCCACGGCCAAAAATATTGCTCAAGAGATGGAAAATAACTAA
Source organism: Vandiemenella viatica (assembly GCA_031002005.1). NCBI lineage: Eukaryota > Metazoa > Arthropoda > Insecta > Orthoptera > Morabidae > Vandiemenella > Vandiemenella viatica. The sequence continues at coordinate 9,121,464 of JARYHS010006964.1, read as the reverse complement.
TAGATAAACAAGTAAGAAGTCTGTCGACTGCATCACGGACTACAGGGTCTGGGTCCCATTCCCTAATCAACCAGCAAAGTAATCACTGGGCTAAGAAACGTGGTCACGGTGCGATCACAGGTGCAGAAGTAAACAGTCCACAAACAACACTAGTACAGGGTATTACAGTATCTGGCGTGGTAAGCACCGCAGGGGTGCTGGCCAGTATGGCCGGCTAGCGCGATGCCTTCTACTCCTATATCGCCTGTCTTACCCGGCAGCGACGACACGTGCTGGCGGGGATGATATGGCGGTGGTGTCCGTCATCGTGCTAAAGCTCGGACATGTCGGGGGTGGTCATCTAGCAGCACTGTGGCTGTCACTGTCAGCGAAACACTTACCTTGCACTGCCGGGATGAGGAAAGGCTCTGCTCGTTGCGGCGGATACACCCTGCCACCCTGGTGGTTCGAATCACGTCTCACTAACATGTACAACACTTGTTATATACTGCTATTATTAATTATAACGAATCGGCTTGTCCATGTCAACGGCAGCGACGGCGTGCAGAACCAGCCGACTATCTCAACGGCAGCGACGGTGCGTGAACCAGCTGTAAGTTGTTGCGTGATAACATATCCTAACAAAACTAACCAATCCCTCATAGAACCGACCATGTAGCATAGGATCTGTTGGGGTACTGGCAGTATCTTAGCCAGCCGCTATTATTCCCTCACCTAACTATTGCAGAGTTTTTTTCCCGAGGGTAAAACCTTAGCACTTCTTTCCCTCTGTCGTGTCTCTTCTTTCAGATGTTTCTGGTTATTTTATCCGACGGATCTATGAAAGCGGGAGGACACCTAGACGCATGGAATCCTGTGATTACCTATAGAATTACTAAATTAATGCATGTGCAGAGGCGATCAGTAGATTAAAGGAAGGCCGCCATGCTTGGAGGAGCGGCCTTTGGGGGCGCCCCGAATTAAAAATAATAATAATCTTTCCGGTGGCAGTCACTTCACAGTGTTTGCATATTTTGTGACCGCCGAAATGTCGTGTTTTATCGATAGCCTAATTCGTTACCCGAGAAGATTTTATTCATATTTAACGCCAAGGAAACCTCCAGTCTTACAATTTTCGACTACTATTTCATTTTTCCGGCCCTCTGATGGGCAGCAAATATTGAGACTCAATTTGAAAAATATATCAAGATAAGGTACAATGTCAGATCCTGGTATCTTTAAGACTTATGTAATAATATTATCTACACCAGCTCCTTTATGTTTTTCCAGCTTTCTTAGTTCTTTCATAATATAATCTGGATGAATTTCAAATTGTTTCATCTGCTCATTTCTAATTGTGTTGTTAAGCTCGTTATGCGATTTGGATGTGACGTGTTCAGCCTTCGATCGATTTGAGAATACACATTAGGCAATAGAACGTAACCAATAGTAATAATAACAAAAAAAAAAAAAAAAAAAAAAATACGGATTGAAAAAGTTAAAGAAAATTATTACTTGCATAATTAATAATATTACTAAAATATGTACAACATTCCAAACTAATTGATATCGTTCATTAGCGTTAACATTATTAGTCACAATTCCATTGATTTGTATTTGATTCCGTTCTATATTTCGTCGCGTGGCTGAAATTTCTATTAAAATAATTCGTATGGAATAAAATATTTATAAAACAAGATTTCATCAATAACCGTTTGCGTTTAGGTTGAAACGCTGCCTGGACCATCCTAACAGTGATAGATACGATTTGGAAATTGGGTTTCAGCAATATCGTGTGCGACGGTTACGTTTCACTATGTTCCAGGCTGCATTAGTTAAGCTGTAAACAGCGATAGATACGGCATAGAAATTAGGTATCCGCAATAAGGTGTTCGATAGTTACGTTTCATTGTGGTACAGACTGCATCAAAACCCCATCGCAAATGAATTTATTCCTGTAATACTGGTGCAAAATTAACAATTTCTTGATATGAGACGTATTAGTGATGGACTACTTTCCATGGAAGCTGCGAGTGGAATGTATATGTTACGATCAGCATGGTGGTGATGCCATACTCTCTCCATCCGGAAGTGTTTACATCTTGAGGCGGTAAGCGGTTGCAGCGGTATCGCGATCTAGATTGCACTTTAATAGAACCCTATTTGATGCTGCGGTTAAACATTGTATCTTGTATTTTTATGAAGGTCACAATTTCTCTAGTTTTTGTACTGGACAAAGTTTTTTGACCTTGTTTGATATCCACATTCTAGCTGTTAGTCTTTTTTTTTATATGAATGACCCTTTCATTTCACTTTTGTGGATTGTCCTGCACATCCTCTTCCAAGTCTGGCGGTCATTCCAAGATTTTTCCTCCATCACTTTTCTCCAAATTACTCCCTTAGTGTCTGCATCTTTCTTCACTTGGTCCAGCCAACTTGCCCGAGGTCTTCCAACTGATCTCCTTCCCTTCCCACTAATGAAGCAGTAATACTTTTGGCATCCTCCCTTCCTCCATCCTCATAACATGACCCAACCACTGCAATTTTTCCTTGTTAACATCTTTTCTAAATTACTGCTTGTAGCCTCTCCCTGATGTTCTGTGACATGTTTAATGTTTTGCATAGTTATAAGTATTTTACATCATTAAATCTGAAAATATCTCTGTGGCAAGACAAATGCTAAGTGTGTTACAAAGAAATTAAAATTCAAGTACTTCATGAATCTGATTGAATATACCGAACTGTGACTGTTGATTTAATGGAAGCTTTATTCATGAGGCCAGTAGGACATCTATCAGTGAAGTCTGTTTGTGTGTCGTTTCATAAACATGGTGAAGAGCCTGGCAAGTTGCATCAATTAGTATAGAAAAACAATACATTTTTCTCTAATATAAAAAATTAGTAAATTGGATCATAGTAATTTCAGGGAATCATATTAAACAACTACTTAATTTTATTCTTTGCAATCTAATTTGTGCATGGTAATGTGTTGCAGTGTTGGCTGTTGTATAGAAACATTACAAGATTGTCACCTATTAAATATAAATACTTAAAAAAAAATCCGTAGTTGCTTTTATCTCTCAAGGCTTATTAAAGAAATTATAGTCGCAACTATTGTAATTCTTGTAATTATTTTTTCAGTTTGATATATATTTACTAATATACTAAAGAATTTTTGCTGTTGATGCTAGTTCCCTTTCCAAGGTGAAACGTATTTTTTAAAATGATTCATATATTAATTCTGAATAGAAGTTCAATTGGTAGTTTTTACCTTCTTAAAAAATTGAACTTATGTTGTTTGATTCTTGCTGCAGGCTAGATCTTTTAAAATCGCCAGAGCTGACCTCCTCTGTGTGAAGGTTAACACTCGGGCCTGTCATGTGGTAGGATGTGTGATTGAATCAGTCTGATTTTGGCCACACTATCCAGATTACGGTTTTCCATAGTTTCTAAAAATTACTTCAGGTGATCCTCTCGCTGATTCCTTCAAATTTGCATGGATGAGCTCCTTTCCATTCATTGTCCTCAATCCTTTCTCAGTCCAAATGGTATCAAAAAGCATAGAGCTCGAGGGAAAAAAAAACAGTGGTTGTAAATTGTATTTGGTTCCATTTATGCAGATCAACTTGGATGTATTTAGTATAAAAATTTCCAAATAATTGAATGAGCGA
>JARYHS010006964.1:9045234-9116814 GCA_031002005.1 Vandiemenella viatica | reverse complement strand
TAAAATTCAAGTACTTCATGAATCTGATTGAATATACCGAACTGTGACTGTTGATTTAATGGAAGCTTTATTCATGAGGCCAGTAGGACATCTATCAGTGAAGTCTGTTTGTGTGTCGTTTCATAAACATGGTGAAGAGCCTGGCAAGTTGCATCAATTAGTATAGAAAAACAATACATTTTTCTCTAATATAAAAAATTAGTAAATTGGATCATAGTAATTTCAGGGAATCATTTTAAACAACAACTTAATTTTATTCTTTGCAATCTAATTTGTGCATGGTAATGTGTTGCAGTGTTGGCTGTTGTATAGAAACATTACAAGATAGTCACCTATTAAATATAAATACTTAAAAAAAAAATCCGTAGTTGCTTTTATCTCTCAAGGCTTATTAAAGAAATTATGGTCGCAACTATTGCACTTCTGTAATATGAAAACATTGTAATTATTTTTTCAGTTTGATATATATTTACTAATATACTAAAGAATTTTTGCTGTTGATGCTAGTTCCCTTTCCAAGGTGAAACCTATTTTTTAAAATGATTCATATATTAATTCTGAATAGAAGTTCAGTTGGTAGTTTTTACCTTCTTAAAAAATTGAACTTATGTTGTTTGATTCTTGCTGCAGGCTAGATCTTTTAAAATCGCCAGAGCTGACCTCCTCTGAGGAAGCTTGCTTTGCCTGTGTGAAGGTTAACACTCGGGCCTGTCATGTGGTAGGATGTGTGATTGAATCAGTCTGATTTTGGCCACACTATCCAGATTACGGTTTTCCATAGTTTCTAAAAATTACTTCAGGTGATCCTCTCGCTGATTCCTTCAAATTTGCATGGATGAGCTCCTTTCCATTCATTGTCCTCAATCCTTTCTCAGTCCAAATGGTATCAAAAAGCATAGAGCTCGAGGGAAAAAAAAACAGTGGTTGTAAATTGTATTTGGTTCCATTTATGCAGATCAACTTGGATGTATTTAGTATAAAAATTTCCAAATAATTGAATGAGCGAGCGGTAATGTTTAGGCAATTGGCAAGTATGAAGTGCCGTCTATGCTAGACCCTGCACCCAGACTTTGGTTTTCCGTGGTTCTGCAAAATAACTTCAGATAAACGCAAGACCATTTCTTCATAAATACTATTACCATTTTCTTTATTGCATTACTTTGTAGGAAGAAATAAAAAATTAACCTACTTATATTATTTAGTATGTTTGCTTATATATAATACAAAACAATTCATTCCTACAATACATATGACAATTTTGCAGTAACTTTATTAAATCAAATAGACTACATGCACAATCATTAAGAGCTTTCTTGTAATCCTATATAGAAATATTTTCCTTTTGCTAGACCTGTTATATTCAGATGATATTTTGCAACTAACTACCGCTTAAATTTACAAACTGTTTCGCACTTGAGTATTTGATGTTTTTTTGCTTGTATTTATGTTTGGTTTAACATTAACAGATATAATGGTGAGAACTTCATATAATTTTTTTGGTGTTAATACTTCCTACATGAATGATTTTATGTATATATTTTATTGTATTCTTTATATTTCCTATTTCCTTTTTTAGAATATGCTGGAAGATGCTGAACAAGATAATTCGTAAATGGAACCGGTTCCTGATAGGTAAGATGTTCCCTTGTTATTGAACAGCAAGCTATTGTTACAGAAATTTTTGTTACTTTATAATCTGATCAAGGCTTACCTCAGTGTCTTTATTTATTTTTTGCCGACATCAGTCTCTGAACTGGTTTGATACAATCCTCCATTCTTGAGAGGACTACATAGCCCCAGGATACCCTTAGAGTCTTTAATGCAATTAATTCATAAAATAACGCCAATACAACTGTATAATGTAGGTTTATTGCCGTACGCGTTTCGCCTCTCCTCGAGGCATCATCGAGGAGAGGCGAAACCGCGTACGGCAATAAACCTACATTATACAGTTGTATTGCGTTATTTTATGAATTAATTTACTCAGCAACTGCGGAAAAATGGCCTTCAACAACATTGCATTTAATGCAATTGTTTCCTGTTGCCTTTTGCATCCCCATGCCATTGATAATTTCTGATTCATCCAACTTTAGGGGATGCTTTCAACCCCAGGGGCAATAGGGTGTCCAGAACCACTCCCCGCTCTTCTGACCTCCTTTCGGAGGCCAATGGCGAGCAGTGGGAAACTCCTTATACTGGGTATCATTTAGTTGGCAGAGCCTCATTCATTCAAACGGGGTACCATGTGAAGGAAAGTTTGCTATTTGGTTGGTAGAGGCTAACATAGTCTCTTCCAAACCACTTAGATTATTTTGCCTAACATAAATCATTTTTCTGCGGTGAATAATTTACCTGTTGCTGATAAAATTCTGTAGTAGCATAACAAGTGTCAGTTATTGAACATTGGAGTTTTTTGTTTTTCTAGGTGCAAATAAAGCTAAGTAACTGAATTTTATAGCATTACTAAAATAATTTAAATCACATCTCTTGTAGATTAATTTAATATTATCATATATCTGGATAGTCATTATCAAGAGGGAGAGAAAACATTACCTTTGTTGACTCACGGAAGAATCTCACCAATCATGTTGGGTGAGCGGTAACACTGTGGCTTAACATTTGGGAGGGCACAGGTTCGAATCCCTTTCTGGTCACCGAGATTTGGGTTTTCAATGTTTTCGTAAAATCACTCCAGGCAAATGCAATGGCTGATTTTTTTTCCATTCTTTGCCACTAGTCCGTTACTGCCTCCAATGACCTCAATGTTGACCAGGTGTAAAGCCCATGTAATGCTCTGGCCTCGCATTCAGAAGGACTCCAGTTCAAATCCCCATCTGGGCATCTAGATTTGGGTTTTCAATTTTTTCATAAATCACTCCAGGTGAATGCCAGGATGTGTCCTTCAAAAAGGGCCATGGCTGAATGCCTTCCTGTTTCTTGTTCCAAGTCCTATCTTCCTCCAATGACCTAAAACCATAAGGAAAAAATGTAAAGCCATAAGCACAAAAAATTTAGAATCCTTAAGTTTCGTTTCTGTCAATTAATGCTGGAAAATTTTATTGCATCTTGTAGAAACAAATCATTTATTGTATTACATAGTTTCTACACTTTTCATGAATCTGTCTCTTTAAATTCATGTTTCAGCTTATTTTTGCAGGCGTATAGGTCATTATCATTGAATGGCCCTTCAAATAATTGATGTTTTGTACCTAATCATTTAAGCTTTTATTGTATTGTCCATAATTGTTGAACCCGTCTTACTTTCTCCTTATAAATATCTGATTCCCATGTTTTTTCTTTGGTTTCTTTATTTTAACTCTAAATGTGGGAACATCCAATCGCCATACATGTAGCCTTGAGGTCCAAGAATTTTCTTGTAGGGGAATTTACCCTTAGCCATGTTATTCCAGTGTTAAGGAGCTAAATGTTCGCTCTTACTCTCTTCCCATTGGCCATAAAACAGGGTGTCTCAAAGTGGAGTATGCAAATCCATAGGGGTTTGTCGGTTGATCGTAGGGGGTTCACGTCATGATGTAGGTTGTGTCAGGTGACAGGGCTGTCTCTCTTGTGCAGCACACATGATGGTTGGTGCACGTGCAATTAATCACTCCACAAATTATTTATCACTTCCCTTGGTAATTTTTTACAATAAATATTTTTTCCTTTACCACACTACTGAAGTGAGAGCAGTTTTTGATTATTTAATTACAGCGAATATATTTGGTGTAATACAGCTGGTAAACACGAATTATTGTTGAAAGATTTCCTCTTCTGCATGAATTTGTTGTAACTAATACCTTACCATTGAAGGACAAATTGAAAGATGAAATTGCTGCTAATCTTTCTCAGTTCTCTCATGAACTGATGTTCTTTCGATATATTGGTAATTTTAGGTACTGGACTCAGAACCCAACTGTGGTCACAACAGAAAGCATCAATTCTGGTTCAGCACTAAGCAACATGAATCACTGCAGGAAATGTCCTCAAATCAGATGCTTGAGATTGGTTTTAAAAAGATGTCTTTCACTGTTACTGGGGCAGCAAGACAGGAAGAATATCTGGAGCTCTCACTCATGTGGTGAATTTCCTTTTGGCCTACATGACAACTTACTTATGTGAGAATCTGTTTTCACACATGGTTGTAATAAAAATGAAATATAGAAATCGATCAATTGCTAAATATACATTGAAATCGAATAAAATTGACCCTAAAATCGACTGATCTTGTGACTATAAACAAGTTTATCCATCTTATTAATGAATATTTGTGACTTTTAAAATAAATTCTTTATATTTTTTAAACAAATATTTTTTTAAAGGGGTTCGCCACTGTCTGGGAAATTTAATAGGCTCACAGAGCTCTAAGTTTTAGGGTACGGCTACAATGCAACTGACTTCGGCTGGTCGTTCACTCTGCCATATATGGTGAATCAAACAAAAGTACGCAACAATGTGGATTCCGGCTACACTACGACTGACCTACTCAGCCAAATTCCACCGGACTCTGCCGACTTCTTTCACTGACCAAACAATTTTGTTCCATTCGGCTGAATGCGCTTGTCTTGCGTCTTTTGTGAGTCAATATTTATCCATATTGCCACATCGAAATGAAAAAGTTGAAATGTATTTTCATCTACAAATATGTATTATGAGTTGATTTAATATTTCAGTAAGTTACATAAATTATCTGTCAGACTATATGGATCATTTACATATACAGATAAAATTTTTAAAAAATCATAGTTATTAAATTAAAAGTAAAAATACCCATTGTTCCATAAAAAATTAATCTGGTACTAAATTACAGACCTTTTTTTCATTTTAAATCAAGTGAACTGTATCCCTGCGGAAATCATTCACAAAACACATATGTATTAAGTTTCGGAACAGAGACTGTTGTATGGAACAAGTCAAATGCACCTCCATTAAATAAAATACTGTGTCACAGCAAGCGTTTCTTGTCAAGAAATACATTCACTGAATTTCGAATATATTACTACAGCAGATAGGATTCCTTCCAAAATATAAAAAGTCTCTGGTTTCACTTTGAAGTATTCCAAAAATTTAACTGGTTGTTCTAATAGTTTCTAGAACAATATATGAAAATTCTCCCACAGCCTCTCTCTCTTAAAAAAATGTTGTTTACCCATTCAATTTTTCTATGACCAAACATGATATTAGATCTCAATAGAAGATTTTCACTCAATATTTCAATAACATCAGTTTCATCCATCTTGCGACTCGATCTGTCGAGAACTGAATAACACTCTGTCGAAGTCTGTTGGCAGAGTGAACAATTGGCTGAAATCAGTAGTAATGAAGCCATTCCCTGATATTCGCCGTATTCAGCAGAGTGAACAATCAGTCAAAGTCGGTTGCAGTGTGGCCATACACTGAAAAATCCTGATGCTTTCACAGTATGCTTTGTATTGCTCAGAGGTCATGACCAGGGGCGTAGCTACTATGGGGCTAGGCGGTGCAGTGCACCGGGGCTCCTCCGCTCAGGGGGCCCCTAAGCATACCTCTGGGGCCCCCAAGCGCACCTCCGGGGGCCTCCAAGCGCAGTTCAGAGACCCACGAGCCTTCATGCCAAACTGGTGATTTTTTAATAGCTCTACAGCCGTCTAAGGGCCCCCCTGAGACACAGGAAGTCCCTTACTAAGGGCCCTCTCACTGCTCAGGGGGGCCCCCAACCATTGCTCAGGGGGCCCTTATCAGTAACACAAAGCAAAAAAAGTCGCCCATCTGGCCTGAGGGCCCAAAATTTTTTTTTTTGCATCGGGGACCTTGTTGACCTAGTCACGCCACTGGTCATGACTACGATATTGTTATGCGATTTTCCTGCATGCTGTGTGGATACTATTGCTGTGAAGGCTGTGGTAATCCTAGCCATCTGAGCCCTAATACATCCCACATAAGAAGCAAATATGCTCGAGAAAGCACTTACATATTATCAGCGAGAAGATGAGGGAATTCCAGTGCAGATACCCAATTAGATGAAAATCTTATTTCATTTTTGAACAAATATCTATTTTAACCTATAATTATGACAAGGCCAAGACAAATTATTTCCATAAATACTAAGAAATGTGTGGGACCGGACTTGAACCTAATAGAAACAAAGTATTCCAGTTTAAATTTTACTAGAATAAAGACATATCTCTAAATATTGTGTTTTATACATTTGTTCAGAGTTTTTCTATTGTTTTTCCTACCTTCCTGTGATTATGGTGAGTGGTGGGTATATATTTCCCATATAAATATCACCTGTCCTACTATGTTATTGCTGAGAAAGTCATAGTGTATACAATTTATTCTAAGACATGCCAACCATAAATTTTTTTGTCTTTTGTGGGTTTGTAAAACTGTCAAAGCACTTCAGCCAATGAATTTATGTAGGTAGAAGTTTTACAATCTAGGTTATAGAAATATGTCATGATATATTTCAGTAAACAAGATTATAAAACTTCTTCCTACATATGCCATACATGTTATTTAATATTTCTGTAAATTGGATTGTAAAGCTTCTACCTACATAAATTCATTGATTGCAGTGCTTTATCAGTTTTACAAATATATAAAAGGCAATATTTTCCTCACACCATGTCACCTGATTAAATCATTGAGATAAAGCCTTCTATTATAGAAAGCATGTGGAATACACACTGTACAGTGAATACTTGACTCAGAAAAATATCTCGTAACTTCTTGTCACCAAACAGCCGTGAGACTAAGTCCTAGTTTCAAGAGAACTTTTTTTTTTTTTTTTTTTTTATTTGTAGACTATTCATTTATTCATAGCCCAGATACTACAGTTATATTTGAAAATCTGTAGAGGACTTTTCAGAATTAGTACAATATATACATGTATCAAATACCAACAATGCACATGTGTCCCAGCTGAGTGATGCTGGTTGCTGTAGATTTCACTGCCATCATATATACAGTAAATGCGTATTAGCTTTCAAACTCAATGTAGGGAAAATTGGTTTTCTTGGTCCTCGGGATGGAACTACATCAATTTTTTAAAACATGATTTTTCAGTCATCTAGTTGTGGATTTCTTCAGAGCACTACCATGTCAGGGTATGTTGCCACTGATAAAAGTGTGCGCAAACTGTTAGAGGTGACGTCACGATTGTCGCTATTGCCAGTCCAGGTGCTTTGATTGAGGCATTTTTCTGAACAATCATCACCATATTGGACGAAGCTGTAGCTCTCTATCCACGCTTATATTATGATACCTTTATTGTTCTTCGGCAGCCGTTGCGTGAGGCAGTGCTTTCTGTGGTGATATAATTTAAAGTGTTTAGTTTTCTTTTGTTTCATCTTTGCGTATTTGTTTAGCAGCCCCAGTAGTCAGACTTTCTTCGGCAGCCGTTACGGGGAATAGTGCTTTCTGTGATAGTCTTAATTCAAAGTGTGTGGTTAGCTTCGTCTCTGTATAGTTGTTAGTCAGTAGCGGCAGCCATCGTCGGAACCGTTCCGTGACGTAGTACCTCTAGTGATAATTTAATTAAAAGTGTGTAGTTAGTTGTAGCTTCATCCTTGCATATTAGTTTGTCAGTACCAGCAGCTGCAGTCGTTGGTCGGAATCGTTACGTGAAGTAGTACCTCCAGTGCAAATTTAATTTAAAGTGCGTAGTTAGCTTAAGCTTCGTCTTTGTATATTTGGTTATTGACAAAAGGCCTCCTACTGAGAACGCATAGTGAGTCCATTCTTCTCGTGTACTCCTTAGTTTTTCTTTCTGTAAGGTAGTATGTGTAGGGACTGTGGTTGTTGTGTGCAGACGCAGGCTGAGGTGACTGACCAGCGCACCCAGCTTGCAGCTTTGGTAACAAGAGTTACACAGCTGGAAGTTGCCGCAAGTGAGTGCAGTAGATGCGGTATTGGTGACCCTGTAGACGCTGATCGGCTCGCAGGTTCTCCCATACCAGTCATCGAACCTGCAGTCCAGGCCGAGATGTCGGAATCTATGCGTCCGTCGCCTAGTGGTGGCTGGCGTGTGGTGTCTGGACGTCGACGGCGCATGCGGTGGCAGTCGTGCAAGCTTGATTCCCAAGAAGTCGAGCTTGTACCTCTGTCCAATCGGTTTGACGCATTGTCTGGATCTGATTCAGTCCTGCAATCGTCGGCCTGTGAGTTGGCAGCCCCACAGCCCGCTAAATCTGGGCAACTGCAGAAGGGGGTTTTAGTGGTCGGTAGCTCCAACGTTAGGCGATTTATCGAACCCCTTACGGAAATGACGAAGAGATCGGGGATGAATTCCGGTATCCATTCATTGTGTATTCCGGGGGGTATGATCCGAGATGTGGAACAGGCAATCCCGGATGCCATTGACCGGACGGGGTGCAGCCAGCTGTGGATTGTAGCTCATGTCGGCACCAATGATGCTTGCCTCCTAGGGTCGGAGGTTATCCTCTCGTCCTTTGGGCGACTTGCAGAAAGGGTGAACTCTGTGGCCATTGGCAGCAAGATTTCTGCTGAGCTATCTATCTGCAGCATTGTCGATAGGACTGACTGTGGACCTCTGGTTCAGAGCCGTGTTGAGGGGCTGAACCAGAGATTACGGCGCTTCTGTGATAGTCATGGCTGCAGACTCCTTGATCTTCGTCCTGGGGTTGAGTCTTGTAGGAATCCCTTGGATAGATCAGGGGTGCACTACACACGGGAATCGGCTACACGGGTGGCAGGGGCCGTGTGGATTGCATTGGGAGATTTTTTAGGCTGAGGGAGGATGACCCTGAGGAGGAAATTCAGTTGCGGACAGCCAAGATAAATTCAGCACCGCGTGTTAGGGGTAGCCTAAAAGAATCCCGAACATTAAAAGTTCTAGTAGTTAACTGCAGAAGTGTTTGTAATAAACAGCCTGAACTCGAAAACGTTATTCGTAGTACAGATGCTGATATCGTAATAGGGACAGAAAGTTGGTTAAAGCTGGATATAAGTTCCGCCGAAATTTTTAATAGTAACATGAACATTTTCCTTAAGGATAGGTTGCATTCCCAAGGAGGTGGTGTATTTATAGCTGTTAGTAAGTTCCTCCCATGTAGCGAAATAGATGTCCATACTGTCTGCGAAATCATTTGGATCAAGCTCAACGTAGCTAGGACAAAACTTGTGACAGTCTCGTTCTATCGTCCACCCGATGCAAGCGTATATATTGCCGAGGCCTTGAAGAGAGGTGGCATCGATTCCTACATATACTCGGGGAAGGTATGAACTTGCATATACCGAAACGGACAATCAGGGAAGAGAACGATCCCCCATGGTACACACGGGAGGTTAAAAGGTTACTCAAGAAGCAAAGGAAGATACATGCACGATCAAAAAGGACGATGCTTCGGACTGATTTAGATAAGTTAGAGGAAATAAGGGGACGTGTTAATAATGCGATGTGTGAAGCATTTAATAACTTTCGTGAAAATTCTCTCTCGAAGAGCCTCACTGAAAACCCTAAGAAATTTTGTTCGTATGTAAAAAAAGTTAGTTGTAGTGGGAACAATATGCCAGTTCTAATAAAAGACGGATGGGAGGTTGAAGACAGCCGCGGCAAGGCTACCTTATTTAACACCGAATTCAAAAATTCATTCACGCAAGAAAACATGGAAAACATCCCCACTTTACCACATCGTGTGGAATTAGAGATGGATCCGATAGAAATTGATAGCGTAGGAATTGTAAAGCAATTAAAACTCCTGAAGTGGGATAAAGCGCCGGGTCCCGATGGTATACTGGTAAGAGTATTTTCTGAATACGCGGAGGATATAGAACCATTTCTGTCAGATATATTCCGTAAATCAGTAGAAGAGAGAAAAGTACCTTCTAGCTGGAAAATAGCCCAGGTAATTCCCGTTTTTAAGAAAGGAGATCGGAGTGATCCTAGGTATTATCGACCCATATCTCTAACATCGGTCTGCAGCAGAATTCTGGAACATGTCATATGCTCGAACATAATGAAGTTTCTAGATGAGAACGAGTTACTTACACCATGTCAACACGGATTTCGGAAGAAGAGATCGTGTGAAACACAATTGGCCCTATTTTCCCACGACATAATGATAGTTATCGATGCAGGCTCGCAAGTTGATGCAGTTTTTTTTTTTTTTTTTTCAGAAAGCTTTTTTTTTTGATTTTCAGAAAGCTTTTGATTCTGTGCCACACAACCGACTTTTAGCGAAGATTCGAGCTTACGTTATTTCGGCTCAGATTTACGAGTGGATCCGTGATTTTCTAATTGGTCGATCAGAATATGTCGTTGTTGACGGGGAAGCCTCTTCTAAGATAAATGTTACTTCGGGCGTTCCTCAAGGAAGTGTAATAGGTCCACTTCTTATCTTAATATTTATAAACGATCTAGGTGACAACGCCAAATGCTGGTTGCGATTGTTTGCCGACGATGCGGTTATCTATAGGGAAATAAGGAGCTCCGACGATTGCTTAGAAATTCAGCGTGATTTGGATGCTATTTTCGATTGGTGCCGTAAATGGCAGCTTACACTTAATTGCAAAAAGTGCAAGGCAATGCGGATAAGTAACAAGAAGAATCAGGTTGTTCATGAGTACAAAATAAACAATTCGCCTGTTGACACGGTTGATTCCGTGAAGTATCTGGGGGTGATAGTACAAAGCAACATGAAATGAGACATGCACATAACTTCCGTATTAGGCAAGGCTAATTCTAAATTACGATTCATAGGTCGTATTTTGAGGAATTGTAATGCTCAAATAAAGGAGATAGCGTATAAAACACTAGTGCGTCCGCATCTGGATTACTGTTGTGGGGTTTGGGATCCGTATCCCAAGGTTCTGATTGACTCAGTTGAGAGGGTGCAGAGGAGAGCCGCTAGATTCGTGACTTGTTGTTACAGCCCTTATGAAAGCGTCACAGAATTGATACTCAGATTGGGCTGGGATAGTTTGGAAGACAGACGACGTAGCTTGCGTTAGAATTTACTAGAGAATATGCGAAAAAATTTAAATTTGGATTGCAATGAAATACTTCTTCCGCCAACCTATTTAGGTCGCAATACCGGAGGGATAAGATTAGAGAAATAAGATGCCGTACTGATACTTATATGTATTCCTTCTTTCCTCGCACTATTCGGGATTGGAATGGGCGGGTTTAGGATTGGTGCTTAGCGCCCTCTGCCACCCACAATGTTTGTGATTTACAGAGTATGGATGTAGATGTAGATGTATTTGCAATGCTTTTCTGACCTGCGTGAAGAATGGTGCCATTGAATAAAGTAGCTTGCTCACTGTCAGGTAAATATAGTGCCATAGCTGTTTTCCCGACATCATTAATTTTATGCCTTATATGATCATTCAGCCATTCCTTGATGGTGCATCTTGTCTCACTGATATATACCTCGTCATACCAGCAGGGGGTTTGGTATACACCCAGTGTCTGTAATTTCCCCCTCTTATCTTTTACCTTTACGAGTACATCTGACGTCTTCCTGGATGCCCTGTATATGAGATGGATATATTTTTTTAAGAAGGCAACAGTGGCGGATCCAGGATTTTGTTTGGGGGGGGGGGCTTGACTCGGGGGAGGAGAGAGCAAAAAAAAAGGTCCACAAAATCCATGTCGTCAGGGGTGACCTTGGTGCTTTTGGGGGGCTTCAACCCCATAGCCCCCCCCCCTGGATGCGCCACTGGATGGAAACCAATGTTTTCTATCACCACGTGGACATAGTGTAACACCACCACTCGCCGGTCAGTTGGTCTGCTGGTCTCTTCTGTTGGTGGTGAGGCAGAAGGTGATATTTGAGCATCATGTGCTGCAATGAACGTGCTGATAATATCGGGGTAGTAGCCATTATCATGAAACATCTACTTTATAATACATTTTTCAGCAGCTATGCTTATTTTGTCACGAACTATGGTTGCATGAAAAGTTAAAGTATAATTCCGCTTTTTGATGCCTGATGTGAGTAGGAGAAACTGAGTGTCCAATCTGAAATCCCTAAAAAAATATTATTAACTTTACCCAGCCAACATATTTGAGAGCTCATAAAAGAATTATATCGATAATGCATGTGGCAAAACGAGTAATTATTATACCTTAAGTGGGCTATATACAAACAAATTGATATATTTCATGAGCACTTATAGATAAACGCTAATTTTTTTTATTTTTTTTTTTTTAGGCTGGCGGAGTGGTTGGTATACTGTGGTTCCTGAATTGAAGTGTGGATTTGCATCCATCACCGGTCAAACCCTGTTGATTACACATTGGATCTATAAAATTTGATTGGCATATTAAGCAAACTTGTGTATCCCTCAAGTGAGTATAACTTTGGAAGAGTATAATGTTTGTCATTTAAATTTCTCATGTTCGTTTTCATGACCATCGGTTGCATGAGGATGTATGTAATGGCGACATAAAGAACTACTTCCATCCACCACTTTGTAATATAATATTTGGTCATAACTTCAGATTTGAATTAGACTCATTTGCTTCTGGTATTGACCATGTAATAACTGAACTCACTTATATTTCATCCTTAATATGTTTTTGATAGTGCAGCCTGATCTTCTAGTGGTTAATACATGTGAGATTATGTATCTGTTTAGAAACTCTCTTCAAAGACTCCAAGAAATTAAAATTCTGAATTTTATATGCCAAATATTCTGTTTGTGTCATTAAGTCTGCTAGCATGATAATGTCATGACTATAGACTTACTCTAACTCATATACACACAGGCAGTGTTTTACACACAAACCATCTGCCTCACAAACCACACACATTCAGACATCCACACGCACTTATGCCAAACACATTTTACTCTCTAGCTCATCCTCATGCACCAACCTATATGGTCAAACATCCTCCAACATACTTAAACATACACATAAGCATTCACCTTCATATGTACCTGTCACTGACAATCTAGGAGATCACTCAAATATGCATCCAAACTTACATGCAGGAAAGGAACTGCATGTTCTATATAACATGGACAACTTCAACATGTGTCCATTCTGACCAATATTTAAACTATTTCACTATTTCTTTAAATGACTTTTTTTTATATTTGACTTGTATTTACTATTTGAAACACAATTTTGCAAGACATATAATGAATTCTGTTTAAAAATAATTGCTTTACAATTTTGTTTATTGAATTCAATTTAATTCATAATGTAATGTAGGGAACAGTCAATAGCTCTCTCGACAATTCTGTTTTTGAAATAGAAGTGATTACCTTAGAGAATAATGGAGTTACTTAATATGGCGGTTGAGTGAAACATCCAATGAGATAAATTCTATCAATGTTGTGATAAAACAATCATGTTCGACCTAGCCTATAGTATAGAAAGATTCTGTTGGCATATTAGCATACAAATATCTTTTATTTGCTTGGGGCCTTACACCTCATGAATGTCAAAAGTCATTTGAGATAGGAAAAGTCTAAGGGCAAGGAATGAGAAGGAATTAGGCAATGGCGTTTCTGAAGGAACCATACTACCATTTTACTGGAGTTATTTTGCAAAACCATAGAAAACCGAAGTTTAGATGGCTCTTTTGGGGATCAGAATCTGTTTCCTCGTGAACACAAGACCAGAACATCACCGTTAACCCACAATTCTGTTTTTCCTTATTATGTGGATTCAGGTAGTCAGTATTTTCTGATTAATATTATTATTTTTATTCATGACATCCATTGCTCTTCCTGTTGTCTTCTCACTTTTGACTTCAAAATTTAAATGCTCCTCCAACCTTAAGTACCTTTATACTGGATTTCTTCAAATTGGTTGTATTTAGTCTTTACATTGATACAGCTTTCCTTGTAATGTACCAAACTTAAACGCAGTTACCATCATCTCTGAGATTGCTAAATACTATGTTTCTGTTCACAAATTCCTCTCCAGGAACAACAAAAGTTCACTGGAAAAACCAGTTAATCGTTCCAGTTCTAGTGTTGCATGGAGTGTCTGTATGCTGTTTCCAATCCCCAACCCCAGCATACTGTATCTCCAGTTGATTCTGGTGGGTATCCTTGAGTCAGAAGTTTAGTGATGGCCATTTTTTGGTAATACAAGGTGGAAACAGGACTCCCATAAAATATTCCATATTCTTTACATGTCCAAAAAGTTATCACTGTTTTCAGTTATTTGTATAGAACAGTGGCAGCCTCTGTTGATCTTCCAACATGAAACACACATTGTTTTCAGTTTTATTTCCTACAGCTTCCTGTAGCTTTGTTTGTTTCATATAATCCGCTAATTTAAATGCCATCGACAGAGTGTGGCTTAGTTTCTGTCTAATGCTGCATATTTCAATAGAGATATGTAATATTTGTTGCTACTGTGAAAAAATGGTATAATTATTAATATGAAGATCTCAGAATATTTATTGCTTTAACCGTACTTCATGTGATATATATTCTATGTTAGTATAGTTGTCTTTTATTGTTAAACCATTTTTTGAAGTAAATAAACTAAAATTGTTTTATCTATCTTTTTGTCTTGTAGATCCTTGTTTAAAGCACCATCATTATCAGAACTTGCCTGAGCATAGAAATTTTCATCATGATGCTCTCTAAAAAAATACATTTTCTGCCATGTCTCAGCTGTTTCTGCTCTGTTATATGATCTTACATACAGCTGTGAATTATTTTAAGATGCAGTGAAACTACAGATTCATAAGAACACTAATAGAACTTAACAAAGAAGGTAAGCTCACTAGATCCTACGTATTTAATATTTTTTAATTCAGGTTTTGGTTTTGTTTTGATTTTCATCAATAGACCATTCAACAGAGCACAGACTTCTATATTATTAAAAAAAACTGTAGACAAGACAGTTTTTACTGCACACTAGCAATTCCACATATTATTCAAACACTATTTGTTTTCCAATGAGAGATAACAACTCTGAGATGGTATTTCTTACTGGTCTGTATTTATATCACGACTGTATTAATTCTTTCCTAGTGTCAGAATTATCTACACCTCTAGAAATATAATACTCATTTTTTTCTTTTGTACTTATTTTTAATTAAATTCATCACTGAATACTGCTTTTTAATAGAATGTAAATGATTGCTGGTTTATAATTTTTGATCAAAATGACTTAAACCCTGTTATTAGCTTTGGTTTTGATTGTAGTAAAACTCTGGTTACTCTAAAGAAACTGGGTGTTCAAACTGAAGAGCCGAATTAAGTATTAACTTGAACTAGGTAACATCAGTTTTCTTCTATGAATAATCATGAAAGTTTTGTGTACATAATGCAAGTGGCAAAATAAATAATTATTATGCTTTAAATATGGTCCATATAAAGGTTTGGTATATTACATGAGTGCCTATAATTTTTACCTAGTGGTCAGGCCGGACAAATGTTATAATGTGCCTAGATAAAATCTCAGGTCTCAAGTGGTACTGTGAATTCAAATCCTATACCTTACGATTTTTTTAATACACATAGGGTGCATTGGCTGGCATATTTATCAACATAATGTTGCCCTGAATCGCTCGACTTGCCAGCACATGGTTCACACAAATTTCTCATGCACTTTGTTTTGCGATCACATGTTGTTTGTGGATGGTTTAAATGAAAAACTATTTCCACTCACCCCCTTTGTCTTACCTTACCTTTAGATTGATGTCAGACTAACCTGCTCCTATATCAATCAGTCAATAACTGAATTTAGCTATGCTTCATCTTTATTCTATTTTGACAGATTGGCCTCCTGACTGCCAGACCAGGGTCCTCCCTTTTTACTTGGACTAAAATTTTAAGTTTTTTTGATTGATATTAGTATTTTTATTCCTGATGTCTTTTTCTACTGGACTTCAAAATTTAAATATTTATCGAACTGAGAACTTAAGTACCTGCATACTGGATTTCCGCTAGTAGGTTTAGATTCAGTGTGTTCATTGGGATACTGACATAGCTTTTATTAAGATTTACCAACCTCATTCTAACACAAGCATAACTCTCACTAAGATTGATAATCACTATATTGCTGTTGTTCTGTTTCTGTTCCAAAATTCCCTACCACAAACAATAAAAATTCACTGGCAAATGTGCTCCTACCAGTTCCAGTGTTATCTAAAGTATCTGTATGCCATGGCCAGTCCTGTATCATCTCATACTGGATCATAAATTGAACCTTGTGGATACCCTTTGGTCAGAAGCTCAGTGATGGCCATTTTCTGGTATCTCAGGTGTCAGCATCAAACCCTTAAAATTGGGCCCAGTTTACACGTATGTGCCAAACTGCTGGTTTGGAACGGCGCTCTGTACTGCCGTGCTGGAGCGTGAGGTTGGAGCGTCGCTCCTGGAGCGTGACGACGAAAAATGGTCAACACTCCAGTCGCGCGCACCAGGACTGCGGGTTGGAGTGTACGCGCCAAAAATGACGGATATCGAATGGCGCGTCGACTTTCCGCCGGGTTGGAAAGTTTTGTAGACGGTCCAGCGCATCATTCGATTGTCAGATCATTGTTGTTTTTGTTAGTTGTGCTTATGTTTATAAGTGTATTTAAAATATCCTCCAATAGAAATAAGAGACCTAGCGGGGCGGTGTAACGGTTAGCGTTCTCGCCTCGCATTCGGGAGGACGGCGGTTCGAATCCCCGTCCGGGCATCCAGATTTGGGTTTTCCATGGTTTCCCCAAATCACTCCAGGCAAATGCCGGGATGCTTCCTTCAAAAGGCCATGGACGAATTCCATCCCATTCCTTGCCCCCATCCTTTCCCGTCTCTAAAGACCTCGATGTTAAAAAGAGACGTAAAGCAGTCACAAAAAAAAAAAAAAAAAAAAAAAAAAGAAATAAGAGAAAATGTGCTGCTTCACATTTTGTTTTCGGTAGAGAAAAAATTTAAAAAAGCGTAGAGTATATGGGCGGAAAAGTTGGCGGCAAAACAGAATCTATGTGGACACATGCCTCTTTTGAGAAAGCTACGGGAAAATGATCCTGATGCTTTAAAACATTATCGACAATTTGACGTTTGACTACATTTTAATCTCCACAAATATCAAAACATTGCACAGTCATGAGGAAGAGTATAATGACAGAGGAACATTTGGCTTAATTTTTAGGTAACTGGAAGATCCCTTCAAGATTGAAATTATCTACTAGTATTTCTATACCATCTCTGAGTAAAATCATACCTGAAACATTTCGTGCGATTTATACCGCACTGAAAAAGGATAGAAATACCACAGATTAGGTGTATATGTGTCTTTTTCTGCAGATCCACTCCATGGAGGAAGGAATAATATGGAGACGACGCAAGAGACCTTTACCACGCATGGGAGTGAAGCAGGCCGGCGGAGGAGTGGGGGGGGCCTGGCCGGAGTGGTGGGGGCTTGACCGCTTCCCAACAAACACGGGGAATATGTACAAACGGCTCCAGGGGACTCTAGGATAAACGTGACGCCGCAATCTGGTGATGGATTATTATGTAACTCGATGAGACAAATAAAAAATGAAGAATAAAATTTTTTGATATCCTGCTTAGTTTTCGAGATATTCTGTCTCAAATGTGAAATGGTTTTGGTTGAAATTCAGAAGAAAAAATTATTCAAAGTCAAATTTTATGATGAATTTTTATTTAAAAAGACGAGACAAATAAAAAATAAAGAGTAAAATTTTTCGATATTTCACCTATTTCTCGAGATATACTGTCTCAAAAGTGAGGTGTCTTGAGTTGAAATGCAGAAGAAAAATTTCGCAAAAGTCAAATTTAATTATGGATTCTTATGTAACACGACGAAAAAACTCGATAATAAGGAATAAATGTTTTCGATATCTTGCTTAGTTTTGGGGATATACAACATCCAAATTGAGGGGTTTAGGTTTGGATGCATGCTGGACCAAAAATTAATTCTGTCAAAGCCACAATGATTACATGGTTGACATGCAGAATGGATATTTCAGTTTTATTACTACCACTTGTGGTTAGTCTGAAATGTGTCCTAGACCAGAAAAAAAAAGTAAGAGGACCCACTCTAGGGATGAGCAACCCAGACATTTTGTAGGCTGGTACCAGAAATAAAATGTTTATTCAGTCACCTTAATGAACATTCTCTTGATCAAGATGTGTTGTCTAATTTCACAGCCCTACTTATTAGGACAATTGTAAAAAAATTATCTCTCAGTTAGATTTAGATACGGGGGGGGGGGGGGGGGGGGGGGGGGAGAGAATTTTGTACAAAAAAAAGAGACTAAATTAGAAACACATTCCCCAAATTGATTTTGTTCAAAGGCCAATAACTTCTTTATTTATGAAGCCCATTTTTATTTCTGCATGAACCTGTTTCGACATAAATAGATGAGAAAGATTTCAAAATCGGTAAAAATAGGTATAGACGTATTTACAAACAGAAACAAGTCTTATATGAAGCTTTAAAAATAACCTAAGTCAATGGCCTGAAATAGCTATTTAAAAAATTAATAAAACTCACAGCTTCTCACATAACAGTTAATTTCATCATCCATTGTCAGTATAATCAGCAACGTGTCGAAAGAAATCGTAATAGTAAATTCACTGAAACGCGAAGTAAAACACGCCCCTTCAAATCTCATTTTAAACACTCGTTAAAAAATAATGCTAGTCTATTACGTGCAAAATAGCAAGTTTGCTGATTTTCTACACTACACCAAGAAAAATTTGAGAACAAAGTCATCCCATTGAGAGCTATGACTAAATATTTACAGACGTGCTGCGAAGTTTGCGGTGTCTACCGCTCACTTCAACAACGATAATTACAATTCAACTTACTTATGAAATGATATTCCAGGTTCTTTCTTGTCTGGCCTATTTGTGCAACCGTACGCAACACAAGCTGGCATTTTTAAACACTTATACACAATACTAAATGAAATAATCACTGCATCTACCACAATGTGAACACCTTAATTGTTGGGAAGTGCCATATGGTCGCTGCCGGTGCTGCCACCATGCGGGAGAGTTTAGTGCTTGCTTCACCGATTTAACGTCACTTCTCCTCCATATAATTCCTTCCTCCATGATCCACTCCTGTTGCTTGTATATATCTTTTTGAGTTAATTTCAAAATTTCCCCGCATTCCTACAATCTTTTTAATGAAGAATCTTTGTTTTCACTTTCACACACATTTACCCTGCACAATTCTACCTACTAGCATGATCTTTTTTTAACTTTTTATCTTTGTACTCATCTGATTTTACCTTCCACGAACATGAAAAAATATTATAAAGTTCTATAAATCCTTCCAAAATATTTCTTGACCACATTTTTCAAAATTTAAAAGTTTTTTCTGTTAAAGCAGGCTAAAGTTGAATAAAGTCATCCAGAAATTCGAACCTACAAGGAACCATTACTGACGCATCAATACTGCAGACTGACAATGCACGTGTAAACACTAGGCCCTGTTAGACACGCGCACCAGATAAGTGCATTAGAAGCGCGCGCCAGGGCTCTCTGACGACAGAGCATTTAGACGTTAAAGTTTGACGCTCGCGCCTGGAGCGTACGCTCCAAAACCGTTGGAAAAACCATGTGTGTAAACGGGCATATTGGCTGTGCTCCCTACATTTCCAGCAAAAGTTATCACTGCATTTTACTATATATTACAATCGAGACTGGCGTGGATATAAGTATATCATAAGCTAGTATGGGAAAAAGGTATACTGATTTACATAAATATCTAATAATTTCAATTGCTTTATTCATATATTATGTGCCATGATATATGCTAAGTTGGTATACTTGTTTATTAATTTTAATCAGTATTTTTGCAGTAAGCAAACTAAAATTCTTCTCACTATTTGTCTCAGATCCTTGTTTAAATCACAATCTTTATCTGAATTTGCCTGTGCGCACACATTTTTACCTTGGTGCTCTTTAACAGCACACGTTTTCCTCCGTGTCTCAGCTGTTTCTGCCCCTTTATACAATTGTACACACTGCAATGAAGTATTTAAAGATGAGGTGAAACTGCAGATACATAAATACACTAGCAGCACATCACAAAGAAGGTAATGATAGGACTTCTTATTCTATACTAATGCTGCTACAATTCTTTTTAAATATTGTAACATCTTAATTTCTTTTGCCAATTTCCATTTGTATTAGTGAATATGATGTTTGCTGTTTTAGCTGTGCTGTTATAAATTTAAGCCTGTCTGAAATATCTTCCAAGACTAATGCAAAAGCAGCTTCTCTTGTGCTTGTTTTCACTACTGTCTTTGAATATGTGGCTAACCAGTCTTGGTTAGTAACATTCTCCAACTACCAAAGTTTTTCCTTATTATAATTATGATTACTATATTAGTAGATAAGATGTGGCCATCATATTTTATCTCTGTTTGTTGTCTACAATATTAACTTAAATAGTAGTAGTAGTTGTTGAGCTGGTCAAAATATGTTAAATGATATCGACATATGTGTGTGTTATCTTTGAGTGTTCTGAGATCTTTGTACCTACATGCTGTTCTGGTCAGTCGTTTTCTGTTCGTCCGTCTGTATAGATGTATGTGTGCTAACGTATAAAGTGTATCAGTATGTTCAATTATAATAAACTATGTGAAACGTACACGGCTTTATTTTCAGTATCAATGGAAACTCAACAGGTTATGGGCCCAGTTACCCAGTGCAGGAGACGATTCAGATTATCAAAAGTAGCAGGAATCGCTGAATAAAACCCACGTGTCCTTAAAGACCTTTCTGTGTTGTTGTTCACAGAGAAGAAATGCCTTAGTTGATAAATATAGCAACGAATTATCTAGTAAATATGCCGAAGCTGAAAGGTCGCGAGAACTACGGATATTGGGCGTTCGCTATCGAAAGGATTAGCAAAATGTATCTCAGAAGTAGTTACAGCGGAAGACTCTAAGGCCAAAGCGAAGATAATTCTAACGATTGATCCATCTTTGTATGTGCATATAAAAGAAGCAAAAACAACTGTGGACTTGTGGAAGAAGCTGAAGTCAATGTTTTACAAGAAGAATTAATTTATTGAGAACACTTATATCAATAAGTCAAGAAAATTGTGATTCAATGACGAGCTATGTGAACCAGGTAGTAGATAATGGTCAGAAATTATGTGGAACTGGTTTTGGTATTAGTGATGAGTGGATTGGTTTGTTATTGTTAGCAGGATTGCCGGAAAAATATTCTCCTATGATAATGGCAATTGAGCATTCAGGAATTCAAATCACAACAGATGCAATAAAAAATAAGCTTCTGGATATGGAAGAAGATGTTACTAGTGCCAGTAGTGCTTTTAAGGTCAAAAGTTGACAAGGTAAGCCGAAGTTTTCTCACCGAAATGGTAATGTAGAGGGAAACCAAAATAAGAAGGACGTTGTCTGCTATAATTGCAAGAAACCAGGACATTTTAAAAGAGAGTGTCCTAACAGTGACAATGATACAAGACAATGAAAAACTTCAAACGTTTTCAGTGCAGTGTTTATAAGTAGCTCTTTTAACAGAAGTTACTGGTATGTTGATTCAGGGGCTAGTGTGCATCTCACAGCAAATAAAGACTGGATAAGAAACAAAGTAAGTGATGTTAATGTGCATAAACTAATGGCTGCGAATCAGACAGAAATTTTAGTGTTGTGCTCTGGAGAAGTTAATTTAACAACTATAGTTGGAAAGGACGCTTTTTATATTACTGTGAAAAATATTGTGTGTGCTCCAGAACTAACTACAAATTTTCTCTCTGTGAGTAAGTTGATTGAACAAGGAAATTCTGTTGAATTTAACAGGGATCAATGCAATATTTATAACAGGCATAATGAACGAGTTGCAACTACAGATCTTACTGATGGTGTGTACAAGCTAAATAATATTTATAACAGGCATAATGAACGTGTTGCATCTGCAGATCTTACTGATGGTGTGTACAAGCTAAATATCGACAGAAATCAGTTTTTGGGAATGATTACCACATATGATTGGCATAGAAGATTAGGTCACCTAAATGCAAAGGACCTTATTAAAAAGAAAGGTGGTGTAGTAGAGGGAATGGTGTGTGAAGACATTAACATTAACATTAGCAAGCAAAACTGTGTAGAATGTAATGAAGGCAAGCAAACAAGACAGCCTTTCCCACATGGAGGTACTAGAACTTCTAAACCACTGGAAGTAATTCATGCGGACCTGTATGGACCAATGGAAGTTATGTCACTAGGAGGTGCAAAGTATTTTCTCATTTTAGAAGATGATTACACCCGAATGGGATTTATGTATTTTCTGAAGACAAAAGATGAGACTGCAAAAAAAATTCAAGAATTTCAGAAAATGGTGGAGACTTCAACAAGAAAGAAAAATAAAAAAGTAAGAAAAGAAAACGGGAAAGAATTCTGTTGTGTGAATTTCGACAGTTTGTTGAAGAAACATGGTACTATAAATCAGGTATCCAACAGCTATACACCAGAACAAAACGGTATGGCAGAAAGGTTGAATAGAACTGTTGTAGAGAAGGCAAGATGTTTACTATTTGATGGTAAACTTGACAAAAGATTTTGGGCTGAAGCTGTTAATACAGCAGTAGATTTGAGAAATATGTCAGTGACTTCAAGTTTAGGGAATAAAACGACCTATAAGCTATGCACTGGCAAGAAACCCAATATTAGTTACCTTAGAATAATTGGAAGCAAGTTCATGGTACATATTCCCAAAGTTAAGAGAAAGAAATGTGATAAAAAGGCCAAAGAAATGATCACAGCAACACTACAAAAGGCTATAAACTCTATGATCCTGAAACGAATGATGTAGGGATAAGCCGAGATGTGACAATAATGAAAAATATTAATGATGCAGAAACTGAAATAAAGAATCATGAAGAAATCATCACCTCAGTGGGGGATGATGAAGAAAACAAGAAGTCTGATACTGAATAAAGAAAGGACTTACATGATGTCTCAAAAGAAGTAGTTACATCAGAGAAAGAAACTGATGATGATGAAAAATGTGGTATGCAAGAAGATGAAGTAAAGAAAATTAGAAGATCACAAAGGCAGCACAAACCAAATATAAGATTTGATGATTATGATATTTGTTTTTTGGCTGGAACTTTGGATCAACTCGAGGACCCGACAACCGTGCAGGAGGCCCTAGGTAGACCTGATACAGAACAATGGAAACAAGCCATGGAAGAAGAGATACAAGCTTTTAAAGACAACGATGCTTGGGAAGTGGTTAATCTTCCAGAAGGTGCAAGTGCTGTGCTGTGTAAGTGGGTGTTCAAGAAAAAAGTCAACAGTGAAGGTATAATGAATGCAACATCGTGCCAGATTAGTTGCAAGAGGATTCACTCCGAAACCTGGAGTTGATTATGGTGAAATTTTTTCTCCTGTGGTAAGACATTCAACACTTAGACTTTTAATGGCTTTGTCTGTTGAACTAGATTTGAACTATTACCAATCTTGATGTTAAGACTGCTTTTTAAATGGTGTTCTTAAAGAGGATATTTTCCTGAAACAACCTGAAGGGTTTTAAAGTTAAAAAAGGCTATGTATGGTTTAAAGCAATCATCCAGAGTGTGGAATCAAAGGGTAAATGATGTTTTAAGCTGTATAGGTTACAAAAAATCTGATTTGGAACCTTGTTTGTTCACAAAACATAAAGAGGAAGGTTTAGTTGCTATGGTAGCATTGTATGTTGATGATTTTTAAATTTTTTCCAATGACTTAAGTGAGACTGAATTTTTAAAAAATAGGTTGAGTGCAGAGTTTGAAGTGAAGGATTTAGGAATGGCTAAAAATTGTTTGGGAATGGAAATCAAATATAATAAGGCTAATGAAGAGCTAGCTGTAAGTCAAGAGAACTATATTGATCAATTATTGAAAAGATTCACTATGACAGACTGTAAAACTTCAAAGACTCCTGTTGAAAGTAAACTTGATTATCTAAGTGAAGAGGGAACTAAAACTGATGATGTGCCTTATCAGGCCCTAATAGGTAGTTTAATGTATTTATCAGTACTAACGAGACATGATATCTCTTTCAGTGTAAGCTACTTAAGCCAGTTCAATACTTCTCACACTGAAAAACATTGGAAATGTGCTAAGCGAATTTTGAGATATCTGAAAGAGACTAAGAATTATGTTTTAAAGTTTAAGAAAGGAGGTTTAGAATAATGCGGTTACATTAAATGCAGATTGGGCAAACTGTCCCTTAGACAGGAAGTCATATACTGGTTTTATTTTTAAGTTGTGTGGCTCTGTAGTGTCTTGGCAGAGTGCTAAACAAAAGACTGTTGCTCTGTCTAGCACACAAGCAGAGTATATGGCTCTTTCTGAAGCTTGTCGAGAGGCCATTTATTTAAAGAATTTGTTAGATGAACTCATAGACTATAATAAGTGTATAACACTGTTTAATGACAATCACAGTGCTCTGTAATTGTCTGTTGACCCGTCAAATCACAAGAGGTCAAAGCACATTGATGTTCGACATCATTTTATAAGAGAAGTTGTGTCAAATAAAATTGTAAAACCTCTCTATTTAAAAACTGCTGATATGCCTGCAGATATCATGATTAAAGGATTGGGAAAAGAGAAATATTATGACTTTCTGAAATGTCTAGGTTTAGATATTATTTAAGGAAATCATTCAAATGTTTTGAAGTGGGGGTGTTGAGTTGGTCAAAATATATTGAATGATTTCGATGTGTGTGTGTGTGTGCTATATCTTTGTTGTAGTAAAATCTTTGTACCGACATGCTGTACAGTGTACTGTTTTAGTAGTAGTCAATGAAGCTGCAAAGCTCGCTCATTCACTGACTGTCTATATGTTTTTGAGGTCAATGCGTAAGTACTTACGTTTACTCCGTTGATGTCATGTTATTTTAATATTTCTTTGTTATAATCATTCAGATGCCAACATTTTAACTGGCAAATTTTCTCTTAGGACCTTAATCGGATTATACCAAATACGCATACTTTCATTGCAAGCAGGATAGTAAGGACGATGACAGTCACTATGTTAAGAAAGACTGACCTCTCCAATAAATGTGACTCCTTGAACAGTTGCCAATATATCAGAAGAACCTTTGTTTGAGTGAGAAAACATTATCTTCCCAACTTTGCACATCAATCTCGGATTGATAAAACAATTTGTCAAAGCTTTGGAGAAGTTTAAGAGCAACGCATTTGTAAACAAGACGGTTAAAAACCTAAAAGAAGGAAATTTTAATGGATCAATGATGCCTACACAAAGTTCATAAATTTCGTGAAAACGATGCACGAGAATGAAGCATTAGTTCGGTGATCATTCGTAGTAGTGCAAAATTTCCTTGAGAAACACAAAAGTGAAAACTACAAAGACCTTGTTAGTGATATAGTGTAACGTTTTCGCGGTATTGCCGTCAATACGAGAATCAAAATTCAATTTCTTTTCAGATATCTCTGATCGCTTTCTTAGACATGATCGAGGAACATGGTGAACGATTCCATCAGGACGCAAAGGAAATGGAAACCCAGTAGGTGAAGTTAACATCACTACAGTGAAGAAAATGGTGACTGAAAATCGTCATTCAAGTTTGAGAGAAATAGCAGCCGCACTTTCTCTATCTCAGGAATAATTTCGTACCATTTTATGCGATTATTTGGGCATGAAACGCGTTCCGCGTTACGGCACGGCAGAAAAGATCGTGGAAATAGAAGAGAAGGAATACGAGAAGATAAAGTGGCTGTCGTACCGAAGCGGAAATTGCAAGAAGGAGTGCTGATACCGGAGGCGGATCCAGGATTTTGGTTTGAGGGGGGGGGGCTTGGCTTGAGATAATTTTGGTTCAGAGAGCTTCCCTTCAGAGGATTTTGGTTTTGGGGGGGGGGTGGGCTTGAGTCGGCCATGGGGTAGTCTTTATTACAATGTCGGAGGTGGACCTAGATACTTTTGGGAGGGGGGGAGCTTGAGCCCCCTAGCCCACCCCCCTGAATCCGCCCCTGACCGGAGGCGTTGGTAGCAGTGCGTCAGGACACATGTATGACTGTTTTGAATGTTGCGGAGGAGAAAGTAACGTTGCTTAATCCGAAGATAGCAGCTGAGGAATACATGAAACAGAAGCAAGTACTGTGGCGGAAATGATACACGTGCGGATGCGGGAGAGAATAAAACGGATTTACTGGAGGCTGAACATAGAGCATTTGGCGGAACCAGAGAAGCAAGAGGTGAAACAATAGTGTGCGACGAAACATATTTTATTTGAAAGGAAATATTTTCTCATATATAGATAGGGTCGAGCACGGAATACGAAAAAAGCCGAATGCAGAAGCGAAGGTAGTAAATGAGCGATAGAGTAGGATCCTGAGAGTCAGAAGGTGAACCTGAAGAATGAAATAGAAAATTGCTACAATAATAAATAACAGAGGAAAGCAGAAGCAAGTGGAATTCACCAATACTCTTGATTATGAAGAAAATGGAGGTTGTAAAGAAAAAATTGAGAAGTTGCTGAAGGAAGGAATAATAAAAGAAAACTCAAGCGCGTGGAATTCACCATTAATATTGATTACAAAGAAAAGGAAGGAAGAAGGTAATAAGGAGAATTTTCAGATGCTACAGGATGCTGAATGAAGTGACAATTAATAATGAGGTACAGTTGACAGTAAATGCGGATATACTCGATCGATATAGTGGAATCAATTACAGTGAGAGTGCGTGGAAACGGAGAAATGAGTGATTATGCAAGAAAATAAACATGGAAAAACTCACCGGTGGAAATCACGGGCACAGCGCAAATATAGCGCGGTGGGACGCAGTTAGTTGTTGGATGTCAGGAAATAACACAATATTTCTGCAGCCGGCAAGTAAGGCAGCGAGACAATACAGTCGCTTATCGTGGTAGAGATTCAACTTCAAGAGTGAAGTGAATCGTAAGAATCGTTGAACCACATTTAGTTCTTACAGAAGATATTATAAAATATTTGAAATAAACCAGGTGTTGCGTGGAAGACCATAGAGTTGGTCTAAAAGAAGAAGAAAGTTCTAAAACTAATGAAGGTTGATTTGTTAAAGAGTCGTATAATATCAGGCTAAAGTCAAAGGTGTTTACTTTGGTACATGGTGAAACAGGTGGTGTACTATATTGCACATTCTGAAACGGAAAGATTAAGGTTAGGACAAAACTGCTGTGCACATGAATTGCGAGTATTGTTGCAAACAGAAACAGTTTAGAGACAATTAGAAGATGACACCATATATCATACCGTGTGTGATTTAACTCATCACGCGATCTTTATGAGTAAAACCAGTTTTAATTTTTCAGAGATTAGTGTGAACATGCCCTAAGAGATGGAGGTGCGCCATCTTAGTGAATTGAAGGAGGTAGGAACGAAAATATGCGTATTGCAACTAAAGATATCGTCACAAAGAAAGCGACGATCAGAAGAATCTGGAAAACTAAATCAAGAGTCGTTCTATTAGACTGTGGGTTTCTGACATGCTTACTATTCAGAATATGTGACTGTTGCAAAAGATGATCAACTGTTTCAGCGGAGAACAGTAAATGCAGATGAGACGACGTGGCGGAAGAGGTAGAGGTAGGCACGGAGCGGTCGCGTGTAAGTAAATAAATAAGATTTTTTTTTTAAACATAACAGCAGGAGACCTGAGTTCTATGTCACAAGGCG
Source organism: Vandiemenella viatica (assembly GCA_031002005.1). Taxonomy (NCBI): domain Eukaryota; kingdom Metazoa; phylum Arthropoda; class Insecta; order Orthoptera; family Morabidae; genus Vandiemenella; species Vandiemenella viatica. Next base: position 9,089,233 of record JARYHS010006964.1, on the reverse strand, counting down.
GAGCTGTGGATCAGCATTGTCCACTCGGCATGACGTCAGCGTGCTGAGCCAAGCTACCTTGGAAATTCAGCAGCGACGCGACAGCACAGCACAACACAGGCACCGCCACAGGAATGATCGAAAACTTACACCAAGGCGCGCATCTTACCGATACCACACGTGAACTAAAATCACAGAGCGCAAGACAAGTAAACGCTTGTAAATACAAGAATGGCAAAAAGGATGTATGGTAAAAAAATAAGAACTTTGAACTGCAAAATATTGAAACTAGAGCGAGTAGTTGAAAGACTGAATGTAACAGTCTTCAACTTTGGAAAGGATGGATTTACAGAAAAACCACATAACCTGGTCAGTTGCAACAGTTACTGTAAATGATTGAGTTAGAGGAAACTCGCAGAGTGATTAACTGGATAGTAGGGCAATTCAAGAGCAGTTTAAAGCGATCAGCGAAGTAATCAGAGCAACTCACGGCATCAAGACGGCGTGTGATCGGAAAGTCGTTATCCCCTCCACCAAAAATAAACTAATTAACATGAACCTAAACATGTGTTAAGTGCAGCAGAGGTCTGACTGGTCGGCATAGACAACGTTGGCGATCACAGTAGCAGAGGTCGATCTGGTCGGAAATGACGCTGATTTTGGCGAGTGTAGAAGAAGAGGGCGAACACAGGCAAAGGTAGTGGTAGCAGCCTTCAATGGATTTCTAATCGCGACCCTTCATGGGGTCTCCAAACCATTCCAGGTAAATGCCGCGATGCTTCTTTAAAAAATCTATGGCTGATTTCCTTCCAGTTCCTTGCCTCCACCCTTTCCTGCATTGAATGACCTCGACGAGCCATAAATCCATAAACAAAATGAGGACTTAACTTACATAAACGCAGATAGCTATTAAGGGATGGTTTAAATTAATAGGGAGTTGAGGACATGTGCTAACCTCTGATATTAGTCGCAAGTCAAGAGTGACTTGGTTGAAATGGGGGTATGGTCTTAATTATTGAAAGTGGTTACTGTGTTCATTATTGAATAAATGTATATATAAACAGCTGGTATATTACTAACGCATCATAGCAATCACGTAATAGTAGGTTTCCTGCCAACACATCTGCCTCCTCTCAGTGGTGGCAGAGAGAGAGAGAGAGAGAGAAATCACAGTAAGTGACAGTGCATTAATTAAATTTCTGTCGTACATGGATATCGCTAATCTTGGCAAACACACTTAATTTAGCTTTGTTTGTGACCTTACTTTAAAATTAGTTTGCAAATTTAACAGATTTTGCAATGAGTGATGATCTTCAAAATTTTATAGCAATTCTCTTAGTATTAGGAAGCTGAAAGTTTAAAAACTGATACAATTTTACACCCAAATTATGAGAAAAGTCTAAAAGTGTAGAATTTGCTTCGTCCATTCCTTATCAAAGTCAATTATGAAGTCGGTTTGCACTCTAATATAATTTTACATTACAGATTTACATCATAACCAAAGGTTACTAAGTTTTACTAGTCTTAAATTTTAATACATTCCTTTCCTTACTTTTGAAGTTAGTTAAATTCAGCACTCAGTGATCACAATTATGCAATATTCTGGTCCTGAAAATAGTTAATGTGGTACAAATATATGGTTTAATCCTGAATCCAATATTGGTTATTTTCCATATATTTATCTAACAGTGACGATAGTCAAACAAATAGATGCAAGTAAAATATGGTACTGTCGTGGTGCTGTACAGAATTTTCACAAAAAAAGGATATGCAGACGGGTTTAGGTTCAGATTAAAATATAATAAAATACTAGAAACTTAACACAGATTTTTTTAACAAATAGTTATTTATATTTATTATAGCAGTATGTTTACTTAAGAAACAATCTGTTTTATATAAATGTGTCAAATATTCAAATGTATCGAAAACAAGATTCAAAATTATTTTGAAATAGATCAGCAAAATGAAGTAATTTGAAAGAAATTTAAAGAAATTTGTAAAATTACTGGTCCTAATGTAATAACTAAATAATAATTTAGAATATATTTTTTAAAATAAAACAACTATAAATGCAACGTTTAATTGACAGTTAATAAAACTTTTGAGGTATGAAATCGACGATACCAAGTAACTACTTCAATAACTTTTCATCTCTCCACGACACAGGTGGCGTGCCACTTTTCCACGTCTATTTTTCCGCTCCGGCCTCCAGCAGTGCTATGGCCATGACCGAGTGCCCCTCACTGGCTGCCCAGTGTAGCGGCGTCCAACCCCTATTGTCCGTCACGTTGACATCTGTTGTTTCCAGCAGCAGCCGCGCCATGTCAACAAGGCCACTCAGTGCCGCCAGATGCAGTGGAGTCCTTCCCCACCTGTCTCTAGCAGTGGAGTCTGCTCCAGCCGCCAGCAGGTCTCTCGCTGTCTCCACACTGTCTGCATAGTGGAGCGGCGTCCAACCATAGACATTCCTAACATCCACTTCTGCGTTGTCAAGCAGCAGGCGTACCACATCAGTGTTGCCCCCCAGCGCTGCGCGGTGTAGCGGAGTTGCTTTCAGTTTGTCTACGGAGTTCCTGTTGGCTCCAGCCCCCCAGCAGGGCTCTCACTGCATCCTCGTTACAACACTGTGCCGTCCAGTGGAGCGGTGTCATCTTGTTTTTATCGCTGACACTGATGTCTGCCCCCGCCGCTGCCAGCGTGGTGACTGCTCTGCTTCTGCCATTTTTCGCCGCCCACAGCAGCGCAGTCCGTCCCCGCTGGTCAGTACCACCCCCGCACCCGCCCCCAGCAGCGTCCTGACGGTGCACTTATTGCCCTTGTTAGCCGCCAGCAGCAGCGGCCTCTTGTCCCAGTCTTGTTCCCCCGCAGTGGTGTCCGCCCCCGCCAAGCACAGTAGCTGCGCTGTGGCCGCGTGTCCCGCCGCCGCCGCCAGCTGTAGCGGCGTCCTGCCCTCTCTGTCCCTGCACTCCACCTGGGCCCCGGCCCTCAGCAGCACTCCCGCCACGACGGACCCCCCGCCACCTGCACATACCGCTGCCTCGTGCAGCGCAGTCCACCCGTCACTCTGTTTCACCGCCTCCAAGTCTGCCCCCGCGTTGAGCAGTATCCGCACAGTGGCAGGCTGGCCGTGCCTCGAGGCAACGTGCAGAGGAGTCGATGACGCGTCGTCGACTGCCTCGCTGGCCAAATCCAGTCGGTGATGCAGCCCCATCTGCAGCAGGCGCAGGTGTCCCGCCTGGCAGAGTGCGCGCATCACAGGGCGAGCTGTCTCTAGAGCATCCAGCTGACTCTTTATAAGCTGCAGTTCACTGTAGCTGATCATACTGGTATCCAACAGGTTTTCCAAAACATCGGGAAACAGCCAGATTGGTCTGGAAACAACTTCTTTCATTGCCAAAGCGCTAATTAGCAGTTTTGCAGTTTCATCCATTGGAGACCTGCATGAACAAACACAAGATAAAATCAGCACAAAACAACTTTATAAAACATCAATAATATCACTATTATACTGATTCATGTATCTTCTGGCTTCAAACCACTCACAATTTAATGTTACATTATTTAATTGTTATTGTACATTTTCAACATACAGCCCAGTATTTTAGCATTTCTCATCATTTTAAATATTCACAACTTATTCTTATCATAAAACATTAACTTCATCATGGAACTCTTTGAGGCAGAATACTTTATTTCTACAATATAATAGGCGCGAGTTTTGGCGTTCCTGTGATATTCTTAATTTTCTGTGGTGTACCCTCTAAACATTTGTTTTTGATGTGAGTACTGTCTCATTTTATCAACTGGTAATATTTATATTGGTCAACATGTATTAAGTATTTTCATAACAACAATTAACAACAAATAAGAACCAATCATTTAATGAATTTAAAACCATTAAGTGGAATCTTGAGCAGTCACCTTTCCTCTTCCATCCTTACGTTACACCTATCACTGGCCTGTACAATAGATTTATAATATGTAGACCTTATTCTAAAATTTATTTTAGATTATTTTTTAATTATTATTATTTCTCCTTTGAAATAACCCATTTGGCTTTCTTGTGATTATATGAACGTTGCTCCCCAACCACCTCTGATGGTCAATTTCACTCTACCTGTGGCTGGGTTGACTGCGAGGATTGCACGAGCACAGCAACATATTTTTTCCATTTATTAAAGGGTTATCCCCAATGTATATATATTATTTTTGTTTGTATATTATTTCCTATTGCTCCTGCCCTCTTCCCTTCAACTTTGGTGAGTGTTGGGTATAATTTAGCTTTCCGTTCCAGATAAATATCACCTTGCGCCTGTTCTTTCATTCCACTGTTACTGATAGATGCAAATAATATATTTTAAAAACTTACACTATTAATACAAAAATAAATAAAAATAACCAAAAATTCTAAACTTTTTTCTCTGTTATCATATAAGTTTAGTCACAGACATCAGAAGTTAATTTTTTCTTTTATAACAGTTTATGAAGCTGAAAATTGGTTTTTGTGAAGTTTTCTTCCTACATCAATGAAATGGTGTCTACTTTTCCAAGTAGTTTGTCCAATAATTAAAAAAAAAAAAAAGATTAGGTTTCCCTCATTGGCTAAATTTCAAATAAAATTGTGGGTGCAAGACTAACTTTCAATAGGCAAGTTTTAAGTGTTTTCTTCTGAGATGTAACAGTTGTAAATCTTACAATGAATTAATGATCCAAATTGATTCAAAAAGTTTTCGTCTTTCAGCAAAATATCACAAATTCCTACCAGAAGAACCGATCACAGCATTGATAAGTTACTCAAACTGTAATTGAAATGGAAATATTTACAGAAAGAAATTGAAAGGCAGACAAGGAAAAAGAAAAAAGGGGAAGTTTTTATGAAACATTGGACATTCTCTTCAACAAAGCTCTTCCAGGCCTGTTGGATGTAAGTCACCAGAAGCAACTAAAGCATCAAATTATGATTTCTGCTTCATACCTCAGCTGAAACCTTATCAAGATATTGATCTGTAAACTAGCAAGAAAATGTTTTTATATAGGGTGTGTTGTTCCCAAAACTGATGCTATCTCAACAGCACAATTCAAAAAAGGGTTAAGGCAAATAATAATTAAATTATCTTAAATATAGAAGAAGAGAAAGATGAAATATATTAAACAAAGAGATATGTTTTAAATTAAAATAAGTTTTCTTCTATTGTAATTTCAATACAAAAACATTCTTTACCAGATTTTCTGTCAGCACTGATTTACTTGATGAAAACCAGTCAATATGGATGATTCTGATTAGCAAAATGGACTTGAGAAAATAGTTGTTATTAATGATGTTGTATACATAACTGTCAAATACATTTAAGATTATGCAACACTCTCACAAAAATTGAAATTGAGAAATAATTTGTTTTAAAGATCATTAGAGAAAACCTTAAGAAAAGTTTCAAATTGCCACAAAAAATCGATGCTTGTGAAAACATTATGTGCAATATTCAATGTCCATAGATTTTTTTTTTTTTTTTTTTGTAACAGTTTAACGTCCCTTTTTAACAACGTGGTCTTTAGAGACGGGAAAGGATGGGGGCAAGGAATAGGGAAGGAATTCGGCCATGGCCTTTTGAAGGAAGCATCCCGGCATTCGCCTGGAGTGATTTGGGGAAACCATGGAAAACCCAAATCTGGATGCCCGGACGGGGATTCGAACCGCCGTCCTCCCGAAATGCGAGGCCAGAACGCTATCCGTTACACCACCACGCTCGGTCAATGTCCATAGAAATTACTGTTGCAAATAAAAATGCCTTATCTTGCAGAAATTGTGTGATTGTTTAAAAAAATACATTTTTAAATTTTTGTGTAAATTTAAGAATTTGTTGTATTAACTTTTGGTAAATTTGATGTATAGACACTTAACTAATTGTGTAGGTTGGTTGGGTCCAATGTCATCAATTTATATATTAACAAGAAACAAAACAGTCAGAATTGGGAATGGCCCATTGCTTTTGAATGGAAATAGTTGTTGCATATACTATGTTCCAATTCTAATGTGTTTGAGGGTCACCTTAAAGGTATCCAATTGCATTGAAATTTTGTATGTAGTGATTTTACGGGATTTATTTATTTTATCTGTCATATGGCTAAGCAACTAATATAATACATACAATGACAAGAATGTTGGCAGCATTCACAAATTGATGTAAAGTTCATCCAACTACTCTATGAAAGAAATTGTAGCTCCAAAAACATCATCAAATGGTCCATCATACTTCCTCAGAGGGCATTCTTTGATGATATGCTCCACACTCTGGGAAGGAACACAGCAGTCACATGCAGAAGAATCCTGAAGACCCTGCTTATACAGCATAGCATTGCATTTCACATGACCTGTTCATAGGCAATTTAGTTTGACCCACTGGTATCTATTTAAGTGGAATCCTGGAAGTCCAGTTGTGGGATCTTTAATATCTGGATATTTCACAGATGTGGAGTTCTAGCTTTGTCACCATTTTTCCTTGACATCAAAGTCAAATACATCTTGCCATACTGGATTCCTAGATTCAAGACAAGTGGAGGTTAATTCATTTAGGACCTCATGGATTGGGAGATGCTGTGGATAGTCAGGATAGTGTAGTTTTATTTACTCTCGAGCCGTTGCTTCTTGGCGTCTTACCTCTGGAGGTGATATTTTGATGATTAGGTGTAACCAGAGGACTGGGGTGGATTTTAGGGTGCCAGTTATACACTCATTCAGATGGACGTCAATTTTTCTAGAGGGAGCACTACATTGCCACATTGGAGCACAGTACTCAGCGACAGGGTAAACCATGGTGGGAGCGGTTGTTGGTAGTGATTTTTCGGTGATTGGAATAGGATTTGGGGTTGGGAGCAGAAAAATTTTAACTTTCAGAAAATTGCCTGTTGCTAAGTGCCACTTCATAGGAGCATTATTTAAATTAAATTATTAAAACTTGTTGTTCACCAGATGAATAGAAATATCTCTTAGTATGACGCTTCATAAAGGAGGGGACACAAACTGGGTTACAAAATACAGACCAATTACTTTTATCTCATTAATAGATAAGCTGATGGATAGCTTGATACCCACACATCACAATGGCGTGTGAAAAAAAATAGTTATGAAAAAGAGAACAATGTATTTAGGAAAAGTTATCAATTCTGTGAAACATACTTTAGATGAAATGTATAAGTGAGTTCGAACTGACAGTGTGGCTCACCATGCCTGAGATATTTCAAGAGTGGCCTGTCAAATGTTTGTAAATATGGTAAGAACTGTTGAGGTTAATCATATGTCTTCCTAGGTAGATGACTTCTTACAGGATAGGAAGAAATTAGTTAGTGTAGGAATTAAGATATCAGAAATAGTATAAGAGCAAATGTGCCTCACAACCATTGCTGCTCATGATTCTAATTTCCGATTTTTATTTTTTTTTATTTCTAGTTACATGCTAGTTAGTTTCCAGATGGCACAATGTTGTATAATAGCACTAAAATGAGGGTGGATTGTGAATAGTTTTCGAGGATTGTTGGCAGGATATCTACCCATGCAGGGCAGGACAGAAATAACAAAATTCCATAAAAGTTGTCAGCTTATTCGGCGCAGATATAAATATTGGTTAATGTGATTATATAGTTGAGGGAGAATTGCTTTTGTGCAGGCATTTGATAATATAGTACTTACAGTTGGTTGGCATATATTTTGCAGGAGACACTGAGGAGGTGGTAATGAGAGGCTTCAAAATCCTGCATGTACTAGAGAGGTGTCATAGTAGATTCTTATCTTCATTAGCCTAGTACTGTGAGATAGCATTGGATCCACATTGGAGAGTGTACAAAGTAAGACAGCTGCATTTGTTTGTGGAGATTAACTTAAGAGCAATAGTGATTCATATGATAAGGCAGTTGAGATGGAATTTGATAGTCATGAGTACGTTTGAAGTGATGATACTTTGGATATTGTGTAAAACATCAGGGAGAGTATAAGCAATAAAGATGTATTTCATTTCTAGCATATGGGATCAGAAAGTGTTCATTTGGAGATAGAAAGTTGCATAAATTATAAAATAATATGTGGTAGAACTTAAATACCTGGGAATAAGCCTGTCACATAAACTGTGCCATGTAGTAAACCTTTAGATAAGTCTACACATAAAATTTATTTCAAAAAGCAAAATTGCTATGTACGCTAGTGATGGCAGAAATGGTCAAAATTCTGAAATTTAGATTGCTTTGTCTCTCTGTTTTTTCACCCATCATATAAAAAAAAAATAATTTGATTTTAATAGAACTGCACAAAGTGACAGCCTATGTCATGTATTGTGATACACGATACTTTTAACTTCCTCCGAGTTTTCTGGCCAATTTTTATTTACTGGTTTTATTTTCTTTGCTGAAACTTAATTACAATTCACTTTTTTACTACGACTACTATTAATTCACTCTCCCATACTTTTTGCATTTGTTTGTGCAGATTAATTTAAGACCAATAGTGATTCATATGATAAGGCAGTTGAGATGGAATTTGATAGTCATGAGTATGTTTGAAGTGATGATACTTTGGATACTGTAGAAAAAATCAGAGTATAAGGAATAAAGATGCATTTTATTTCTAGCATATGGAATCAGAACGTGTTCATTAGAAATTATTTTTTTACAATTTTTCTCCCGTTTTGTTTGAGCTTAGAACTGACTATCTAATTACCTGTAGCACATGAAATATGAATTTTACTTATAGAGAATTCAGTCTTTACATCCCATGTCACGCACAGCCACTTCCACGCGCAGTATTATAGAATGCAGGAGATTTAATAAAAATTATTCAAAATAACACATCTATCTCATCTTCAACAGCACAATATTTAGCAACTGCAAAATCCCTGGAAATCATGTTGCAAAACATTACTATGTGACTGCTAGAATTTGTTGGCAACACTGCTGTTAGTTGACCCAGATCTACAATGAAGAATTGAGAAGGTATCAAATTCCCGATCATTAATTTATCAAAGCTTAAAGATTCATAAAAACATTACTGATAACCATTTTCCACAGCACAAGCAATGGAGGCTATGAAAAGGAACTTGCTCAAGGCAGTTCTCTAATATTACAGTGTAGGAGGAGTAAGTACTTGTTAGGAGATAATTGAGCTTAGTGTTGAATTTCTTTTTACAGTGATGCCTTTCAAGTTTAGCTTGATGGCATAAATTAACCAAAACTTGAGATTTATTTTTTGTTGTCCACTGATAATTTGTCATGTAGTAGGCTGGAGAAATGTTTTGTCAGATCAGATTCAGTGGAATCTTTAAGTGCATCAAAGAAGTAATCAGTTTTGTCACTAATTACTTTCTTTTTCTGAGTACTTCAATAATTATATTGTTTGTAAGCACCCCAAAAATGAGCTCATTTTAGTTCAACATATAAGGTGTCCTTCACATTGCACCAGATTTGAAATATATACAAAGGGTGTTAGGGAAACGAATACTAAAGGATCATTATCGAGATTGATAAACACAATAGGCACTATTAAGAAAAAGATTGAAGGAACCTTCAAAATTATTACCAAGAGGTTTGAATCATGTATGAGCAAAAAATATTTTTTTATAAGAGCCTATGAAATAAAATAAGACTTGAATAATTATCTAGAACAACTAAATTATCATTAATTTGTTCTCTTTACAATTTTTCTTGAGTTTTTATAGATACACTGAAACCTTAAGTCAAATTACTGAAAGCAACAATGAACCAATGCATGTTATACACTCTTTTTTTTCCTCTATGCCTGCTTGGTAAGTGTACATGAATATCTCTAAACAGATCAGTGGTGGTACTATAATATGTTGAAAGATTTAATAAGACAGTAACCATTAAAATCATTTCTAAGGATTCATCACAAAACTGGAACTGAATGGAATTGCACAAATAACGTGTGATGAAAATACTTGCTGCGATATTCTAATCTCAATATCTGCATTCATCTAAAGTAAAAAATATGGAGTCTAAAATATTATTTCCTAAAGTAATAATGGGTATTGTGTACCAATCCAATTAGAAAAATTTAGTATAACAAAATTATATAAACACTTCAATACTTAAAATAATGGCTGCACGGTATTAGTTACCATTCCTATTATCAGTTCCACAACCTGTTAAAGCCATGCAACCATCTCTCTTCCTGTCCTAACCTGTAGTAAACTCTTCAACTCAAAATGATCATCATTAACGTCTGCATTGCTTCTAATATACATGGTGTATACCAAAAGTGGTAGGACTGATTTAAAAAAAAAAAAATGAAGATATCTTTACAATTCCTTAATCATCTTTGAAATCGCAGCCTTGGGCAGCTACATACCTAGAATTACGCTGCTGCCATTGGCTGTACCCCTTCTGGAAGTCAGATTCGTGGACGCTGTTGAGAGCCCTCGTCGATGCTGCTTGAAGGTACTGAATTGAGTCAAACCACTGTCCCTTCAGCTGCCTTTTCATGTGTGGGAATAAAAAAAAAGTCGGTTGGAGCCAGATTGGGACTGTAGGCGGGGTGCAGCAACGTGGCAATGCTGAATCAGGCCAAAACGTCCACACCCTCCCGTCCAACGAAGGCTCGCATGAGCAAATCAAAGATCAAGACAATGCTGATCATGTTTTTTGACCATTGCAAGGTGATTCATAAAGAGTTCGTTTCCCCTGAGGAAACTGTCAATTCGGACTTTTACATGCAGGTGCCAGCCCACCTGTGAGACCGAGTGAATCATGTCCGACCAGTCATCTCCGCCAACTGGACTCTGCATCACGACAATGTGCTGTGCCAAGGCGTGCCGTCATGAGGCAACTGCTGGCCTGAATCGACATTGCCATGTTGCTGCACCACGCCTAAGGAGTACGGCCAATGGCAGCAGCGTGTGTAGCTGCCCAATGCTGCTATTTCGAAAAGGATTAAGGAATTGTAAAGATATATTCTTTTTTTTTTTAAATCAGTCCTACTACTTTTGGTATAGACTTTGTAAATATAAATCTATAGTTCTTACTCCAAGCTGTTAGCAAATCCCTCGTGATTCACCACGCTAACTATTTTTTTCTTCCACCTGCAGCACGTAAACTTTGTACTCTATTTCGCTTCTTAATTCTCGAGACCATTCTACAAAATCATATCTCATATGCTTTGAAGTTTTGTCTTTTTGCTATTGCATTGTCCTACCTTTGATTCATAAAGACCTGCATTCTACACAAAAAGTTTTAGAAAATTTTTTTAGAGTTCTAGTTCGAGAAAAAAAAATTATTTTGGTTCACCACTGATGTTCTACTTTTGGGATCTCTAATACTTAATTAATCAGTTAAATTTGTAAAATTGTGACACAAACCAGTACATTAAAACCCCAGAATACAATAAACAGTTTTTCTTGAGTTATTTGTGATATAAACTGTTGTTAAAATTTGGGTGAACAGTTGAAAGACATAAAATAACAGTAAAAGACAAAACATTACTCATAATACTGTAAAAAATTGGACAAGACCAAAAATCAAATAAAACACATTTTGATAACCACATTGCATAACAGGAAGAAATAAAACAGTACACACTTGCAAATACCTTACCAAAGGATAGTTAGAACAAATATAATAAAGCACATAAAAGGAAAACAGGTGGGATGGTTTTCAAAATAAAGACTAGCTCTTCATATCAGAGGGAATAAGTGGCCATGAAGAATTTGTGATACAAGTGCAATAGTTCAGTAAAGCAGTGGCTGAAACAAAAACTTAATTAATGTGAAGTTATAAGGAGACATATGTTCAATAAGTGAATAGTATTTTTAGGGAACTTTTAATAAATTTAATAAGAACATCAGCAGAGAGGAAATAGGTGTAATTCAAAGACATAGGAAGAATGGAGGAAGAAATGATTATTAAAAACAAAATATAAAGATAAGCTTAAGGTGTTTATACTCTGTTAGAGGCGTGAGTATATTGAACAGGTTATTATGCAAGCAATACAGTAGAGTAAGAAAGCAGCTTAAAACAACTAAGCAAAGAATTACTAGTAGCAAGAGGAAACAAAATTCTATGACTACAATGGAAGCATGAAACAATTCAACGAGATATTTTTATGGCTATATAGAGAAATCATGAAGTATGACAGCAAAATTATAAACAAGGAAGGGGTGGAAAACTTTTTAAATGCATAATAACAAAGAAATTAGATCGGTAAAATGAACAGGTGCAGTTGCAGAAAGATAGTGCTTCTTTCTGCAACATACTCAGACTAAGTAATTAGAGAAAAAACTTAAGTGGAAACAAAAAAGACGTTGATAAAAGTGTAAAGAGATTTATGTTATCATATTACAATAGATTTGTTATGGACAGGACATTGTAGCAAACATAGTAATATTATTTAGATTAAATCAGGAAACTTACTGCATGTCAGAGTGTAGTACCAGGAAAATGCATATTCTCTGCATTTCCTGCCAAACATTTGATCCTCATTAAAGAATCATGTACATTTGTAATGAGACATGATTAATAAGCACAAAAAGTCTGCAATCTCCCAAAGCTATATATGCCACCAAGGTGATAGCTCTGTATTGCAAGTAGTGCCACAACAGCCCACATGGGTATCTTGCAAAAATAGATTCTTTAACTAAAATTTTTATTTACCTTTTTCTGTTAATTATATAACCATGGCTGATGTGCTTATTAAATTTTATTGCTCTTAGTTATTAGATGCTTCTGCCAATTCGAAGGAGATATTTTTTAATTTTTGTTTATTTATTTATTTCCTTACGGCTTTACACCTTGTTGACGTTGAGGTCATTAGAGGAGGGAGAGGACTGGGAACAAGGGATAGGAAGGAATCTGGCCATGGCCATTTGAAGCAAGCATCCCGGTATTTGCCTGGAGTGATTTGGGGAAAGCATGGAAAACCGAAATCTGAATGCCCGGACAGGGATTCGAACCGGCCTCCTTCCAAATGTGAGACCAGAACACTAACTGCTCACTCACAACGCTCGGTGATAATTTTAAAAGGATCCTCTGATTTACAAATAATAAAAAAATAGGGAACAAATGGGAATGAATCACAATCAATGTGGGACAGGTGGAAGAAGGAATCAAAATATCACTGTATGGAAATCAAAAAACACATTATAAAAAAGAATCTAGTAGCTATTATTGTGGATATCTCAAGTGGAATTGGATAATCTATCATGGTTTCCCTTTTTGGCTCTGAAGAGAGAATTTGTGAAGGCTTTATTGCACTTTCAGGGAATTCTGCAAATAGACAACTGTTGCATTGAGACACTGGAACATAACCATCATTAAGAAGCTAACAAAAGGATGTTTACAAGATGTGGGTTGTAGTGCAGTATACTTCAAACAACTCCAAAATTACTGAGTGAGTTCACTGATAACTTTTTGTTACCAGTGAAATCAAATTGAAGAGGAGCAGCTAAGAACAACAATAATGCAGTTTTCATCTACTTTAATCAATCATGAAATAGTGGAGAACTGAGTTTTTCTCCTCATAAAATAGTGCTCCTCAAGGCAAACCTATCTTAGAAACACCCAACAAAAATAAACTCTAACATAATTTGTACAATTCCTGTATGAAGGTAACTGGATCTTAAGTTGAATGAAGATTAAACATTGTAAAACTCATCAGGAAAAGACAACATGATGAACCATTTCTAGCATGGTATGATTAATATGACCATGAAATATTACAAGAAAATAAAAATGTTACTATGCATTAACACTGGTAAGTATCTTTCGTGATAAAGTACACCTAGAGAACAATAACCTCAGCTAAAATAATTCTGTAATATGAGCCAACTATGATTTCTAACTATATGTATATATTAGCATAAAGCCACGAAAACGCGACCAGTTGCTTAATAGTTTTTATTCTTTAAAACTTTACTGCAGTTTCGACAAATACACGTTTGTCTTCTTCAGAAGTATGACACCTGTTTGAACAATTTTTAGCTTAGTGTCTTTGTATTTCCAGGCAGCTTTGGATACCTTGGCTGGTACAAATTTTAAAATCTAGAGCATAGCTCCGTGTCAGCAACGGTAAAAAAATTTCTTTTTCGTGGCTTTGTGCTAATATATATATATATATACATAAAATTTCGTGGCTTTATGCTAATATATATATATATATATATAAATTACCATTGCTGACACGCAGCTATGCTTAAGATATACATGCTGGGGCATTTAATATGTTTTCTGGAAATATTTCAGAAAGAAAGCATTTTAACAAACAATAACCTATATAAAAAAAATAATCGTACAGTAGGGGGCTACAATTATGTGATATTGGTTTCTTCACAGGTGGCGCTGTTGTCGTTACAACAAGGTCAACTTAATTCTTTTAAATCCCTGATGCCCGGGATTCCAAGCGATGGAGGGTGGTTGCATGTATCCTCGCTAACAGAGGACATTTTGAACATTTCCTGTAACAAAATGTTTGAAGTCACGCTGGTGCGTTCTGTTGTTATTAAATACAGTACCTTAAAATCAATCCTTCAGCTATATAATTAGTGGAGTCCATCCCCGCTGAGCCCAATAGCTGTATGATAGCCCCGTGGCCTGCCGACACTGCCAGCTGTAGTGGTGTCCTGCCAGTCTTGTCCTTAGGATCCACCTGGGCCCTAGACCTCAGCAGCTCGCTCACCACACTACTGCTTCCACATGCTGCTGCCTCATGCAGCGCAGTCCGGCCATCACTCTGCTTCACTGCCTCCAGGTCTGCCCCTGCATTAAGCAGTATCCGTACAGTGGCAAGTTGGCCGTGCCTCGAGGCCACGTGCAGAGGCGTCGATGATGCATCATCGACTGGCTGGCTGGCCAGTCCCGGCTGGTGCTGCAGTGCCATCCGCAGCAGGAGCAGGTGTCCCGCCTGGCACAGCGCATGCATCACATGGTGAGCAGTCTCTGGAGAGTCCAATTGGCTCTTTATAAGTTGCAACTCATTGCAGCTGATGGTACTGGCCTCCAGCAAGTTTTCCAAAACATCAGAAAACAGCCAGATAGGTCTGGAAACAACTTCCTTCATAGCCAAAGCACTTAATAAAAATTTTGCCATCTCGTCCATTGGAGACCTGCACACACAAACCACAACATGACACAATGTAAAATATCAACAGTATAACTTTTCATACATTTTACTGATTTATCTATAAGCAGGTAACCCTCACTAATAAAGGATTATGTTATTTCACTACTTTTGTACGTGGTTTATTTAAATCGTATGCAATATTTTATCATTTTATTTTCTTCTAGTTGTTTACAAATTATTCACAGTATATAAACATCAATTTAAACAAAAAAATTTCAACTTATTACAATGGGAACTGACTTTCATGGAGGGAGGAAATTTTTTTTCTATTCAGAGGTATTCTTAATGTTATTGTAAAATTCACAATTTCTAATAGTGTAAATGCTAAATATTTTTAATATAAATTTGCACAACTAAACAATGAACTTTATTGAGTTATGACTAAAAGATGATCCATTTTTTTTATAAACTTTTAGTTTGTAGAATGACACATTTGACCTTCAACTATTCACCAAGAGAGAACAGATTATATCACTAATGTTTCTCAACAGATCTACCTCCAGTTAACACACAACACTATAATATATCAGTTGAGTTTTGGCTGTTGTCAAGTAATATAGCGACATGTTTCTATAAGAGCAGCATATTTTTGTTTATGAAAATATTGGTTAAACGGTAAAATTATTCACATTTTATTTAGATTTGTTCAATAATGTGTTATATTAAATTGTGAGATTCTGTTTGAAATAATCTGCTTGAATGCCTTTAGTTTTATTCATTAATGTGTCACTCT
This sequence comes from Vandiemenella viatica, assembly GCA_031002005.1. Lineage (NCBI taxonomy): Eukaryota > Metazoa > Arthropoda > Insecta > Orthoptera > Morabidae > Vandiemenella > Vandiemenella viatica. The sequence continues at coordinate 9,073,412 of JARYHS010006964.1, read as the reverse complement.
TGATGCAAGCCACCTTGTTTGTAATTGGATAATTTTGAATTATGACGTTATTACAAAATATTATATTGCATAAACTTAGTCTACACTTTGTGGTTTGAGATGATGTGACATTCTTGAATGAAATATTCTCCTCAAACACAATTTTAGTTTTCTATGATCGACACTTATGTTACTCTTGTTACTAAAATTTTGATAGTAACATTAAATGGGACAGTTGTTTAAAAAAAATTGAAAGCATGCTCACATTTAATTAATAATATACATTAGGATAGAAATGTGCAGTAAACAACAAAAAACAAAGTTTTCTAATTCAGTGCCAAGGTTTCAAATTTTTTTAGTCTTTTATTTTAAGTAAAAAGTTAAAATCAAACCCAAAAAAAGAGAAAAAAAAGTCAATATATTATGAAAGTTACAGATGTTTCTATAAAGATGAAATGACATGACAATTTTATTCATATTATAACTACATTTTTAATTTTATTTTTTCTTGAAATTAATTTTTGCATTGAAAAAAAAGTAAGTCTCAATAAAAGATGAAACATTGACATTAAATAAAAAAAACTTTGCTTTTGGCTGCATCTCGATATCCTACATTGACATTGAGAAACAGAGGTAATTTATAGCAAATACGATGTAAGCTGTTAATCCCAGATACCGATAAATTCACGTGGGAGGAATGAGAAGTCAATGTAAAAACAATAATGCCTTTTATTTTAATCAAAACAACCAAAGGATTCGAGTATGTAAGTTGTTCTTCAAAACAACCTTAGATATAAATGACCACCTCATTCGTACCATGCTGGAAAAACAAAATCAACTAGTAAATGTTCTATTGGATCCTGATAGAATAGGTAAACATGATAACCAGAAATCTTTAGATCCAATGATAAGAGAAGGCGTGAGACAGCACATAGATTTGATACGGAAAACTGAAAGCCGTTACCTAAGGGCAAATACAATGAGGTTCTTCATTGATGCAAGCAAATCAATTGTAGACATCCATGTGGCTATCTGCAAAGAAGAGAAGTAATCTTTTTCCAACTTAACTACATTTTATAGAATATTGAAAAAATAATATAATATTTCATTTTTCATTACAAAGAAAGATTTATGTAAAACTTACGTAACTTTTGAAAATGCAGACAGTGAAGAGAAAAAGAGGTTGTAAGAAAAATTTATTCAACATCTTATTGAAAAACAATGATAACACAGGAGAAACAAACAGAAAAAAAAATCAAATGCTGTGGTGGTCTACAGGCTGTAATGCAACTTCCTAAATGGGATGCTTCTCTGTTTTACTATACAATCAAATTATTTTTTTTCAATTTCACTATGTATGACCTGAAGAGTAATACATGTGATTGTTTTGTGTGGGATGAAGGAAACAGCAATTGTGGTACGAATGAATTAAATACATGTGTCCTTGCAAGCAATGTAGTCTTCACGGGTGTACCGCCAGATTGTGTTGTGGAAACCAGTATCTGTGGGTCAGCCGAACAGTGCAGATGTCTCTACACCTGAAGAAGACAGCAGAGCTAGCTGTCAAAATATCGTGTTTCCACAACACAATCCGGCAGTACACCCGTGAGGACTACATTGCAGTCATACGCCGGGAAAGTCTTTGTTCTTACACATGCGTCCTTCATTACCTGAAAAAGATTGCTACCACAAACAAGATGCATATGTTAGGCCTGAAATCAATTACACACAAATTCTTTATTAAAGGCCACTCTCAGAGTGAAGGCGATTCTGTTCACTCATTGATAGAGAGAATGCTTAAGTGCATTATCAGAAGTGGACTGTTGTATGCTCGTAATTCCTTGATCTCCGCAATTCGATCTGCGAAAAAAAGCAGAGAACCTTTCCATGTCAAAGAATTATGTTAGAAGGATTTCTCTGATAGTAAAGGTCTGACCGGAGACATAGGTCCTCTGAACAAGACAGCATTCATATCGTCAAAAGTAAAGATGCTGAAAGTCTAAGTGATCCTCCAAATTCTGTATTTTTTTTATAAATACCCTTAACCAGCTGACTTTAAAGAGGCAATAATAATTAAAAGGAAGAAGAAAAGTTCCTATTAAATAAAGCATTTAATTCAAGGCCAAGAATTTCTCTAAAGGAGAAGGAAGATCTCCTAAGCTTTTATAAATCTTTCTAAAAAAATTTGTAAGGTTTGTGGAGTTAATTACCTAAATGTAACAAGACAGAACCAAGATAACCTTTATGTGATATAGCTTGAGGCTGAACTAACATGAACTAAGTTGATCATTAATATTATAGCTTGAGTGCTAATGATGTTTATAACATTTTTATAATCTGACTGAATTAAAAGATTAAACCATTTTTTTAAAACACAATGTTGCTTGGTTGCAAAATAATTTTGTTCACTTTTTTCTATATATATATTTTTTTTTAATGCAAGCTCTTGTTATTATTATTACTTTTAAACAATCTCTACTTTTCTTCAAAATTTTTATTTTCTTCTTGAGTTCTATTGCCAAATTTGGCAAATTAAAACAAAGCATCTTTTAGTGAAATTGTTGTTTAGCAAACCAAAATCCCCATTGTTTTCAGGTATTGTGAACTTGTGACATAATTATAACTGAAAAAACATTTACTGTCTTGTACTTATTTCTATCATAAAAACGACACATTTTATCTTATGGCATGATACAAAAACAATAATTACAACAAGAATATCATAATTCAAAATGAGGATGATTGTGAGGATACAATGGAGTTACAACTGATATTGTACATTTTCACTCCTATTACACTGCGTTCATTCTCTGAAACATGTTTATAAGTTGTTTTTTTTTTTCTAGTGAATGCATAAAGTTATTACACATGAAACATTTGAATTGACACTCCCGTAAAATTGAAATTTTTGAGTTATGTCAGTGTTGCAGCAATAAGCGATTATATAGAGCCATTACTATTACATTGATATCTAAAATGAGGACTTTAAGTACCTAGGAGTAATTATTGGGAATACTGGAACTGACAAAGAAGCCCACAAAAACTGCACTTAAAACTGCAAAAAGTACATGCAGTTACTTGGAATACTTACAATAAGAAATTACTTTCCACCCAAGCAAAAGTCCATCACTACCACACCGTCGTTCTTCCAGGAGCACTGTATGCGATGGAGATGTCAAAGGAATAGGAAAAGAAAAAGACAGATACTAAGAAAAAAATTCGATCGCAAGATCAAAGATGTCATCTGGATGTGCAAAAGCTCAGAAGAACTGTATTCACTGACAAAACAAATTACCTCACTTGCACAGAAAAGACACATGAAATTCTGTGGACATATAACATGAATAGATGACTCACAACTGAACTAGTTAATTTTTTATATCGTCAACGGACCCTGACAAACCAAAGCACACAATTTGAAAGAAACTCAGAAGGACCTGACAGAAGTCAACCTAGACCCACTAACATCTACAAGCAGTATATATCGGCTTCACATAAATTTGCCACTAAGATCCCAACAGCAAAAAATTTGAAGCTCAGAAATGCATGGACACAAGGGAGACGTCAAGCCAACGAAAGGATAAGGAGGTTTTGGGAAGATAAGAAAAATAGCAAGAAGAATAAGAATGACAATGCAAGTTAATGCTTCCATGTGATACTTAGTGGGTTACACAATAAAATAATAATCATAAATAAATGAGGACATCATGTATTATCATCTTTCTTACTATGAGTTGGTAAAAGTTAGTAAGAAATGTTTCTGCAAGCAAACACCAATTACAAGTTCAGTAAGCAGAATTATTTTATATTAATACCATTCATGGTTCTAAGACAGATTTCTAGAGCAATTTTTTTTTTTTTTTTTTTTTATTTTACCATCGAATATTAGTGTAAAATCAAGTGCACCCACATGTAAGGGGTTGTATATCAACCCTGGACCAAGAGCACAAAAAATTCAAATCAAACATAATGTGATCAAGTACACGCAATTGTGGGGTATTATGCATAGGCCCTAGTTAGTTTATTTTGTGTAGATTGCCAATCATCTTTTTCATATGAAGCATGTGTTTAATTCGCTGCATGTTTCAACTGTTGATGTTGGAGATATAACAATGTGGTGCTACCAAACTGTAAAGTGTTACTGCAGTCATAACTTCAGAGCAGAACTATACCTCTAATAAATACTCCTTGCATTTCGTTTTCTTACATAACATGTACTAAGCAATATTTGTAACAAAATTTTAAACCAATTCTGAAGATAGCTCCTTCCAAAAGGTAAGTCATTACTGGAATGGTAACTTCAGTGTCGAATTATTTCTACCCTGCATGGTTTCTCCATTTACTTGAAACATTTTCTCACATGTAGCATCTACCACAAAAAAAATGAATAAGTTGCCTAACAGGGCGAAGAAATTTTTGTTTTTCTTTTTTTAATCGCAATATACAGATTTCCACATGGGAGCATTATTATAGCAAACTGTTGTCTAAAAAACAACTAAATTCAACGTAATAAAATTATTCAAAACAACTTTTATATGTCATGTAGAGAAATAATGAAACATATAGAAAGTTAAAACTAACATCTTGTCATTCAACTTGAACACAGGGCGAACATAACCACAACTGTAAGAGAAAATGAAGCTGATTTAAGACAGCACAACGCCATTCGCACAAATAATAAACACTATTTCAGCAAAGCATTGCCTGAATCAATGAATTTAAAAACGACGAAATGTGATATACAGCACGCGTCCTCCACATCTCCATATACACTTCAAAGATAGGCTCATATTTCATGTATTACGTATACCACCATTATTACCTGTATATTATGTCCTCTATTCAGTAATTTATTACAAAACGGTTGGCACACAGTTTCAACTTAAATCACAAGATTGCAAAGATACTAAACGCGCAAGAGGAAACATTCGACTTTTTGTTTAGTAGATTAGATATAGTCTTTTTTTCCATAGATCCCAGTATGAGAGAATTGCTGTGTGAGATGTGGAAAAGATTCAATTTACAACAAAACGTTATTTAAAAAGAGGGATGTACACTACAGAAAACGCACAATGACAGAATGGTATATACATAAACTATAGCAAGCTTTTTTTTTTTTTTTTTTTTTTTTTTTTGATGGAATAGGTGTCAAAAATTTGTTAATCATATGTTATTGTATATTGACATGCGCGTTTCTACTCTCTCCGAGATATCATCCGCGGTGGATCTGTGTTGAAATTTACATTTAGTTTTACTACTTTGATAAATTATATTTACGTAATTGTAAACTGAAGATTACCCGACAGACCTGTTTTCTCATTTTATTTTTATTTTATTTTTAAGCGCTGTTTCGCCACCCGCCTTTTTCCACTATATACGAATTTTATTTTAAACACTATTATCACTTACTTTGGTAATTCGTTTAAGTCCCTGCACCAATTGAATACAAAAGATAATATTTCCACTGCCTTGTGTCCGAAAACGACTGCCACCTTGATGTCGTGGTCATCTCTTCCCTTCTCCTAATTCTTCTTCCAATATCCACCCAGGCCTCATACACACTATACACTCGAGGCAATATATTCACTCTCCTCCTGTTGATCAATGACCCTCAATCCAGCGCGTATGGCATTTCAGCTACTGATTGTGTTCAGCAATACTTTATGCAAACAAATACAGCTGTACTCTATTCTCCTCCTCCAACTTCTCTGTTTGATATCGAGCATGTGCATCCCATATTCCCAGTTCCCCCACTTCTCTGTTGCATTCCCACATGACACACTCTAAAAAATAAATATTTTTTTAATCTTTTCCTACCATGTGCCAAATGTGTCTTCCCAAATTGGGTTTAGTATCAAATGTTGTGCAAAGCTGTTTATACTTGATATGAGAAGCAAGTCACCGAACTGGTGGATGAATGGTATTAAGAAGGACGCCTGTTTACATCGACGTTCGAACAACCAAATTTGGTTTTGCGTGATTTCCCGATATCTATGCAGGCAAAATTCACTTTCCTTGTACTTTTAATAGTGTTAAATTTTATACGCTTAACTCTTTAATTTCAATCTTTTAAGTACTTTGCAATTAACCGTTTCATTCATTCCACTGGTTTCTAGTTTAGTTGACAGCAATTCATAGTTCATTTTGTTAAAAATCTTGCAAAGATTCTGTGCGACTCTATTAACCTGTCTCTCTTTTTCATTTCTTTCAAATATTCTTTCATATAGTTCATTAACTGAAAGTAACTCAGGGATGTGTCATCAGAATGGATAGAAACATTTTACATGGCTGAGTGTGGGATGTTAGAATCCTAATAGGGCTGATAATTCAGAAAAATTAAAAAGAGAGACTGAAAGACATCAGATGACGATGCAGTTAGTGATATTAAGTTGTAGGATGCACAGGCTTTCTGCTCTGGGAAACACAGGATAGTTAACATAAACGCTGCCAGTGGAGTTACTGGTATAGGATTTGTAATAAAGGAGAGAGTAGGGAAAGAAGTATAATTATAAACAGTTTAGTGACAGGATTTTTGATAAAGTTGGAAACTGAGCCTGCCCCAACCTCGTTAGTACCAGTGTATATGCCAACGTCAAAGGACGATGTTGAAGAAATGTAGGAAATATACGCTGAAATTGAAGAATTAATAAAATATATTAAAGGGTAGGAATGCAATTGTAGGGCAAGCAAAAGAGGGGAAAAGTGTGTGAAGTTTTGGTCTTGGAGTAAGAATTGAGCGAGGAAGCAGGTTGTTAGAATTTTGTGTAATATGTAAACTAGTTGTGACGAACACACTATTTAAAAATGACGCACGAAGGATATGCTCTTTGAATCATCCAGTAGACACAGGTAGGTATCAGCTAGATTATATTATGGTCAAACAGAGTTTCAGGAATCAAGTTCTAGACTGTAAACCATACCTAGGAATAGACATAAACTCTGATCATAATCTGATAGTTATGAAGTTCAGACTGAAACTCAAGAGAAAACAGAAGCAATACAAGCAGAACGGATTGGAAGTAAATAAACTGAAGCCATACAACACGAAATAAAAAAAATTGTATAAATGGTAGACGTTGGTCTAAGAAGTAACTCTGAAAGGAGCCCAACTGATAACGAATGGAAAACAATTGAAGGGAGATGTAACGAAAGCGGTAAGGAATCATTTGGCTTAAATAAACAAGCCGATTGAAAACCGTCGATCATAGAATCCATTTTAGAACTGATTGATAAGAGGGGAAGGCACAAAAATGCTTAGGATGAAGCAGAAAGAGAGCAATACAGACAATGTAATTCGAAATGCTAAAAAGCAAAAGAATAGAGAGAAGAAGTTGAAAACAAATGGTCTTAGATAAAGCAGATGTCGCATATAGGTAGACGAAACATTAAATTAGATAATGGGAACCCCCCTTTAAGCTCAGAAGACAAAACTAACAAATGGAAAGAATACATTGAGAAATATATGATAGGGATGACCTGAACAACAGCATAATGTAGAAGGAAAGCGAATTCGAGACTGTAGTGAAACCAAGGTTATCCCTTGTGAAATTTATATATTTCATTATGTTGGGGTCAAGGACAGTCTAGCAAGCAAAATTAAGCTACATTAAGTTAGCCATGACTTGCAAAGTAGATCTAGAGTCAACGATTTCACAGTCGTTAGCGACGAAACGAGAATGCAAGCTGTCTTTATGACCGGATGTAGTATGTTGGTGTTAGGATTTGCCCTCTTCAGAAAGAAGAAGTGGAGTGGGGGCTATCGTAGTAAATCTCTCAGCGCAGCTAGTTCGGCGTCAGAATGAAGCATTTCATCTCTGTCAGTAAACACCACTGAAGCAGCTGGGAAGCGACGCGAGAAGCACCCGACTCCGCAAGGAGCCACGGCACCAGCTTTTTCAGTTTAAGACAGTCATGCTTTGACCTGGGATCTTAATTTCAGATATATCCATGTATCTATAGGTATATGTACAGTTATTGGTATAGCCTACATGCCTTCCGAAATCTTCTGTAAATAAATATGTAACTATTGAGCAATTTTTTGCCTATATTTACGTAATAATGCTATAACAAAATTCATATCTGATCAATCATCTTCTATGCTCGACGCTTATCCATCCATCCCATACGGCAATCGGTTCTTGTTTAACCGCCCGGCCAGTCAGTGCGACCTCGAGGGTCACACCATGTAGACTCTGGGTCACTGCAACACTGATGACCTAGGAGATCCTGTTTTGTTAACAGAATCTGATAGTGCTGTGAATTACTTGTAATCGAATAAGTCAGTTTGAATATATGAGATCCCTGCAGAAGTTCTGAAATCACTAGTAGAAGAAAGAAGAAAAATATTATTCAACTTTATGACATAAATTTATGAAACAGGATTGATTCCAACTGATTTTCATAAAAATATTATCTACACACTTCCAAAGAAACCACAAACCAACATATGAAATAAATATCGCACTATCAGTCTAATATCACATACTTCATAATTACTGACCAGAATAATGTACAGAAGATTTGAAATGCCAGTAGAAGAGGTAGTAGGTAAAGATCACTTTCGGTTTAGGAAAAATTGCAATACAAGGGAAGCAATTCTGGCAATAGTATTACTACTTTAAAGGCGGATCAAGAAAAACAAAGATACTTTTATGGCATTTTTTATTTACAGCACTGATAATGTTATATGGCGAACTTTTGCTCGCTTGCCCACTCCTAACGCAAGTCCTGCTTGGTAAGAAAAATTACAAGTGATGGCCGAAATTGGAATGATGTTAAAAGCAGAATAATATTAGCAAAAGGATATTTCATGAAAAAGAGAAATATTTTTGTTTCAGATATTACATCTAGGACTTAGAAAGCACTGTTTAAAAATTATTAGTGTAGCACAGCATTTTATGGTAGCGAAACATGGCCTTTAGGAATACCAAAAAGGAGGAAAATTGAACCATTTGAAATGTGGTGCTGAAAATTAAGTGGACAGATAAAGTAGGAAATGAACGAGTTTTGGAAATGATGAGTGAGAAAGTAGATTGTTGAAGAGTCTTACAGAAAGAACAGACAGAATGGAAGGTTCTATTTTTAGATATTAAGCATTTGTTAATTCGCCAGAAGAGGTAACAGTTAAAGGTAAGTAACCGTAGAGAACGAGATTAGAATAAATGAAGCAGGTAATTGAGGACGGGTGTTCTGAAGGGTATGGTGAGATTAAGATGTTGGCACAAAGGAAAAAAAGAAAAAAAATAAAGTGCACACAGCGCCGCAAGGAACTACAACCATCACCTTCTATTCACACATGATGTGCATGATTAACACAATCGCGTGACATGTCTGAACAGCCCACAATTCAGCTCTTAAATTTTTCCCCCTCTCTTTTCTAAATGATCAGTGGGGATCCTTATTCCCAGCGATCAATCAGCTCAACATCAAAGGGGAAAAAATGTTTCAGTGGATGATTTCAATATTATTATTATTACTATTTTTTTTTTTGCTTCAGTCTTTTCACCTCATCAAATTCTCAAATTCCAAACCATCAATGTCGGGGTAAGATTGATGTTAAGGAACGGTTAGAAATTTGGTAATGACCTTTTGAAGGAACCATCGCGGACTTTGCATGGAGTTATTTCGGGAAAGCATAGAAAACAAATTCAGGACGGCCGGACGGCTGTCAGCAGTTGCTCAGCAGCTGCGAAATTTAAGTGTCTTACGAAATAATTAGACCTGTCAGGCAAATAACTCATCAGGCCCGTTAACACGTGCGCGCCAAACTGCGGTTTGGAATGGTGCTACGGACTGCCTCGCCGGAGCGTTAGGTTGGATTATACACTCTTGGAAAAAGGAATGAAAAATGGTCAACTCTCCAGTCACGCTCTCTAGGACTTCGGGTTGGAGCCTAAGCGGAAATGTGTCGGTGTAAACGCAATTTTCACCCGTTTTGGCGTTGTACATGGATTTTCCGCAGGTTTGGAAAGTTGTGTATATGCTCCAATCTGGCGCTATCTAGTTTTCACATGGTTGTTTTGCAAGATGTAGTTGTATTTATAAGTGAAAGTAACATGTTCGTAAATGAAATCAGAAAACAGAGCAATAGTAAAAACAAAATATCAAAAAATGACTTCAAAGTAGTAAGTTACAGTCACAAGACAGAGCATAGCCGCAAATGAACTATCGGTCAATATTGATTTTTATTACAACTGCACAATCTCTACAAGATCTGAAATTTTCAACTAACGTTGTCTCTGTAAAATTAGTCACGAAATATTCCTGGCGATGTATACTGCTTCTGTTATAAGACCGCAAGCTTCCTCCATAATACTCCAGCATATTCAATTTATTCTGCATTAAATGAGATATGGGTTAAAATTTTTACTAATTCTTCCTGATATGTTGTAAATGTTAATAATACCTGTCATTAGGCTAATTTCTCTTCTTCCGAAAAATCAATCATGTTGCTTGTATATATAATTTTCGATTATTTTCCTAAGGCTTCCAGTGTTCGTAAAATTTTTAGTGACGAAATCTTTTGTTCACGTACGCAAGCATTTCCCCTAAAAAGTATGAAGATTTTGGTATTAGCCAGCACTAACATTCTTTTAATGTTATTTTTTCTTCAGGTCAAGGCTTGCCTTTTAGCATGAAAATAGGCGGAATCGGTTTTAACAAACATTTTAGTCCTCGTGGAAGTGTGGTTATGTTGGCAACGCAATTGAACTTTAGCGTAACTCAACAATTAATCAAAGTTCTTCTGTGAGTTTTCATTATTACATATTAAATTACATTTTCTCTGAAATATACTTGTTTTTAAGTTACCATAGAAAAATTTAGAAATAACAGTGAGTACCGGCTAAAGTCAAAGTACCCGGGATAACTTCTACAAGCTGAAAACACTTGTACAAACTATTATAAATTATCTCGTAAAAACATTATCAAGTTTTATGTATAAATGTGTTCATACATTCTTAAAATTAATCAAATCACACACAGCAACAGACTGAAAAACGAAAGAATATTACACTGCACCTGTAAACACTAGGCACTGTTAGACCTGCCCGCCAGAAGTGCCCATTCGGGGCGCGCTCCTGGTCTCTCTGACCACGGAACATTTACACGTAAGAGGACTGAGGCGCGCGCTCCATAACCATAGGAAAAACTGTCTTTGTCAACGGGCCTATTCTCTCTCCCACCGTTGGAAAGACCTCGATTGCCGGGAATACGAAAGTCCTCTCATCAAATAACAGACAAAAATCTGTAGGAATAATGTTTCAATCATTAGCAGTTTTAGTAGAAGCTATTTTTGATTCATTACTTAGGAAAATTCCATAAACTGCTTACGGTCTATTCGTTCTCTCACACCGGTATTACGTACATTTGCTGCGGAGGAAGCGTTTAAAACCAGTTACAACTATCCATAAAATCAACTCTTAGACAGATTATTTTTTTAAAAATTCTCTATGTTGCAGCCTTTCACCAATTTTACTGTCACAACCACGGACCATTAGTTGTTGGAGTTAACTTGTAAGGGAGTGAGTGTAGTGCACGTTACTCTCCCCCTGCCCCCTTTACCCCTCCCACACACACACACATGCACAAGACGCTTTCCATACGCCATTTTATATTTTATATTTCCATTAAAACAACTGGAACTGGAAAATATTATACTGTGACAGCCACACTGTAATAAAGTCAAAACAGATACTCAATTTTAAATGATTCTGAAAATTGACAGAGACTAGAAATCAGTTCCAATAATAATCTGAATAATTGCCAGAGTTACCAGTCTGTTGGTACATTAACGTTTACCGACAATGATTATAATATAATGTACTAGGTGATGGGAGATTCTGTCACCACTCCAATCAAATACAGTGCCTCATTTAATTTAGTATTTGTTGATTCAATATAGATTACGATCGATATTGGTGACAACATCATAACATTTTTCGAGTCTTCACGTGGTCGGAACACATAGCTTAAACGACATCAACATAGATATCAATGACCAGTAAAGTGCCTCCAAACGCAATAAAAAAGAAAAAAGTGTCTGGGGGAAAAAAACGCGATATGCATCCAATTGTTTCAGTAAACAGAACCGTATTAAAACAGTGACAATGTTGCCACGTTGTTAAATACAACATCAACCAAACATAATTACTTCGCAAAAATAAGATGTTTAACTGTAAATCTGGTTTTAGTCAGCAATATATGCATATTTCCAAATATGATGACAAAATAATTCTGAGCGTTAGCAATAAAGAAAAGTAGCTGTCCGACAGTGTGCGGCGTGAGAGTCTGCTTGTGATCAATCTCACCAACCACCCCATCGAACAAATCTCCTTTATACAGTAAGCATATTCTTTTGGAAATTAGTGACTGAAGGCTGTTTATCATTCTACCTTTTGTCCGATTCAAAGAGTCGGCTCTCCTAAAAGAACCGATTTCAGAATCGGCTGACTTAGAAGAGTTACGGTTCACTGACGCGTTGGTAACAGAAAGTTGAACCATTGCTGTTGGGCAATCACTCACTGACTCGTACAGGTTCTGACTCCACTCTGAGTCATTAACTCATTCGTTCTCCGCTCACCTCTGGCTTCTTGGCTCTTCTTAACTTTTGATGTTGCCGTAACTTGTAATTCCTTTCGACTCATATATCTATTTCCTACGGCGCGAGCATGTAGAGAGAGTTGATAACTTATTTGTAAGAAAATAAAGTATATTTATCTTTTGAAGATGAACATTACAAATATATGAAAGAAAAAAAAGTGATTTTAAATTTAGGAATTTAATGTCTTAAATACATTTTTTCCGTGTATATGGAACTAGCTTCTAATTTTTGGTTTCCTTCCAAAACGTTATAGATGCTACCAGATCAAAAATTTAGATTTATAAATTAATTAACAAGGTATATGTACCATCAAGAAATAAAAATTAAAAAGGTAAATAATTTTTGCTATTTGGGTTCAATTTTAGAAATAGAAGGAAAATCGAATATGGAAATTAATAAAGGAATTAATAATGGCCGGAAAGTAATTGGGATGCTAAATTCACTTCTATGGAGGAAGAGTGTTATGAATAGAACAAAAAGAATTATATTCAAATCATTATTTGAAAGTATAGTCTTATATGGATCAGATAGCTGGACAATCAACCAAAAACATATCAAGAAGCTTAAAGCATTATAAATGGATTTCTGGAGAAGATCAGCAAGAATATCAAGAAAAGAAAAAGAAAAAGTAAGGAATACCGAAATAATAAGGCTAATGGAAGTGAAAGAAGAAATGTATGATATTATAGAACGAAAAAGACTCGAATGGTATTTCCATGTAAGAAGGATGGAAGGCACTAGGATACCAAAACTAGTACAGGAATGGGAAGTTAAAGGAAGGAGGAAAAGAGGACGGCCCGTGTTTACCTGGCTCCATAGTGTACAAATAGCAATGAGAGGACTTGGTAAGAAGAGGAAGATATAAACGATCGAAATATCTGGAGGAATATTTTGAGAAGATGAAGTCAAGATCTATGTTCGAATTCTTTATTGTTGTGTTGGAGAAAAACCTCTGTAGTGAGTATAATCTCTTTTAATAATAATAAAATTAGCAAGAAGATTCCGTCCCATATATTATGTATTTTACCAGAAATAAAGAATTACTGCATAATTTGAGGACAGTGTAAAGTAAGAAAAATTCAGAGCCATGCACCGTTCCCACATTGCTAATGGCCTTGAGTATTTCATTTAACTGATAACGAGCGCGCCAGCTTCTCGTCATATATTCTTCTTCAGTGTTTTCGTTGTTCTTCAGTTCCTAATTTTTGGGTATAATGCTAATATTTTGGGATAAAAATGAACGAACGTTATGAATTGCACCTTAACAAAGATTTACCATGCGCGGAAGCGGCTTATGTACTGTTCAGTGGTGAGGTTTTTACGAGCAAAACGGTGAAGCGAAAAGACGTTGGTGGATAGTGTGGTAGATGAATGTAATAATAATACCGAAATTAAAAAAATAAATATCAAATTTAAATTAGGCCGTTTAAACAAATACTTATTTATTCGTTTGCAGTTACATTGCTAGTGACATGCTTATTAACTTAAGAAACGAGATACAAACATGCTACAAAATCAACAATCACAATCAACAATTACAATCTGCAATAGCCTTTGGAATCCGTAAAGGGGCTTACCAACAATCTAGCAACATGCTTTTGATGAGGGATGTTTTACAAAAAATGGGAGTGACGCAGGGTAGCGTATTGGGACCACTGCTATTCATTATTCTAATGAATAAGTTTGTTGATTGTTTATTATCTGAAATTAGATTGCTTGCAGATGACATAATGCTGTATAAAAGGATCAAAACGATAGACGACTGTAAACAGTTGCAGGGTGATCTGGACAGGATATCTAGTTGGGTTGGTAAACATGGGATGAAGATAAATACAAAAAAGAGTCAGCTAATTAGAAACACAAATAAAAAGCAAAAGGTTAATTATGAATATAAGGTGGGAAAAGAATTGCTTGCTGAAGACTTGCAATCTAAATATCTTGGTATTATATTTGATAACAAGTTTAACTGGCAGGACACGTTGGACAGGTGGTAGGAAAAGGTTTCAAAATAATGTACTTGTTGGAGAGAATGATGAGGGGATGCACGAGAGAAGTAAGGGAATTGAGTTACAAAACTTTGTTCAGACCATTGCTCGAATATGGTAGTGTAGTTTGGGACCCACATTTTGAGTATCAAATACAGTGTTTGGAGAAGGTGCAAAGAACGGCTGCTAGATTTGTTTCTGGAAATTATTGCAGAATGCAATCAGTGACAGATATGATAAAGGAGCTGGAATGAGATTCATTGCAAGACAGGAGGAGGATGAGGAGGGTCATGGGAGTGTACAGGGCATATACTGGCCATGAGGCTTGGAAAGATACTGGAGTAGGTATGAAAAGTAGTTCATGGAAGGGAAAAGATGACCATGACCACAAGCTGGCACTCGATTTCAGTCACAAAGGTGTGGGAAGATTTTCTTTATTACGTAAGGGTGTCAGGGATTGGAATGAGTTACCAAGGGTAATGATGAATAACTTACCGAACACGTTAAAAGAATTTAAAGTTAAAATTTGTAGAGGGCAAATGTATGTGGGTGCAGGATAGGGGGAAGTAGGGTGTGTAGGGAAATTGCCACCGGAGCCTGTGCTCTATTACAATTAAATTAAATTAAAGAACAAATTTATAAGACTCTCGCAACAAAATAATATAGCTATGTTCAGTGAAAAGAAAAACAGAGGTCGTTATTAGTTTTTTATATTCCCGGATTTTCCCAGAATGGATAAAATGTGACACCTGAATTGTGTAAAATTTGCTTCGTCACGTGATAAAAAGCAGATAATGGCAGATTCTGTCACCACTTCAATCAAATACAGGGCCTCATTTAATTTAATATTTGTTGATGCAATACAGATTATGATAGATATTTGAGACAAATTTCAAATTTCTAAGCTAGGAGCGATTTGAGATTGAAGAGGTAGCCTTAAATTGTGAAATTTTAGTGCCGCTAGAGTCTTTAACTAATATCTGAAAAAAGACGTAAAAAGAAGGTCGTAATCCATTGCTTGAAGATCTCTCCAAAAAGATATCTTTATTTTTTACTTGGATACTTAAAATACAATCTTACAAAATTTTAAACACAGTATTCGCTTTTTGGTCAACGAAATACAAAAACCTAGTAGATTCGAAGCCTGCAACTTGTTCTGTTGACTGCTGCTACTGCTGTTGTTGTTGCTGCTGCAAAGGTTGTGAGTTTATGCCGCATCGTTGACGGGCTCATTAGAGTCTGAACTATAGGCCTTAGACAGTCATTTGGTCCGCAACAATTAGAAACGCATTTCCCTGTAGCGAAGGAAGTCTATAAAAAAGTCTAAAAATACTCTCATATTATTTTAGTACTAATAAAATTATCAACATCTTATCTCAAAATTATAATCCAAATATAATTTACTTAAAAAAAATTGATTAATGAACATATTTTTATTAGTTGTAGGATCGTAATTTTTCACGGCGTTGAATATTAATATATTTTTCTCGGGCTTCCAGCCGTGTAAGGATATCACATTTGCGGGACGTTTCGAAGGCGTCCATCTCTGCCTTAATTGTCAACCAATTAACTGTTTGTTTATTCAGAGCCGCTGCTACGGAAACGGTGGAAGACAAAAACCAACACAACGCGATTACGTCATCCGCTCTTCTGCTTGTTGCAGACGCGAAACTGTTTCAGCATTTTAATGGCCTGGTTCCAGGCCGCACTGAGTGGCCGAACATAGTGTGCAAGAGGGTCACACTTTTGAATTTGAAAAAACAACCATTTTAGCCCGGGTCAAAGAGTTTTGGGCCAGCGTTGTTACAGAGGCTGTGGAAATAAGATTAACTGATTTATTAGTCAACAGGGACACTGGTTGTCAACTCAGTGCGTCCTGGAGCCCGGCGATTAAAATGCTGAAACAGTTTCGCGTCTGCAACAAGCAGAAGAGCGGATGACGTAATCGCGTTGTGTTGCTTTTTGTCTTCCACCGTTTCCGTAGCAGCGGCTGAATAAACAGTTAATTGGTTGAAAATGAAGGCAGATATGGACGCCTTCGAAACGTCCCGCAAATGTGATATCCTTACACGGCTGGAAGCCCGAGAAAAATATATTAATTTTTATTAGTTGTTACCATTTTCGATGTTGCCCAGCATGCGTGCATTGGCGGTAATTCAAAATACATTATCGGAGTGTGATGGATCAAGCGTTACACGTGATAAAACAAGGAAGAGTCCAACTCCTTCATGGCGGACTATGTCGAAACAATTATTTTAGGGTCGAGAGTAGGCATTGACGAAACAGCTAATCATTAGAGAGCTAGTACCAGAAATTTTAAGAAAGTTAACCTGAATGAAATCTTATATATTGACTATGATTAAGCCCCCTGCTATGGTCACTGGTCTTCAGCCTCTTCACTATTATAGCATGCAGCTTCTGTGCAGTTTATCTGTAAACATTTTTCCACACTCTTATTGACTCTGAACTTTTCCACTTCGTGTCCTATAAACTGCTTCCCTCTTAATTCACTGAAATACTTTTTCAGTTCTGAAATGTGTGCTTTAAAAGTTTTTTTTTTTAATATTCATCTTGTATGTATATACTAACCATGTCACGTTCCAAATCCACGAAATCTTTCCTCAGCTGAAATCTGCAGAACAAGAATAATAAACAAGTACAGGAAGCCAATGCGCCGCAGGAGTTTCATAGCACAAGCTGACTCGTCAGATACAACGTTGTACAGTAGCAACAGGTTGCAAGAACTGAAATTCAGCAAACTTAGGTTCTACATTGACTATCAGTGAATGCCTATGCATATCCGCTTCTAAAGTCTATCGAGTGGGAGGGCAGGATCAAAACCCGTTGCAATAGTCATGTCGCTCTAGCTCACTGTCAGCTCATCGTCTCAAGAAGCAGAAATCGCCAGTAGACCACCGGTGGTCAGTAGCAGTCAACAACTGAGACAAGAGAAATCCTGGTTTGGTGTGGCCCAAAATACTTGGTTAGTCTGTTTGATTCGGATTAGCCAGTAGCCCATGAAGCTATTCTCGCTCGTTGATCAAATAATCTGTTTTGTGTTAGCAAGTAACCATATAGCCAATCTCGCTCTTCCTTCATTATACAATTTAAAGTTTACATAGCAGAAGTCAAGTCCCAGTCAAGCTTTAATAAGTATCAGTGTGTGCTTATAATCCTTAATACCTACTTCTATAAATATATGTTCAGCAATCAAACCACTCTGTGTCGTTGCATGAAACCTACAACTGTTAAACATCAACGGCATTAACACCACTTAAAATCTTATTATGAGTACTCACATCCAATCTACGGTGGTAATGCAGGACTACTCAGAGAAGCGAGAACTCAGGTTCCACCCTGGCTCACATGGCTCCTGTTAAGCCTATCTGTCAGATCCTAATAGCTTGGTCACAATGACTGATGAGATGTAAAAACTGAAAGAAGAAGCAAAAAATACGCCAGCAGCTATTTCGATGATGGTACAATACGACAACTAGGAACAGTGTACTTGTATGAAAGGAAGAACAGTTTCATGTGATTCCATCAGATATAATTGTTTGAATCTCACTAGTCTGGGATGTGGAACAACCAATAATATAATTCCTAAACGTGTGGTGCCCAGTTATCAGAGATCAATAATTCTTTACCTTGTACCTATGTTGTGGTTTAATCTTACTGGTAACCCGACGGGTAGAGGAATCTACTCTTTACTGCCGAGAATTCAGCAACTACTTAGCCATCAATCTCCCCCCCCCCCAAAAAAAAATCCAGTTTTAACTACAAACACATTATTTACAGTTTTAGGAATTTAGTTTTCCTTCTATTACAATACTCCAAAGATTTACTCAGATTGCCATACTATTAATCTCTTGTCTGAAATGTTTGTAATGTTGAAATTAAACAATCGAAATAAAAACATTTAATCAAACAAGTTAATTACAAAATTATGAAAATATAATGCAAATACAGTACACAGTATTTCTTGAAACGGACTGAAAATTCCAGTATAAGTTAATTTACTCCCCACTGGAAATATTTTGGCAATAGTATCTAAACGTAAATTTTCTTCTATCGTCATCGACTGCAAAGCTACGATTACGTACCAATAAATGGCTATGGCGAGTTAAAATACATGAAACATCTTTATATGGACACGTTGAACGATGGGCAAAGAAGCTGGAGCACGAGGGGCAGTACCTCTCTCATGTAGCGGTTGTTGTTCATATTGCCCTCAATACACAGGACCGAGATCGCATGTTATTGAAAATTTCACCGCAAATCATCACACTTGTGGTTCTCTGCTATACCATTCAACAGTGCAGTCTGCCCGGTGGCGTCCAACACAGGAGCGCTCAACTTGTATTCGGCCATCACTGTATGATATGTTGGATTAGTCCACAAACTGCATTTTGTCATTGAGCACGCCAATGTCGGTGATCGCGTGCCCATTGCAATCTGAGGCGTTGGTAATATCTGTTCAATACAATCCGCTGCAGAGGCACGCCTGCAACCAGTCCAGTCCTCTGCAGAGGGCGTCGAACCGTCGACGCTGAAATGTTCACACCCGATACAGTGCTCAACATTGCGGGTGGAGCTGTTGTATTGTTTACGGTCATACAGACAAGCCGGCGGTCATCCTGCGCTGTGGTCACATTGTGTGATCAAGCATCCACTTTTCCTTGTGTATAAATATATTCTGTTCGCTAATTCGACACGTGCTTCACTGTTGTAGCAGCGTGCTCTGTGTGAACCACAATGTCACAGTAAGACAAATCAGTTACCCAGAGACCAATCATTTTGCCACTTATAAACTCACTCAAATGCTTTATTGTGACCTGTGTAGAGTACAAGGCATGCCTCAGTCGCTGCACTTATTCATTTCATTTGATTGCTTTCTACCGACTTAGCATAGAGTAATACTGATCCGTCAATCCATATAAAAGAGGGTGCTGCTAGGACTACGTTCAAGCCATATCTCTACAATTATATTCAGCCATTATCTTTATGCGATACTGAACATCCGCTGTTTGTTTTTAGTACTTCATATCATTCTTTGTGGATATGGAATTTTTCACATTTAGTAGTGTACATTTGAAAATAAAACAATATATTGGAAGTTATGGTCATAGTAAGTAAGAAAATTTTCTTTTGCTGACTAGAGTGTCACGGATATGAATGAGCCACGGAAGGTGAGCTAAACAATTTAACTAAAAAACTGAAAAATTAAATTTACCAGCTAGCGAGATTCAGAATTGGAATCTAAGGGTGTTGACACCTGCCCAGAAGCTCCTTTAAGATTAAAAACTAAATACATGTTTTGCTTTATAGTTATCTCTTAATCTTTTTGTGTTGACGTGGGAGGAAAGAAATATCAAATAAACATTTCCGGCAGTTATATGCAAGTTGGATTTTTGTATCTTAACAGTTTTACCCATATTTACATAAGGCGATTAATATAATTGTTTTCACACTATCAGTAAAATATTGTATTATCAGTGGACTTTGCTTGAAGCAGTAATGAACGGAGTCATAACATTTAGATAAAGCAGCAACAAACATTGTGAATGCAATATTTCCTCTCTAACACGCAGTATATTTGTGGTAATTGTTCGCTGTGCATTTGAACGTTTGTTCGCTATAATTAGTATTTTTATTTTATTTTTTTTTTTTTTTTTTTATTTATTTACATTTACATTTGACCCAGTATCTAGAGGCTAAACTGGGCCGCTAATCTTCCCTTAAGACCATGTTTAAAAAACAAGTTATGTTAATACTATTAATGTAAATAATTCCATAAATGCGGTGGCAACTAAAACAGGAAAAAGTTACAGTTAAATATCTAATCCTAATAAATCAACACTACAAAACTACACTAAATAACACAAAAAAACTGAAAAAAATAAAATGTTAGGTAATAACAGTTCTTTGACTGTCCAGCTTGTGAATGAAGTCTCATTCTTATCCTCACATCCAGGTGGTTGGTCGAAGGGTGAGTGTGTGACGTGAGACCATAGCTCTCACTCCTGGTATCGACTGCGGCGTAGACCCCAGCTCTTCAGGAAGCTGCCCTCCTGGAATACATGAAGTACTCCAGCAGTCACTCAGAAGTGAGATTGCTCTGAAAACTCAGATGTGGCTACAGCAGGTCATGATGGATGTCTGCGTCGGTTTCCGCCCTCGGCTTTCTTCCGCTCCAGATATTTCTGCTTTTCAATTTGAGAGGCTATTTCCGCACCTTCATTTAGATAGTACCATAGTCTCTCTGAACGCAGTATGTCAAAAATCCTCAGACCTTGTAGCTGTTGTTGCTGAGTGATTCTCGTCTCTGCTGTTGTTCTGCATTCCCACACCACGTGCTCTGGTGTGCTTTCCTCGCCACACTCGCAGTTACTAGTTGGTGTAAGTCCACGTTTGTTTAAGAAGCTTCTGTATGGTCCATGGCCGGTTATGTATTGGATTAGCCCTGGAGAAGGTTGTAGGAATTTCATGCTGATTCGTTCAGCTACAGATGGAAACATGTCGTACGTTCTACGACCTGTTTCACTAGTGTCCCACTCATTTTGCCATTCTTCAATCAGTACATTCCACAATTCCTTTTTTGTGCATACTTCTTTTCCAGTTATTTCTACCACCTTGTCCATTCTGTTCTTCCTCAGCCAATACATTGCTCCTCGTCTCCTCACTTCTAGATCTAGGGGCAGTACACCTGCTGCTACTGCTAGAGCTGCTGTTGAAGTTGTGCGATATGCACCGGTAAGCCTGATGAGTATCGTTCGTTGAAGCCTCCGGATTTTCTCCCTCGGCTTAACCTTTGTGAGGTGCTTGGCCCAAACGCTTGCAGCGTAGCCGACAATGGATGCAAGTATCACGTTATTGTATACTGTCATTGCCAGGGCAGGGATTTGAAACTGTCTGTGACCTATACTTATGATTGCATTCATAGCTCGTAAAGCTCTTCCGCAGACCTCCTCCAAGTGGGCTCGAAAGTTAAGACTCTCATCCAGGCCACAGGCCCAAGTATCTGCTTACGGGACTCCGGCGTATTTTCGCATTACCTACCCTTATAGTGGGATTTCGTTTAAGTTTTTTCTCTTTTGAAAATACCATATAGTTTGTCTTATTTAGAGCGAATTTCAATTTCACTTCGTCACACCACTTCATAAGAATTTTAAGCACTATCTCACTTTTCGCTTCGATTTCAGCTCTTGACATCCCTTCCACGAGGAGAAGAAGATCATCTGCAAAGGCAACCAGTCCTAGCAATTCAGGTGTCCGTTGAAGAATTTCCAGTAATGGTTCTAATGCTAAATCCCAAAAGATAGGGCCGCAGACAGATCCCTGGGGCAGCCTTTATTTATTTCTCTTTTGATTTTGTCGTTAGGGCATCTCATGGTAACAGTTCTATGCTTGCAGTAATCTCTCAGGCTGTAGTACAGCCGCTTTGGACAGCGGATTTTCCGGAGTCTTGCAAACAATGCTGGGCACCACAAGTTGTCGAAAGCCCCTGAAATGTCAACAAGGACTCCCACCACATATTTCTTTTCTGATCTTTCGACTATCTCGATGGCTCGGTTTATTGCATCCTCAGTCGATGTTTTTGTCCTGAAACCATACTGATTGGGATTCATACCAATCGATGTTCTAAAGTCCTGAAGTTTTCGACACAGTACTTTTTTCCTGTACCTTCCCCATCACGTTTAGTAGGCAAATAGGGCGGTATGATTTCGGCATAAGGGGATCTTTATCGGCACCTTTCTTAAGTATTACAACTTCACACATGCTTCCAGATGCTTGGTATTCTTCCTTGCCTGAGACATTCGTTTGAATAGTCTGCACAGAATTGGAGAGCTACATCCAAGATCAACTTTTGTATCACTTCAGCCGGGATTCCGTCTGGTCCTGGTGCTTTTCCCACTCTCAGAGAATTAATTGCTGATACTACCTCGTCCAGTGTTATGTCACTCTCCCTGAAGTCACTCCCATAGGGCTGCCACATTTCGCGATAGAAGCTCATCTTGTTGTTCACTGTTCTCCTCTGGTATGTCATGCGGCAGTAGGCTGTTCAACAGCTGGTCCACTGATTCCTTCCAGTTAGTTGTAACTGTACCGTCTTCTCTTCTAATTGAGGATAACGTGGTGGGAGGTCGTATTTTTCCCGCGGCTAATTTGTAAGGAATTCCCCATGGATTCACTTTCAGATTTTCTTTCACAAATGCTTCCCATCTAGTCTGTCTGGTTGTTAGAATTTTTTGCTTGTAATCTACTCTCATTTGCCTGTATCTGGCAAGAAGAAAGTCTCTTTCTTCTGCTACTCGGCTCCTTTGGTAGGCTTTCCTAGCTTTCCTTACTTTCCTCTTAGTGCTTGCAATTGTGCAGTCCAAAAACTGTCAGTTTTTTTCCACCAAGCTTCTTCAGAGGAATAGCAGCTTTCATTGCATCCTGAATTGCCCATGTTAGTTCCCCTCGCCATGTTGTCGACATCGAAGTCTTCTTCCGCTACTGCCGGAGACAAGAAAGCTTCTCTCAGCCTCTGCCATGAAGCCCGTCTTATATTGTACTGCGTTTTGAAGTAGGGTTTTCCCGGATCGGCTGTTGTCTGTTCCCGTGCAATATTCGAATACTATGACGTTGTGGTCACTAGTGGTAAGATTGTCCGTCACTCGCCAGTCATGCAGCATATTTCCAGCAGCGTTATTTGTTAGAGTACATCGATGTTGGTGAAGGCGCCAGTTGTGTTGTGAAGGTGTATGGATTTCTCTCTTTGTTCTGGACTTCAAGATGCAGTTCATTTATAAGATCAACCAGCAGTTCACCCCTAGTATCAGTTCGACGACTGTGCCACAGGGCCGACTTTGCGTTTACGTCAGCCGTTATTACCATAGGTTGATCAGATAGAGCTAAATGTATCTCCCTTATTTTATTCAAATAGGGTTCAATTTCATCTCGATGTTGAAAGTACATGTTTAATACCACAAAATTGCCCCAGTGTGTGCTAATTTCTCACATGTGGTGTGTTCATCCACAAAACTGCGCTAGTTTAGTCACTACAGTGTGTTTGTTGAACACTATTATGGCTGACATGGGGTCTCGGTCCAGTTGTGATTATCTGCGACGTTGCCGGCATGTACGGTATTTTGCCTTGTTGTGAATATGGTTCCTGGAGGCAGACAATATCGAAACCTAACTCCTCCACCAATTTCCTTACTTCATGCAGGACAGTGATACTTCTCTTGGCATTGAGTTGCGCGATCTTTAGCTTCGTGACTGACTCAGGGATGCCTCGTGTAGACATTACATTGGGGCCAAGGTAGTTTCGTGTCTAGTACAGTCCTGCCATAAGTCTGTACAAACTGCCTGTACAAGATATCGGGATCGAATATTTCGCCTCTCCTCTCAAAGACTTGTTTACCAAGGTGAGAAGCTGTGCATAGTCTGTTGGCAAGTTATTTGCCTTTAGTTGAATTCTGTCGACTGCCTCGGGTGAGGGGAAAGTGACATGCTTGCCAGCCGGATGTAGCCCTCTCGTTAAGTGCCGAAGAGCCAGTGACAGTATATGAACTTCCTCAAGTTTAGTAAGTCGCAGGTTGTTTTCAAAATCCGCGTATATTCGTTCCGGGTGTATCGGTGCATACTTGGGTTCACTGGTTTTCACTGTTACTTGTTCGTGCGTAATTCTTCCAATACTTAGTGTTGCCTGTGAGTCATAAGGGTCTTCAGTCTTCCTGAGATAACCAATACCACACCGTTTCGAACGCGGTTTTCGTGAAGTTTCAGTCGTAGTTGATGAAACCTCTCTTATTTGCATAGCTGTGTCCTCGGTCTGTGTGCCCATATTCGCGAAGACTTTGTTAGCTTTCTGCGCCAGTTTCTCTCTGTAATTTGCTGCTCGTATTGCATTCCTTCTTCTTCTAGACGGTGGATTCCCTTTCTTTTTCTTGACGCTGATGCATGCCTTACCAATTGTTGCCACGATTAACTTCTTGATGATATTAGTTAATTGCTCTTCTAAGGTTGATTCCACTTCTACCAGGGGGCTCTTACAAGCCATAGTCGATTTTGTTAATGAGCCGTTGTAGCAGCAATTGGTAGGTTGGGCAATCTTTTCCTCTCTTTTTGCAAGATTTTCCCTCGTTTTTGACAGGGAATACACAGCTTCTCTTGCGACAAGTTAGGACATTGATCTTTTTTATGGTCATCTTTGCCGCAATGGGCGCAGGTAATTTTTTCTTTTGGACAATGCTTGCTATGGTGGCCTAGATCTTGACATTTTATGCACTTCGTGACGACTGTATAATCTTTTACCGAAATTGCACAAAACTCAATGTAAACTCTTCGCTGCTCTACGAGAAGTCGCCTCACTGATGGACTGACCTCGACTACCTGGTGAAACTGAAGCTTTATCTCGCGGGCCAGTCCTAAATTTCGGAGTGAATCCACTCAGGAATTCTTTTCTGTCCATTTTTCCTTCAAAGTTTTGTTCATAGATCCTTCCTGCGATCTCTTCTGTTTCTATGGACTTTGGAAGATCATACAAGATGACCAAGGGCCTCCTCTTACGGGGTAGCTCACACTTTAGTTCCTCATTCAATTCCTTGTTGCTCATTATCTTCATCACATCTTCTTGCGATTGCGTCTCCACAATCACTGCATTCTTAGTGTTCCGTATTTTGAGAATTCTAATCTTCTCCTTCGCGGGTTTCACAATTCTTGTCAGTTTCTCAGCAACTGACTTTGGACTTTCTCCCTGCCTTCGAGGAGACGAATACTGCACTTGTTGTTGAGGGGACTCAGTTTCGGTTTAAGTATTGGAGTAGCTTTTGACACAGCCACTGACGCATAAGTAGGGGTGGAAGCCGAGTTCTTTTGCTTTCTAAGCTCGTCAATTTCTTTCTTTAGTCTGGAGTTTTCCTTCCGCAGTTCCTCTTCTCTACCTTCGATGCGTGCTACTGATATGGCAAAGGTAGCCAACTTATCCTTCATTTCTCTTAGCTTTCTGATCACTTAATTTTGACCAATGTTCTCGTTAAGGAGAGAAACAATCTCTTCGTGCCATTTCGCAATGTCGATAGCTTCCCGCTGGGAAGTACTTTCTGTCGCTGCGAAGGCCATACTCACTTGTCTGCTACGCGATGAACTGCTTGCTCGGCATCCAGACGGCTGTCAGCTGTGCGGCGCGGCAGCCTGCTTACCACAGCGCAGCGCGACGCGGCGGTCTGCTTACCACAGCACAACGTGACGCGGCGGGCACGCGGTGACGCGGACCGAACGCCGTGACGCGGCCCGGTGGCGAACCGATGACGCGGCGGTATTGCGGAGTCCGAAGCACAACTGTTCGCTGAGCACAAGCCGTATGCTTACGTGACCACGAAAACGAGCGCTATTTATTCACTGTTTGTACGGAACTTCACACCACTGCACCCGCGGTGTTATGTGTACTTTACTAGTCGGTTTGTCGTTTCGGATATCCGTATCGATCTGATATTCCACACGAAAACGGTATTAATCGCGGGAGCGACGCGGCAGTGCGACAAGCGCGGCGGCCATCTTTACTATTATTTCAATATATAATTAGTATTGTATAATATTGTCTTTGATAATAGATTTCTACGTTATTAGATACTATCCACTGTGTATCAAACAGCTGTACTGTATATCATATAGGCCTGGAAAAGCGAGTTTTTAAATATATATTAATGACAGACGATTTTTATCTCATTTTTGTGCGATGGAAGACGTATTTGTGACCACAGAAAGCACGAATCTGCCAAGAATAAGTTCTTTGATGGTTGCAAAGATTTTCGCATCAAATCGAGATTTCTGTTATGCCGACCTAAGGAATGTTAAAACCTCGATGTAAGTTTTGCTATTTTGTCAACTTCATATATTTTTTAAAAAAAACTAAATATATACAAATTTTATGCTGATAAAATGTATTTACTGATTGTTTCAGATCTGGAAGGGCATCCTATGGTGATGATGCAATAGGTTGCGTTCAGCTCAAGAGAAATCAAAACATTTGTGTTCTTAAATGCACTGTTCGTCCAGAGCACAAACTGACATAAGCCAAATGAATGAAAAAGAAGAAGTGGTTACAAGTGTTCAGTGCCACGATTGTCCAGCATCTGAATGTGGTTGTAAACATGGGGTTGCATTTCTGATGTGGTTACACCGCCGAAGTGAAGAGCCATCCTGCACATCGGTAGAGTGTTATTGGAGAAAATCCAATCTAGCAAAGGTTGGAGCATCCATTAAAATATTGACAGCAAAAGAAATGGCGAACAGGAAACCAAAGGAATTAGTACCAGACAGTGGAATTATGAATGAATTCATAAAAAAGAAAAATTAATACATGCCAGTTAATTAAACATGAGCCTTATTTTGAAGAAAAAAAATGCAATTCTTTCACTGCATACTCTTATGTTTAAATTTATGGATGAAGACTGTGACAGGTTTTTAATGAAAATCTCACAGGTGTTTCATTAGACTAACATACAAAATGCAGAGAAAAATACTCTGTATCAAGACAAAAGTGGTTTATGGCATGAACTCAGATATGGAAGAATAACAGCTTCCAAATGCTACGAAGCCAGCCATTGCAAAACTGTTGATGGGACTCTTGTCGCTTCTATTCTTGGTGCAAGAACTCCGGCTGGCTACACCAGCAATAACCAGGGGAAAAAAATTAGAAGAAAATGTAAGGAAAGTGGTGGAAAAAAGATTAGAAGTAAAAATTAAAAGATTTGGTTTATACATTTCACCAGAATATCCAATGATTGCTGCTTCACCTGATGGGATTGATGGCAAAACTACAATTGAGATCAAGAGTCTATTCAGTGAAAAAACTGTTGAAAACTATATCGACAAAGATGGTGTGATGACAGATAGATATTTTGCACAAGTACAAATACAAATGTATTGTGCTTCTGTAAAGCAAAGTTATTATTGTGTTGCCAGTGGTGATTTCGAAAAAAAATAATCAAGTGACTATAATAAAGGTTTATTATAATCATCAATATGTAACAAGATTATTGGAATGTGTTGTTTCTTTTTGGAAAAATAATATTTTCCCAATTTTATACAAAAAAAATGCATAATTATTAAACTTGCTTAATAATATGGTTTTTTATTCTAATACCTATTACTTACTACACCTATGTAGGTCTGATGATGGTACAATAATGTATTTCACCTGGTACTCTCTTAATTTATTACAATGTATTGTCTCTTCATACTATAAAAATGTTGGTTTCATAAAACGTAGATAGCTAAAGTATAAAGGAAAGTGTAGGATTTGAACTCTCAGCCAATAGGGAAGGGGAAATTACTGGAGATTGTGATACTGCTATAACAACATTCTACCGTGTCATCATAATACTTCAGTAGTAAGTTGCAAGCATATAATTTTTAAGAGGTAATTATGTAGTAATACATCTTGAACTAGCAAGACAGTTCTTTAACTACTCTACAAAGTAGAATCTCATCACTAGAGCTGTTTTAGAAAGTAGTTCTAGCTGTGTTATGCTGGTCCAAGGTGCAAGCAGAAAGTTGTTCTAGCAGTTTCACGATATCCAGTAGATCCACCCATGGTTCATCATGGAGGATACAAGTACCAG